>OZ020314.1:4587533-5187533 GCA_963971305.1 Arcuatula senhousia
TATTTTAAGATAATGTCATGCCTTTATTAGGATGCGGTTACAAAATTTGACAAAAAAAACTCCCTTGGATTTGTACACATTGTCTCACACAATTGGGAACAAAAACGTCCATCCTGTGCATTCTCAGTGTACGGGCACAGACTTTTCGAGTCAGCTGACGTATCATGATTTGTATTTCACCAATCCAAAAACGTTTAATCAACTTCATACAAAATGTTAAATCACTTCAGAAACATATTACTGTATTTATTAATTAAACCGTTATTTAAAATACACATATTATTTATTAAATATTAAAATATTTTTTCTTCCGATTGCTCAATGATATGAATTGCTTGAGGTATAGCAGTTTAACAAACAACCTTTCAAACAAGATTGTACAAATCTATAAATTGTTCTTTTTTTTTATTAACAAAATATTTATTAAGGAAGATTATCAAACATTGTATTAGAAAAATAGAAAGTGTGATAGATAAAGCATTAAAAAACACGAATCAAGAGTAAAACAAAATACTTTATAAGAAATTGCAGTTTATATAATTATCAATATTACATCCATTAACTTAATATTGAGATTACGTTCCGTGTACCGTGTACCGCTCCGTGTGCTATGTACCTTCCGTGTACCGTGTACCGTGTACCATGTGCGCTCCTTGTACCATGCACCGTGTACCGATCACCGATCATTTCGTTCCGTGTACCGTGTACCACTCATCGTGTACCGCGTACCGTATGCCAGGAAACGTTGAATGATTAAGAGAGTGTAGAGAGAATGTAAGACAAACAACACAACAAGAACAAACAAAAGGACGGTAAAGGAATTCTCTATGGAGAACTCGCTGTTACTGACAGCTAGCTGAGAATCATCAATCGACTGATGTAAAAAAAAACAAACATATCGATTTTAAATCCGACGAAACACTTCAAACACAAATGATAAAGTAAAGTGTCATCACACAAAACCGATATGCTTAATCGTTATAATGCTTAAAAATGACAATAGTAAAAACGTTTATGGAAGTTTTAAATTAAGTTTCAAGTTATCAATATTTCTGCCAAAAAATGCTAAATTCAAAGATTTAACCAAAATGTTAAACTCATATCCTTTTCGTAATAAATTTTGAAGCCACTTGTGGAAGAATTTAGAATTTTTTTTTACTACTTTGTGGTTTTGATAACCTTGTTTTAATAATTTTTAGTAATAAAACGTTTTTTTAATAATAAAATCAGAAACACCATTGCAGATCCGAGCAAATCCTACTAACTTCGAAATGAAAACCCCGTCACAGTGGTGTTAATGACGTTAGTCCCGCCAAAAGTTAAAAAAAGTTTCCAAGAGTTGTCACCCTTAATTCGACGAATACTCGGAAAAATAAAATGCCTGTACCATATGGATTTGATAAAATATTTGTAGTTTTATTGTTTTATGTAGTATGAAATAATAATTAACAGTTATCCAAACCATTATATTTTATTGATATTACTCAATAGTTAGACAAACCCTAATAGAAGAATTTTCTTTTGAAAATTAAGTCCCGCCCCTTTTACCTTATTTGGCAAATCAGACGAAATTTGATACCTCATTTCTTAAATCAGATTTAGCACCCCGAAGATCGACATCGATTGTTTTAGAATTTCACCACATGATAGATCATGAAATATATAATTTGAGAATTGCTGATCATTCTTTTGTATTTTTGAAAATTATAACAAAAAATTGAGATCAAGATGAAAAACACAGTTTTTCTCATTCTGATTTACCTTTTTCGTCCAAAAATTAATTTTTTTCTTAACATTATCAACAATGAACACCTAAATCCAAATAAATTGATCAAAAACGAACACAAACAAATGATTTTTAATCAGTTCGATGGTGCTTATCGGGGTGCTAAACTTCAGTTTCCAATTCCGAGAAAAGTCATGTTGCAGACAAAATGGTTGCCATGGATACTTATTTATGGTACTATATGAGCAGTATTTTAACGCATTTACATATTTTATAAATGCATTTAAAATTCCTGTTCATTTCGACATAAAATAACTTTATAATTGATTTTTTTATTTTTTATTTTTGAAAGGGTCGGGAAACGGACGATTTTCCGGAAAAGTACATTAACCAACCTTCGGTGTGACGGCGCTAGTGGAACATCTCCTTCAAGAAAAGGGAAATTTATAATAGGGAAGGTAGTCTCGTCACGTTTATCATATACTTTGGTTGTTAACTTTCCGTCAACAATACTTAAATCTAAATCTTAAAAATAGGACATACATCACCGGTGACGTTAGATTTTTTGCAAGGTTAATTCAGGATAGATATCTCGCAGTGATGTTAATGACGTAAGTCCCGCCTTAAGTTAAAAAAAAAAGTTTCCAAGAGTTGTCCCCCTTATTGCGACAAATACTCGGAAAAAATAATATACCTGTACCATATAGATTTGATAAAATATTTGTAGTTTTATTGTCTTATGTAGTCTGAAATAATGATTTACAGTTATCCAAACCATTATATTTTATTAATATTACTCAATAGTTAGAAAAACACGAATGGAAGAATTTTCTAATGGAAATTAGGTCCCGCCCTCTTACATTATTTGGCAAATCAGACGAAATTTGATACCTCATCTCTTAAATTGGATTTAGCACACCGAAGATCGGCATCGTTTGTTTTAGAATTTTACCACATGATATATCATAAAATATAAAATTTGAGAATTGCTGCTCATTCTTTTGTATTTTTGAAAATTATAACAAAAAAAAATTGATAGCATGATGAAAAACGCAGTTTTTCTCATTCTGATTTACCTTTTTCGTTCAAAAATTAAAATTATTCTTAACGTTATCAACAATGAGCACCTAAATCCAAATAAATTGATCAACAACAAACCCAAATAAATGATTTTTAATCAATTTGATGGTGCTTATCGGGGTGCTAAA
The DNA here is from genome assembly GCA_963971305.1 of Arcuatula senhousia. Lineage (NCBI taxonomy): Eukaryota > Metazoa > Mollusca > Bivalvia > Mytilida > Mytilidae > Arcuatula > Arcuatula senhousia. The sequence goes on from OZ020314.1 coordinate 4,590,468, forward strand.
CTTCAGTTTCAAAATTCGAGAAAAGTCATGGTTGTCATGGATACTTATTTATGGTGCTATATGAGCAGTATTTTAACGCATTTACATATTTTCTAAATACATATCAAATGCCTGTTCATTTCGATATAATTTAACTTAATAATTGATTTTTTATTTTCTATGTTTGAAAGGGTCGGGAAACGGACGATTTTCCAGAAAAGTGCATTAACCAACCTGTGCTGACATAATATAAAAAATGAAGGATTGTTGAGTGCAAGAATGTCGTCTAACTATAAGTATAATTGAACGTTTCGATTAGGTTCTTTTTGTTGGGGGCTTTTTGTAATTTAGCCATAAATTGTGATTCATAAAAGTATGGGAAAAGATCGGCTATAAGTGGCGCACAATTAGTACCCATGGGAATACCAATAATTTGGCGATAAATTTGTTTACCAAAACGTATGTACATATTATCTGACAAATAATTTAGAGCAGAAATAGTTTCTGCATCAGTCCAGTTAATGTAACCTTTTTGAATCTCGTTACTAAATAAAGATTTACTTAATGAGTTTGAAACACAAGAACAGATGTTTTCACTTTAAGATTTGTCAAAACACCATTTAACCAAATATTTAAATTTCTTTTTAATCAGATTATGCGGTAGGTTAGTATATAAAGTAGAAAAATCGTAATTATCAACGGTAAGGGAAGTATTTTCAAATGCCCGAAGCTTGTCCTAATCATCAAGATATTATTTTTCACGCTCCAAAATGATTAATGCCACTGTTTTCGAATACCCATAGTAAAATAAACATTTAATAAACTAAAACTCCACATTAGCCAACTGCTGTGAAATCCAATAGGTCTGGTTCACTATGACCTCAGGCAGACCAGACCTATAAAAATCAAACTTGGTCCGCTCTAGGTCTAGTCAACTTTAGGTTAATTATTGAAAGCAGACCAGACCAAACGTGGGTCTTGTCCGCTCTAGGTCTGGTCCACTCTTGGTCTACTATTAAAAGAAGACCAGACCAGACTAAATATTAAAAGCAGACCAGACTAAGAGCAGACCAGAGTTAGGTCTAGATGCTCTAGGTCTGGTCCACTCTTGGTTCACTATCAAAAGCAGACCAGACCAAACTAACTATCAAAAGCAGATCAGACCAGACTTAAAGCAGACCAACTTAGGTCTGGTCCGCTCTAGGTCTGGTCAACTCTTGGTTTACTTTTTAAAGCAAACAAAACCAGAATTTTTACTGAACCAGACTTGTGGTGAGGTCTGGTCTGCTTTCCAACCAAACCAAACCAGAAAAGTGGACCTAGGTATGCTTCTTGGATTGGTCAAGAGAATTAAACCAGACCAGAAAAATGAACCACAGGTCCGCTCTAAGTTCACTTTTGTACAGGTTAGGCTTGGTCTCATCTGTATTTGCAAACTATACAAAATTTATTGAACACAAATAAACGAATACTCGGGGAGCCCTGCTTTGGAATGACCTCTTCACAATATAAAATTGTACATTAAAGAATACCTCAAGATACAAGACCGTCATGTACGTGCATTAAAAAAACAGTTTGAAAGAAAGATACAGGTACCAATGGCGTATCCGAATGTCAAAAGTCCGAAAAAGCAGAGACACAACCAGTAAACACCTACAAGCACGGGACAAAATCAGACAACACGCACAACATGGAAACACAAAAATCACTGAATTTCAGTCAACAACACGACCTCCAGTCGAAACGAAAGTGAACTCAAATTTATTATTTTGAATTAATCGGGGAAAAACAAGAGGAAAGTCATAAAAGTTCTGATTTAAAATATAAATAATATAAATCTTAGGTATCTTTAATTAGTCGAATACTCGTCTCTTAATATTAGAATACTTTCCCCGTAAGACAAAGTAAACTCCCAATGGCCATGCCTACATGTAAGTACAACATTATTTGTATAATTGTAAAGCAGTTTAATTTATCTAAAAGTTTGGCATTTGTTGATGATAAACAGGAAAACAAGAAATGGTTCACAAATAATTGTTTGCTAGAATGTGCAATATTCCGAATGTCTGTCTCAGATTTGTACTTTGATTTCAAACGACCATTTGATTTGCGGCAGTTTCTAAATAAATATTCTGACCTACATAAAGGTTATAACAAAACTACCGAACTTGAATGATCAATCTCATATGGTCCAGAGAAAATGACAAGAACGAATCAGTCATACCGGATGATTGGTGGATCGCAATGGTCCTGACTTGGTAGAGGCATTTCAAACGAAATGGTGGGTTAAACCATGTTTTATGGCGCCAAACCTCCCTCTTCCATTGCGATCTTAGGATCCGGTAATGACCATAAAACCCAACATAGTTGTGAGATACAATAGGGATATTGAGGTGATCTTCTCAGTACAACAGACCAGTCAAACACTAATTAAAACAATTAACTATCATATATTTTAAGTCAATTTTGAACTTTTCTACTAATGGCTGATAACGAAGAAAAAGTTTTTTAGGGATCGTATGAGACGTATTCTTTTATTACCCTGCTCCAAAAGTCGGTCACAAAGAAATCGGTGTCTGATAAAAAAATCTGTGAAATGTGTGCAAGCTCTGGCATATCGAATAAGTTGTGAAATATAAACACTGTATGCAGGGGAAGTAGGTATATTGCTCTGTAGATTAGGAAAATCAATAATTTGAAAATTAAAATCGTCTCGTTTATCGTAAATTTTTGTACTGAGATGACCACCTGGGTCCAATTCGAGGTGCAAATCCAAGAAAGACGTGAGGCAATTTGATTCGGTGGTCTCTTTAATCTCCAATTCTGGAGGATATATTGAAGGAATCCATCTACCAAATGAAGTGTTATTGACAGAACATGATTGGAAATAACTATTTTGACCTCTATCTCCAAGAAAATAGAGAAAATAAAATATCTGTCTTAAGATTCTTGAACCAAAAAACGTCCAGCCGTTCCCCTCAAATCGAAAAAGTTGTCCCTTAAGTTACTTGTATCTGTTTGTTGCTCTATACTCGTAACTTAAATATAAGAGGATTAGATGTATATGAGAACGATGTAAATTAGATCGACGAATTTGTACAAATATACGTCTTGATTCGATAAAGTTTCTTTCGGTACGTCTAAACACAACAAAGGACTCCCTAGTGCACTAAGGACCCAAAATGTGAACTAAGGACATGGTGTTCTTATTTTAGGCCATTCAAAATTATGTTTCAGGTTTTGGAACGTCACAAATAACATATTACTAAAGTGTCGCAAAGATATCTAAAATTGTATATGAGTTTTAGTGCATTAAAAAATGTCTTTGATGTGCCCACGATTTATCGCTCTAAACTAATTCACAGGTATATATACATGGATACCATCGAATTTCAAAGTCAATAAAAAAGACACGTATTCTATTATACAGGTCTTTTGGCATCATTGAATAAATATATAAAAGAAAAAATAAATGAATTTAAATATGTTGCACTAAGGACATGTTGCGTTCTATTGTCATTACCAGATCCTAGGATCACAATGGAAGAAGGAGGTTTGGCGCCATTAAACCTGGTTTAATCCACCACTTCGTTTGAAATGCCTGTACCAAGTCAGGACCATTGCGATCTGCCAATACTCCGGTTTGATTGATTCGTTTTTGTCATTTTCTCTGGACTATTTATTCTGTTTTTTTTTTATTTTGTTATAGAATATTATATTTCATGATATATTTATAAATTTACATTTAAGTGTCAAAATTCAGCATTTTAAAAACATTTCCACATTACATTGAAAACGTTAATTCCTCTGACACTTTAAGTCCAATTTCAATCAAACTTGGTAGTGTTGTTAATTAGCATAAGGTGTATAGAACTGATGTGGGGATTTTCAATTGGTTGTAAAGCATAGCCGATGTGGCTAAAATAGAACATGGGGGTGAATGGCGGTTTTTGGCAAATAATTCAAAAACGGTGACAGATTTTAAAATTTTGATATTTAAGAAATGTTAATTGCATATTGTTAAGCACATTATGATGTTCAAAATATGATTAGAGTCAAAATTGTAAAACTGTTTACTTAAGATGTTATTCCTCTTAAAATGTTTAAGGAAAGAAAAAATATAAAAGAATATAGCTCTGTACAATCATTACTATATTAACATATACCATTTTGTCAGATGAACCCCTTATTAAACTTATGACCCTTTCAATGTCAAATATATTTTGCCCAATAATCTACTTCAGGCAGATTTATCAGGTGAGTCTCTTGTTTTCAAACGTTACAAGAATGTTTTTTTTTTCAAACATTACAAGAACGTTTTTTTTCCAAACATTAAAAGAATGTTGTTTCCAAACATTACATTTTTTTTTCATACATTACAATGATAATTTTTTTCAAACATAAAACATGTGTTTTTTTAACTTTAAAAAACATGTTTTTATAAAACATTAGAAAAATGTATTAATAAAACGTTAGAAAAAGGTTTTCCAAAACATTAGGAAAATGTTTTTTTATCAAACATTGAACAAATATTTTTTTACATTAAATATTTGTTTCTTGGAACATTTTAAGAATGTTTTTGAAACATTTAACATAAATGTTTAGAATATGGTTGTACTTGTACTTTTTATGTTTTTGTTTCCGGGATTTATTTGTCACTTTGTTTTTTTTTTTTTTTTAATTTAGTTGCTTTTCGTCGTTTATCAGAAGGTTTGAAGTGACGATTTTGTTTGGTCATCATTGAATATTTGTGTTCAATTATTATAGTTGTGTTTTAGCCCAATTAAATAAACTATAACTATTTTGAGTTTACACGGTATATTGTGTCATATCCATGTAATTGTAACATGAATTGAGAATTTTCCTTTGATCTTCAGAAATAATAAATAAGTTTTATTAGGCAGTTGTATTCCAAATCACCTCAACTGAATAATATTGCATAAAATGTCACCTGTGTTATATAAACCCAATGGAAAATTTCTATGCAATAATTAACACCAAAGACCCCAATATTGCATACCAAAAGCTCCGCCTCCAAAACATTACTCCTCCATCAAACAATGAAAAAAATATTTGAATATTTATTTAATTTGATATTTCCCGCCAGACGACGGCACGAGCCAGTATTTCATTAATAAATATTTTGATTGGTTAAAATATAATTACACTACAATTGCGTGTCCCGCCTTTCAACTATTGTTTTTTTAAGTGGGCGGAGTTCATGTTATAAATAATTTATAGCACCGCCTACCTCGTTATCCAAATAAACTACTCACGCTTCGCGTTCGAAGTTTATTAGGATAGCTCGTAGTACTGTGTTATAAATATAACTTGTAGCGCTAATTTTTTCTACCTTAGATAGAATAAAAAAGAAGAGTTTTTATTTTCCTCTATATCTTCCCTAAATAAAGACAATCAGTTATATATCGGTATGATACGGTGCAATTTAATTTATCGGAAATAAGTATATTTTTCCTTTGATGTGTTCTGGCTTATAAAGTCTGTCTCAGGAACAGGTGTGTATCATTAAAATTATCAGGTCAATACGTTAGTCCCAATTAATTACCGATGAAGAGAATATATTACTTTTTGATTTTGAGATCGACTTTATCACTTGTTTGTTGGTTCACCCTTTGGGTTCACCAAAACAAGTGATAAAATCGATCTCAAAATAAAGAAGTCCTATTTTCTATATATCCCTTTAAATAGTGGTCAATAGCTTCTTTTGTGTAAAGAAGATTTGAAATCATTAACCGTAGAAAAGTTTTAAACAAAGCTATAAATTAGATATAACATACATGTGTTAAGTCATATAATATTTTGTTACTCTAATTTTATTTCGTCTTCTTTAAAAAAAAGGATTTCTTGTTAAATAATAATGACAAGTCAACCAAAGGCGGCATGTGTCAAGAGAACTACCATTTTGTCATGGGTTGTTTGTGTCAATAACAATTGACTATCCATATCTAAGACATGCATTTTTTTACCGCAGCCCGCGGTGAAGTGTTTTTGCACTTTTTAAAAGACACTATATTTTATCTAATAGTGCTGTCATATATGTATCCATTAAAAATGTTTTTAAAAAGTCTTAATAATTTGAATCAAAAATCTGATAAAGTTAAGAATGCATTAGTATTTACCATTTAGCAGTTTCATTTTCTTTCAGAATGCATGTATCATCTGTGTAATGGCTTCGTCTCAAGCATCAGCTCTTGGCCAATTACATAATCTACTGTCAAAGGAAGTGTTAAACACAGTTCAGACATTCTTTGAAATAAAGGTAGTAAATGTGGAGAGTACGACCTTTTTCTGTTTCCTTCTTGATCGGGTTCATGAACTATTTCACTACTTTGTGAAAAAGGCATCATGTTGTAACACCGGTACCCCGTGTGCATCAATTGCAATACAGGGGACCCTGACTAAAGACCAATTTAATATTTTGTATGAAAATGATCCCTCAATTCAACCAATTTACGAAAAGAAGAATAATGGACGGATTTTACAGCACTGCATATGCCCGCTTTCCCCAAACCATGCTACAGATGTAACGGATCTTGATTTTACTCTCATTAACTGCCTCATCAAGACGTGTCGCAGGACCCCTGCTGGACATCCCCAGTGGTTAAAAGATATAATAGAAGTTAGAAACCACCTATCACACCCGGGTGATCAAAGTTCTATATCTGATCAAATGATTCAAGATTGGTGGATAAAGCTAGAACAAGCAGCCGTTAACATGGCTGGTACAATTGGTAAAGCTTATCAGAAAGGCGTACAAAGAAGAATATCTGAAATAAAGACCAGTCAGTCCCAGTTAGAGGAACTAATGAAAGCTTTGAAAACAAGAGATGATGATTTGGTGCAGGTGAGACATTTTTAAGTCATAATTATTTATGAAACTGTTTGATATATCTGTTTTTATACGACTGCAAAAAAATTGCGGACGTATTATGGTATGATGCTGTCGTCGTCGTCGTCGTCGTTGTCGTCGTCGTCGTCGTCGGTGTCTGTTAACTTTTTAGTGCTTCCAAAATAACTTAAGTTCCAGTTATTTGATTGCTATGAAACTTGACAATGATGTTACCATAAAAGAATGAATTGGATTGATTTTGGGGGTCCCCCCATTTTTCTTTTAGAAATAAGGGGCCAAAAAAGGGCAAATACTACTTTTTTGTTTGTTTTCACAATAACTTTAGTTCTTGTTATCCGATTGTTATGAAACTTGACAGTGATGTTCCTTACCATACAAGAATGAATGGGATTGATTTTGGGGTCCTCTCTTTTTGTTTAAATAAGGGGCCCAAAAATGGCAAAAAATCAAATATTTTATTTGTTTCCACCATAACTTTGGTCCTAGTTGGCCTATTGCTGTGAAATTTGTCAAGAATGTTTCTTACAATAAAAGAATGTACCTGATGAATTTTCCTGCCCCATTTTTCACCGTTGTGTAATTAGGGGCAAAAAGGGGCCAAAATAAAAACTTTTTTATTTGTGGTCCGATTTTGAAATTTTGTTTTGCAAGTTTATTCTTGACAGGTAGCGAATCCAAATTTGAGAATTAAATTTTGCGACCATCCCTTTGTTCACTTGTTTTGTAATTAGGGGACAAAAGGGGCCGTAATCAAAACTTTTTTTTATTCTGGTTTATTTTTGTCAAGCAGCGAATCGAAATTGGAGAATTTATTGTTGCAACCCCACCCCTTTTTCACCTATTACGTAATAAGGGACAAGGGGCTGAAATCTAACCTTTTTTAATTCTTGTCCGATTTTGAAAATTTTTTTTTATTCTTGCCAAGTAGCAGACAGATTTGTTTGTCCCCTTTTTTTGCTGTTATGTCATTAGGGAAAAAAAGGGGCCAAAATCGTAACTTTTTTTATTTCTGTTCCAATTAAAAAAAATTGTACAAGTTAGTTCATCGTTGCCAAGTAGCCATTCTAAATTTAAGAATAGATTTTTGCGACCCCTACTTTTTTTCACTCATTACCTAAGGGGCTGTAATCATAATCTAAAAAATAATTCTGGTTCGATTTTTAATTTTTTTCCCCAAACAAGTAGAATACAAAATTGAAAATTTATATTTTTACCCCCTGGGTTGAAAGTCCATCAGAGAAGCATGTGTCAAAAACCCGTGTCAGTCCACCATGGGCATCATGTGTCCAGAGCAATACTATATAGACTTTCCAAATTGGGCCTAAAACGACCAGGGTTCAACATGTTGCGGCGGTATCATGCTGCGCTCGCCGAAGCTTTTTATTTTTTTATTATCTTAATTTTACTCACTATGGTTTATTACGTCAACACATTAACTGCTATCTATTATTTGCATTAGCTTTGGATTACTAATGACAACAAAGTTCCAGACAATAAATTTTGCTACGCCTGACGCGCGTTTCGTCTATTCAAGACTCATCAGAGGCGCTCTACCAAAAATATTGAAAATGCCAAACACTGTATGAATATGAAGAGCATAGAACAGTATAACCAAAAAAAAAAACAAACTGGGGATCCAAATTATTACTAAAATATTCAACCTATGTCTGGGGTAGGAAGAACCTTAGGGTTTAGACAATTTTGAAATTTAAACGGATAATTTAAAGCTTTGATGTATTCTCCAACTCAAAAGTGTTGGTGCCGGAGCGGGCTAACCTCGGGGAATTTAAACTCCACCAGCAGTGCTAACCTTCACGTGTGTTCGAAATACTAATGACAACAAAGTTCCAGACAATAAATTTTGCTACGCCTGACGCGCGTTTCGTCTATTCAAGACTCATCAGAGGCGCTCTACCAAAAATATTGAAAATGCCAAACACCTAATGAATATGAAGAGCATAGAACAGTATAACCAAAAAAAACAAACTGGGGATCCAAATTATTACTAAAATATTCAACCTATGTCTGGGGTAGGAAGAACCTTAGGGTTTAGACAATTTTGAAATTTAAACGGATAATTTAAAGCTTTGATGTATTCTCCAACTCAAAAGTGTTGGTGCCGGAGCGGGCTAACCTCGGGGAATTTAAACTCCACCAGCAGTGCTAACCTTCACGTGTGTTCGAAATACTAATGACAACAAAGTTCCAGACAATAAATTTTGCTACGCCTGACGCGCGTTTCGTCTATTCAAGACTCATCAGAGGCGCTCTACCAAAAATATTGAAAATGCCAAACACTGTATGAATATGAAGAGCATAGAACAGTATAACCAAAAAAAAACAAACTGGGGATCCAAATTATTACTAAAATATTCAACCTATGTCTGGGGTAGGAAGAACCTTAGGGTTTAGACAATTTTGAAATTTAAACGGATAATTTAAAGCTTTGATGTATTCTCCAACTCAAAAGTGTTGGTGCCGGAGCGGGCTAACCTCGGGGAATTTAAACTCCACCAGCAGTGCTAACCTTTACGTGTGTTCGAAATACTAATGACAACAAAGTTCCAGACAATAAATTTTGCTACGCCTGACGCGCGTTTCGTCTATTCAAGACTCATCAGAGGCGCTCTACCAAAAATATTGAAAATGCCAAACACTGTATGAATATGAAGAGCATAGAACAGTATAACAAAAAAAAACAAACTGGGGATCCAAATTATTACTAAAATATTCAACCTATGTCTGGGGTAGGAAGAACCTTAGGGTTTAGACAATTTTGAAATTTAAACGGATAATTTAAAGCTTTGATGTATTCTCTAACTCAAAAATGTTGGTGCCGGAGCGGGCTAACCTCGGGGAATTTAAACTCCACCAGCAGTGCTAACCTTCACGTGTGTTCGAAATACTAATGACAACAAAGTTCCAGACAATAAATTTTGCTACGCCTGACGCGCGTTACGTCTAGTCAAGACTCATCAGAGGCGCTCTACCAAAAATATTGAAAATGCCAAACACTGTATGAATATGAAGAGCATAGAACAGTATAACCAAAAAAAACAAACTGGGGATCCAAATTATTACTAAAATATTCAACCTATGTCTGGGGTAGGAAGAACCTTAGGGTTTAGACAATTTTGAAATTTAAACGGATAATTTAAAGCTTTGATGTATTCTCCAACTCAAAAGTGTTGGTGCCGGAGCGGGCTAACCTCGGGGAATTTAAACTCCACCAGCAGTGCTAACCTTCACGTGTGTTCGAAATACTAATGACAACAAAGTTCCAGACAATAAATTTTACTACGCCTGACGCGCGTTTCGTCTATTCAAGACTCATCAGAGGCGCTCTACCAAAAATATTGAAAATGCCAAACACTGTATGAATATGAAGAGCATAGAACAGTATAACCAAAAAAAAACAAACTGGGGATCCAAATTATTACTAAAATATTCAACCTATGTCTGGGGTAGGAAGAACCTTAGGGTTTAGACAATTTTGAAATTTAAACGGATAATTTAAAGCTTTGATGTATTCTCCAACTCAAAAGTGTTGGTGCCGGAGCGGGCTAACCTCGGGGAATTTAAACTCCACCAGCAGTGCTAACCTTCACGTGTGTTCGAAATACTAATGACAACAAAGTCCCAGACAATAAATTTTGCTACGACTGACGCGCGTTTCGTCTATTCAAGACTCATCAGAGGCGCTCTACCAAAAATATTGAAAATGCCAAACACTGTATGAATATGAAGAGCATAGAACAGTATAACCAAAAAAAAAACAAACTGGGGATCCAAATTATTACTAAAATATTCAACCTATGTCTGGGGTAGGAAGAACCTTAGGGTTTAGACAATTTTGAAATTTAAACGGATAATTTAAAGCTTTGATGTATTCTCCAACTCAAAAGTGTTGGTGCCGGAGCGGGCTAACCTCGGGGAATTTAAACTCCACCAGCAGTGCTAACCTTCACGTGTGTTCGAATTACTAATGACAACAAAGTTCCAGACAATAAATTTTGCTACGCCTGACGCGCGTTTCGTCTATTCAAGACTCATCAGAGGCGCTCTACCAAAAATATTGAAAATGCCAAACACTGTATGAATATGAAGAGCATAGAACAGTATAACCAAAAAAAAACAAACTGGGGATCCAAATTATTACTAAAATATTCAACCTATGTCTGGGGTAGGAAGAACCTTAGGGTTCTTGAAGTTGTGCATTTTTATGATTTCAACACTTTTTTTTTAATTCTATATCCCATTTTTCTTTGTTTGTAGAAGATAGTAGCTGCTCTTCGGAACATTGGAATACGAGTTGGTAAGTGGTGAAATAAATAGAAGCAATATTTTATTTACATTCTTGTCAAAGTTATGTTTTACAGTCCCTAAATGGTAAAAGCTTCCCAATCTATAGTAAACGGGGAGATGGTAAATGGGGATGGGGATGGGGATGGTGAATAGTAAATGGTATATGGGGAATAGTATAGTGTATGGGGATGGTGTATGGGGAATAGTATTGTGTATGGGGATGGGGATCGTAAATGGGGATGGTAAATGGTAAATCGAATTTGATTGGTCTACCGAATGGTAAATGGGGATGGTAAATTATATAATAATAGAATAATTGTAAATCTATTTGGTCATTTTTACTGTAGATGATACGGTAGATGTCTGATGCATTAAATATTTAAAACGAATATATTCATATTACTACGTGTACACGAGGACGATTAACGTATATAGTTGTTTTGTTTGTTGAGTGTATGAAAATAACAAGGAATTTCTTGATTAAAGACATTTTTCAGATTACATTTTTAATAACGGCGTTTTTACGATAAATTTGTACATGTATATTTTATTTGAATACAACTTATTATAAAAATAAGATGAATAACTGAAATAAATGAAAGAATTTTATAAACGAAATGTTCAAGATCAAATCAATCGTGACGTACATTTCTCCGTATATATATTTGTATAATGAAAACAATGAACAATTGTTTACATTAAGATTTTAATTCTGAGTATTTTAGTTAATATTGAATAATAATATATAGCATTTAAGAAAAAAGCAACGATATTACACCTGATAAGTTTTTCTATTAGATTTAAAAACTTTTATGCTCAGAAAAATTGAAAATATACTGCATAGCCATATGCATAAATGTATCAATTACTTCAAAAATAAGGTCCATAGTTAAGAAACCAAAATAAAAATTTGTTTGCATAAGAGTATTAAGAACACACTTGCAAGTTTTATATTTAGAATATTAGTTACTCAAGTAAAAACTGATATTTGAGTTCCAAATTATGTGCCGGTTTAATAAAATTGACAAGAAATTCATTGCGAAACAAGTTTTTTCATTAGAATTGAAACATTTATGCCAAGATAAGTTGAAAATATACATAGCCATATGCATAAATGTATCAATCATTTCAAAAATAAGGTTCATAGTTTAGAAACTAAATGAAAATTGGTTTGCATAAGAATATTAAGAACACACTTGCAAGTTTTATATTTAGAATATTATAGTTACTCAAGTAAAACTGATATTTGAGTTTCAAATAATATGCCGGTTTAATAAAATTGACAAGAAATTGATTGCGAAACAAGTTTTTTCATTAGATTTGAAACATATATGCTAAGATAAGTTGAAAATATACATAAATGTATCAATTATTTCAAAAATAAGGTTCATAGTTAAGAAACTTTAATGAAAATTGGTTTGCATAGGAGTATTAAGATCACACTTGCAATTGTTATATGTAAAATATTAGTTACTCAAGTAAAAACTGATATTTGAACTCCAAATTATATGCCGGCTTAATAAAATTGACAAGAAATTGATTGCCAAACAAGTTTTTTCATTAGAATTGAAACATACATGCTAAGATAAGTTAAAAATATACATAGCCATATGCATATATGTATCAATTATTTCAAAAATAAGGTTCATAGTTAAGAAACTATAATGAAAATTGGTTTTCATGGGAGTATTAAGATCACACTTGCAATTGATATATGTAAAATATTAGTTACTCAAGTAAAAACTGATATTTGAGCTCCAAATTATATGCCGGCTTAATAAAATTGACAAGAAATTGATTGCGAAACAAGTTTTTTTCATTCGATTTGAAACATATATGCTAAGATAAGTTGAAAATATACATAGCCATATGCATAATGAATCAATTACTTCAAAAATAAGGTCCATAGTTAAGAAACTATAATGAAAATTGGTTTGCATAGGAGTATTAAGATTAAACTTGCAATTGTTATATGTAAAATATTAGTTACTCAAGTAAAAACTGAAATTTGAGCTCCAAATTATATGCCGGCTTAATAAAATTAATTGTGATGTAATTGGGATGTAATTAGAAAAGTTCAAGATCTTTTTTTTTACTAAAAAGTTGCGTAATATATTATAATTATTATTATAGACATTATAATTATGTTTCTTAGATTTTGAAAAACATGGTTTCATTAAAAAAAGATAATAACGGCTTTAGTTATTACTAAAATGAAACATTTTCAATTACTATTTTATATTGAAAATATTAAAATGCGATAGTAAATTCGTTTTGTGTTATGAAAATAAGTTATAGTTATTATTTCTATGTCAGCCGTATGTTATTTATACATATTAACTAAATAAAAAAACATTCATAGATATTTAAACTATTAAAAATCGTAATAATTTCCTTAAAACATATATTATCGATAAAAATAAACAATTGCGTATGGGGAATATAGAATGGTAAATGGGGATGGGGATAGTAAATCGTGTATGGGGATGAGGACGCGAATGGTACATGGTGTATGGGGATGGGGATGGGGATGGTACATGGTGTATGGGGATGGAAATATTATATGGTGTATGGGGATGGTAAATGGTGTGATGGTAAATGGGGAGAGAGGGAAGCTTTTACCATACAGGTACTGTAACTGTGAGATCAACGTTTACTCAGCATGTGATGTGCTGATGAATTTCTTCATTAATTTTGACATAAGCGGAGATGACCTGATCTATTATTAAATATCTGTTTTAGTTCTTCAAACATATACTAACACTTCGACTTTACGTCTTTCAGCATTTCATAATATCCTCCAATGAACTTTAGATAAAATAATAATATACATCTAGGAAATTCACTTTCTTACACGTTGCCCCCCAAAAAAACTAGGCAGACATACCGGAGAAATTGAACATCGCAATGGTCCTGACCGACTTGGTTCACATATTTCAAAAAAAAATGGTGTGATAAACAAGGTTGTATTATGGTTTCAAACCCCTTCTATTACAGTATTTGGGTCATTTAGCACTTCGTTGAGCATATTTTTGAATTTTTTTCACCAGCGGCTGATAACGAAGTAATATTTTTGGTGGAGATCAATTGAGACGTATTTTCTGATAACATTGGTCGTATGGTCGGTTTAATTAAAGTGTTTTTTTTGTATAGTTTGCAAGAAAATGTTTAATTTTGAGTTTGAAATACATTACTTACGTATACGTATTTATTTGCCTTTTTCTTCGAATTTTTACCGTTTGGTTGACTGACTATGTCAATCTTAGAGTCCAGATGTACCAATGAGTATAACCTTTTCCCCATATGCTTTTTTATAGGTGACGTACCCTTCCAAATAACTGCCACTGAGTTTGTGGAACAAAAGCCACAGATCAACTTAGCTGCGCCAGCATCGTCATCAGACAAAGGTAATTATAAATTTCAAAATTTGGAGCCCTTGTTTGTAATATTGACATGGAAGACACTGAGGTAGATCTCATTAATGCCATAAATTGATGTTGTGATATAGATAATTTAGAGGCTAGAGTTAAAACGTTGATAGGCATTATTAACATTAAAATCTCAAGGACGGCATCGGCAAATTTATTTCAGCTTGTGTAATGTACGTATTACAGTTATTTGCTCATCTATCGTTTGTATGGATACAAGTAGCATACGCAGTCTCTCTTTGGTAAAAATATACTTTTAATTTCCCATAGACTAAAGGTCAAATGTATTGGTGATACCTGAACTGAAGGACAAACCTCTAAGCGACAACTGTCACCTCAGATTGTTAGCAGTTAAGTCATATGCAGTCATGTAGAACGATGATTTGTTCTTTTCCCCTCTTCAATGCGTGCCCTGGATATTCTTTGTAACACTGATCTTTATCCCCAACCCTAACATTTACCCTGATAGCATCCATATGTAACCTTAACTCTTCCTGTTTGTTATGGATGAGCCATACACTAACAACACAAGCTCAAAAGACAAAAACAAGAGAAAAATAATGAAGAGGGGGAGGAGGAGGAGAAGAAAAATAAGGGTAAAGCATTAAAAGATAACACAATTAGGAGCGTTATCATAATGCAAAATCCCATAAAGGGTGAAACTTAAGATATAAGAGCCCAACAAAGACAAAAAAGAGAAGAAACCAAATAGAGCTTAGCAACACATGAGATCGAACCACCACACAGTAGCCCATAAAGGGAGAAAATATCAAACAGAAAGTTTGATTTAAGGTTACAGATGAATGATATTAGGGTGAACGATTGGGGTTAGAGATAAATATTATGTTTTTTTCTTAGGAATTAGGGTTAGGGTTAAGGATTAGGGTTACAAAGAATAACCGGTAAAAGATTTAAAAAGGGGATGAAAGGAAAAGACGAAATGTCGTTCCGCGAGACTGCAAACGTCTGATGAAAACTCCGAGATGACAGTTGTCGTCAAAAGGTTTGTCTTTTAGTTCAGGTGTCGCCAATAGATCTAACCTTAGGTCAATGGAAAATTTAAAATACAATTTGACCTATAGAGATCCAGTATACTACTGGTACACCGAAGTTAATCTAGAGGTGTTATCTCAATTATAACTAGAATACAGATTTCTGTTGTTCATTCTTTGTTTTCGTTCTCCTCGCTCAAAAAATAGCATATGTCTGTATTTAGATACGGATAAGTTAAATTATTGTTATCATATCGTCCCTGTTATTTAGTCTTTTACTGGATTTGATAATCTTTTACAACGTTCTCTGGGCAGACATTTTACCTTCAAGATTTTCAGACTGAAACTAATCCATTATCTAATTGGTATTTCAATGAATCTTGTGTCATCTTTATAATTATTTAACTGTCTTTTGCACTTTGGTTTTTACTTTGTCCATCTTGTATCTCTATCAATTAATGTTTTAATGATTTAATTAATGATTCGTTACTCCAGAGCGTGCGGGACTTACATCGATTTCCTTAGCAGAGCGACACGTCTGACGCAAAAATTGCTCACACAGGGTTATGTTGCTCCTCGGTTGCTGTCTTCACTCAAGAAATTTTATGGAAGACATATTATGCACTTATAGACAAATATGGGACTTCGATCTCTTAGATGAGTGCAGATGTTGGTTTGTCATAGGGTGTTGTTTTGTCTTTCTTTACTGGACTTGACGCACTGAATGGACTTTTGGCAACGCGACGGGTGTGCTATAGCAAGCAGGAACTGATTACTCTTTCGGAGCACCCGAGTTCACTCTTGTTTCGACTGGAGTTCGCGTTGTTGATTGATATTCAGTTGTTTCGTGTTTCCATGTTTTACGTGTTGTCTGTTTTTTGTCCCGTTCTTGTTTGTGTTTACTGGTTTAGTCTCTGCCCTTTCGGACTTTTGACAATCGGATACCCCATTGGTACCTCTGCTTCTTTCTTATATATCCTGTTGTTATACTAATAGTTTCTAAAGATGGAAATTGTTTGGTCGCGTGTATCGTCGTTGTTATTGGTCTTAACTGCTTCCAGGGTTTCCCCTTTGAGTAGTCCAAGAAAGTGAGATAAGTAATGTATTATTTACATGATGTAGCTATAATATATTTTTATTTTAAAAGTTGTGTTAAAATTCAAATTCGAAACGATGCATTGTGGTTTGGACTTTCTCCAACCCAGGACTATGGGATGTCGAAAAGATGAAGGGAAAATTGGAGTTGTTAAAGAGGCTAGGAGACTTTGACATTGAATTCGTGTACAAAGGATCTTTAGTCATGTACACTCAAGCAAATGTCAGCATTATTTCTGACGAGCAGTGGTTCAAAGATTCAATTGAAGAATGCCTGTTCCTCTTTGTGCACTTTCTGAAGATCCAAGCACCACTGTCCACCAGTGTCGATGTCTCACTCCAGATTTGGCTTCCACCAGCAGGCATTGCAAACCAAGGTAATTAGGATATATTTTAGTAGAGAACATGTATAATATTTTATAATGCATTTTTAAAATCATGTATATGACTACTGCCCCACCTTACCATTTGAGCAATGAATAGTAAATAATTCACGATGTATGATCAAATATGAGCTATAGACGATGTGTGGTTGGCATATAAGCAATGAATGATGATCGATGCACGACTCATACAAAAGTGTAGCGTGCACATTTACTTTATGCATTTTTTCTAACAAACGTTTTACTTAATAGAGTTTTTTTTTAACTTAACATATTATCATCAAAGATTTGTTAACACGATTTGATTACCTCATACGATACGTGAAATCACACTATTTTAAATCTTATTTTTAGGTCTTTAAACGGACAAAAAGAATTAGGAGGCCATGTCATTAAGATTCAAATGGAAGGTCAACAATTTTAAAATGTTAAATAACCACCTAAAATACATTAAGTACTACAGAAACATTTTAGATCAAATTAACACATACATTTGCAATTATTTCTATAGCAACGAGAAACAAAAAATGACGATTAACCTATTGAAAAGTAGTAAAATATCTTAATTTGTAAACATCTCGTTTCCTAATAAATTGGTAAATGTAAGCATTTAGTTTTGTTGGGGTGTTCAAAAGAACAAAATAGAACAGTCTTATTAGTTTTTTTTTTTTCAAAAACATGCATGGTTGTTATGGTGACGAAAATAACCTAACTTTTTTTTCTGAACTTAAAACTGTAAAATTGTAAGCTTGTAAAAGTTAAGTATTGGACAATGCAACCCTGCTTGATATTTTTCTATACACTAAAAAGACATTGTCTTGTAGTGTCAATTTATCAAAAACATTTGATAGTCAGGTGTTTTTAATTTTTTAATAGGGTTAAACTTATTGAATGTTTCAAGCCCTATTTGGTACAATCTTGAGGGATTTAATGACCTGGAAAATCTGATAAATGTCAGCTTAATATATATGAAAACAAAGCAAGAACAGACATTAGTAATCCGGTGTTTTAGGAGTTTGCCAGTCAGTAGGTAGATGTTAATTTAACAGGTAAAGGTGTAAATTAAAGGTTTATTGCCATAATTGACCTGATGATTGTATAAACAGATTGCAATTAATCAGTGAAGCCATGTGTATTTGGCACACGCTAGTGCCCTCAATTGACATTGAAATGCAATGATAATTAGCGATGAAAATCTCCCGCTTTTTTTGTCCAATCTCCAGCCAAAAAAAAATCAAAATATCCAGCTGTGTCATCACAGATCCGTCACATGTATGCATTGCTATTGCTTAAACACAATGATTTATAAAAACGGTATGTATTTTTACCACATGCTACCACACGCCACCACAGGCTTACCACATGCCACCTTTCAAAACATATTTTGACCTTGTATGATATATTTTATTGTGATAAAGTGTTTTTGAAGCATATTTGCATATATACAATGATTTATAAAAAATATAATTAGCAAAAATCTCCGTAGCAACCATTTTTTTCCTAAGAAACCTTTTTAATGACACACGGTTTCTCAAAGAATGTCTGAACAGTGTTTAACACTTCCTTCGACCGTGGATTATGTAATTGGCCAAGAGCAGATGCTTGAGACGAAGCCATTACACAGATGACAAATGCATTCTGAAAGAAATGTAACTGCTTATTTCATTGTAAATACTAATGCATTCGTTACACTTAAATTATGATTTAAATTGAAATTATATAGACATTCAAATATTTATAATGGATATACAGATGGGTCCAAACCTAACCTGTATGCAAACCAAACTAAAAAAGCAAACCAGAAGTTTGGTCTAAGTTCACTTTTCACTTTGTTTGGTTTGCTTTTAGCAAACCAAAGTTTACTTTAATGTTTGCTCGAAAAGTAAACCAGACGGCTGGTTTGGTTTTGTTTTGTTTGGTTTGGTCAGAGCGAACCAAACTTTAAAAAGCAAACCACACCAGCGCCTTAGTTTGGTTTGGTTTGCTCTGAGCAAACCGCGAGCATGCGCAGATGATTCATATAATCGATGTGAAAGAATGTCCGAACTATTTCACGATTATTACATTTCATGAAAAAATGTTATTCACTAAATGTCTCAATCGAATTACAAATTCTGATTTAAACATTTAACATCATATTAGATCGGTATTTTATGAGTAAACCAAACCAGCACCAAAGTTTTCTATTTTTAGAGCAAACCAAACCAGCGGCCTGGTTTGGTTTGGTTTGCTAAGAGTAAACCATGAGCATGAGCAGATGATTCAAGGAATTGAAGTAAATCAACGCCCGACATCATTTTATTATATATGTTCTCGTAAAACAAATATGTTTTACTTAAAGAATTTATTATGATTTAGATATTAACCATCATTTTAGATTGGTTTGGTAAGAGTTAACCAAACTAGCGCCCTAGTTTGGTTTGGTCGAAGCAAACCAAACCAGCAACCTAATTTGGTTTGGTCAGAGCAAACCAAACCAGCGTCAAAGTTTGGTTTGGTCAGAGCAAACCAAACCAGCCGCCTAGTTTGGTTTTGTTTGCTATTAAAACCAAACCAAACTAGAAAAAGCAAACCACGGTTTGTTTTAAGTAAACTGTGGTTTGCTATTTTGTTTGGTCAAGCAAACCAAACCAAACAGGAAAAGTAAACTAGATGTTTGCTCCCGGTTCACTTTTGTACAGGTTAGGTTTGGACCCATCTGTATGATAGCACCAATAGATTAATACCAGTTTCTTTAACAAAGTGCAATAAAAATCTTCCCTCAAACGCTGCATGATACGACCGCAAATGTATTTCTAATATGGACAGGCAATTGTTCTTGACAAAAACAACACATGAGAAAAACAGTGTTTTTTGACACATGCAGCCTTTTGTGGACCTTTCACCAACATTTAACAAGGATTTCTTTTTAAAGAAGACAAAAACAATTACAAAATGTTACCCCTTTTTGTCCCTTATTAAGGGTGTCTGCTAACTTTTATATTTGCTACTTTCCGCTCTCAATGGCAAATAAGGTGGGGGAAGAAATTTAATCCTTAATTTTGCAAATTCATTACCTGAAAAGAAATAATAAGCAAACACAATTTCTGAAATTGGACAATGAATAAAAAAATAATAATCTTGGCTCCATATTTCATACAATACTTGGACCGATCAATACAAAAGTTCTTGCAATCTTTCACCCGTCATCAATTAGTCACTAATCAGTCACCGATCCGGTATCAATCATAGAAGAAGTTGGTCTGATTTTGTAATGGGTGTTATTTATAAAATTACTTCATTAAAATAGGACAAGGTCTATAATTATTTGTACAGTGTACATACGAACAAACTGTACGGTATCATGCATATAGATTTATTTTTAATCGGATAACTGGTTTCTTTTATCATGGCAGATTTCGAACAAGATAAAAAACTCTTTTTTTCGGCTTTTAGCCACATTGTTCTTGAAAGAAGCAGAGGTACCAATGGGGTATCCGAATATCAAAAGTCCGAAAGGGCAGAGACAAAACCAGCAAACACCAACAAGAACGGGACAAAAACAGACAACATGTAAAACATGGAAACACAAAACAACTGAATATCAATCAACAACGCGAACTCTAGTCGAAACTAGAGTGAACTCAGGTGCTCCGGAAGAGTAAGCAGTTCCTGCTTGCTATAGCACACCCGTCGCGTTGCCAATAGTCCATTCAGCGTGTCAAATCCGGTAAAGGAAGACAAAACAACACCCTATGACAAACCAACATCTGCACTCATCTGAGAGATCGAAATCCCATATTTGTCTATAAGTGCATGATGTCTTCCGTAAAATTTCTTGAGTGAAGACAGCAACCGAGGAGCAACATAACCCTGTGTGAGCAACTTTTGCGTCAGACGTGTCGCTCTGCTAAGGAAATCGATGTAAGTCCCGCACGCTCTGGAGTAACGAATCAATTGAGATACGTAAACTCCATAAGCTGTAGCGGACGGAATGTTGCTACACAAGAAGGGGAAGTTGACGATTGGAAAGTTGAAGTCATCACGTTTGTCATAGAGCCTTGTTGAAAGTCTTCCTTGAGAGTCAATTTCGAGATGTAGATCTAAATATGAAGCAGACTTCCTAGAATCCGTTGTGTCCTTTATCTCAAGCTCCTGTGGATATATGAGATGGAGAAAGTCACCAAATCGAGAATTGTTTAGCGAAAGGACATCATCAATATAACGGAACGTGAGGTTGAAAGAGAGAGCTAGTCTACGGTCTTTTTTGTCTAGAAGAGATTGCAAGAAGTCTGCTTCATATGAATGAAGAAACAAATCAGCAAGCAAAGGTGCACAATTAGTGCCCATTGGAATCCCTATTGTTTACTGAAAAACACGTCCACCAAACTGAACAAATATGTTGTCAATAAGAAAGTTGAGCATGTCGATTATTTGGTCTTCTGTAAATTTGTTCTTTTTCTTAGACTCATTGATGACAAAGTAAGTCTTGGTATAATCGACTACAAGAAATTTGTACCTGCGTTTTCCATTCTTTTTGAAAAAGCTGCGTTTAATCAGCTGTGCCAATCGCGATTTCAGTTGTTCATGTGGAATAGAAGTGTAAAGTGTGGAGAAATCGAATGTTTTGATGCTGTTACAAGATGAAACTGATTTAGAGTTAAGAATCTCCATCAGTTCTTTCGAATTCTTCAGGATCCACATTTGATTGACACCATTTCTAGAATAACAACAATCGTAATATTTCTGGAGGCCGGATTTTACTGCCGTAAGTATAGAAGTCAACAAAACTAAAAGAGGTTTAGTTGTACATTTGGATGACCCTGCAATGAAGCGCTGTTTGTATGGATTTTTATGTAATTTGGGAATCCAATACAGAAAAATAATCGATCTTTGATGTTCAATGCTTCTGAACATTAATTCAAAAGCTCCATGACAAACGTGGTAGCTACTATATTCTGACGGTCAATTTACTCTTTTCATTCTGCTTTATGAGTTTACGCTAAGCAACCGATTGTTGACTCCAGATTTGGTGGATTGAGTCAAGATTCCCATACCAGAAAAACAATGCTTTTCACTGGTTTGCTTGATATGTGTTCATTACTAGAAACAAAACGGCAGAAATTATGTTTCGTATTCAAAGATTGTATGATAAATCTGAAAGTGACTACATCTGTTCTAAAGTTTTTGGAGTATTTAGTAAATCTTTTTAGTAACGAAAATCATAAAAGCTATGTTAACCTGACTGAAGTAGAAATGAACCAATTGCACTCCACTTATAGCTGACCTTTTTCTTATATTGTTATGAAACACGTCATGTCATGGCAAACTACATCAAGATACAATCAGACACCAGCTTACTGATATTTTTATCAATACTTACATATATTGAACATCCTTGCTCCTAAAAACACCACTTTCTCAAACTTTATTTATGATATATAATTAACCCTTAATAAATCCAACTCGATTGGCGATATATTTCTAGTTTTATATTTAGATTTAAGCATTGTCAATGGAAAATTACACACTAAAGTATATGATAAACGTGATGACTTTGTCTTTGCCTATTGTCAATTTTCCTTTTTTAGCTCACCTGGCCAAAGGCCATGTGAACTTATGCCATCACTATGCGTCCGTCGTCCGTCGTCTGTCCTCGTCTGTCGTCGTCCGTCATCCGTCGTCCGTTAACAATTTAAAAAATCTTCTCCTCTACAACCACGTCACCAATTCAACTGACACTTTGCAGGAATGGTATATGACATGTTGGAAACAAACAATCCTCATTTGATAAAAAATTTTTAATGATTCGATAAAAAACCTCCCTGCTGTTACTAAAAAAAACATAGGGTAAAACCACTGAAAATAGCTCATAACTCAGCAACCAAAACAGATAAAAAAGTATGAAGGATCACAGGCTCTTCAGAATAAAAAGCTCTACAAAAGTCTCTGTTGGGTCGAAGTCCTCAGATGACCCCTTGTAGGGGTTATGGCCCTTTAAAAGGTAAAAAAAAGTTTTCAATGTTTTGCCCTATAGAATGAAAATAATTGCAGATAGAGAAAAGCTGTTGGTTGCCTTAATGTTCAGCTCATTTAGCTCTACAAAAATCATAAGGTTGAAGTTGTCAGATGACCCCTTATAGGGGTTACAGCCCTTTATAGGCGAAAAATAATGTTTTTGGCCTATAGAATGAAAACTTTTGCAGCTAGAGAAAAGCTGTTGCTTGCTTAAATGTTCAGCTCATTTACCTCTACAAAAGTCTTCATTGAGTTGAAATTGTCAGGTGACCCCTTAGGGATTACAGTCCCTAGATAAACATGCTTTTGGGTTATATCATAAAAACTATTGCAGATAAAGAGAAGTGGTTGCTTGCTTAAATGTTCAGGTCATTCAGCTCTTTTAAAACAATAGTCTCTATAGAGTCAAAGTGTTGAGGCGACCTTTAAAATAACATTTTGCACGTTTTTGGCTAACAGAATGAAACTATTGCTGAAATAGAAAAAAAGCTGTTGCTTGCTTAAATGTTCCACTTATTCAGCTCTACAAAGTTCTTCATAGGGTTGACATCAAGACCAGGTGAGCGATTCAGGCTCCTGGGAGCCTCTTGTTTAAGGCGACATACTTCTATCCCCCTCTTATGGAGTTTACATTTCACAGTTAGTCAGATAAGCGGGAATTTGCTTTCTGATTTTAAAGATGCAAACCGTTTCATCAAAGAAGAAAACTAATACAAGGTTAAAACAATGCTGTATATCGATATTTCAAGGAATAACCTCTCATCAGCAGCATTTGTTAATGTTTATTCAGCAGTTGATAAACAGTTGCTTCCAGGATCTGTTTCAGGGAAAGGATACAAAATTGTGTCATTTAAAAATGACGCTAAAATACAGTTCATTTTTACTTTTCAGAAGATGAATGTCGCAGAAAAACAGTCACTGAATTGTTAGAGGAAGCTAAAAAGACCAGCTCGACAATAACCAAGGAAGGTAATAACCGTGCATTTTCTTTTAATTTGCAAAGCTTAAATTCGTCATATAGATTTAACATTGAATGTTTGTATCTTAGCTTGCGTAAAATTAGGTACCGCTTATATAAAGAAACAAAACCTTGTAAAATAAAGTTTAACAATGTTCTCCACCGTATATAAAATAACAAAAAACATACCTTTATCTGTATAGTGTTTTCGTTTTTAGATTATACATTAATTTTATTCAAAATGGGGATAAAGGCCCATATTTCCTTAAACCCTTTATGTCTTAAATCATAGTGAATTTGTAATAAAGCGAGAAAAACTTTGAGCTATAGAACATGAGACATTAGACATAGGACATACGTTGCCTTTCCAAATTCGTTTCTCACACAGAATTTGTCCAATCACAAAGCATTACAATATGATCAATATCTTGAACAAATTAAAACTCCTAACAAGTTTTGTCAATACATGATATAAAGAAAGCGTTTGTTGGGTGTGAAAAAATTATAATTATAATTCAATCGCATCACAACTTGAGTTTGCGTTGTTGATAAATGTTCGGTGGATTTAGTGATGCTTATGTTTTGTATTTCTACGTGCAGTTCTCGTTCATGTTTCTGGTTTTGTTGTTGCCCTATCAGACTTTTAACACTCAAACTTCATTGGTGCCTTTTGCTTCTTTTATAATGTCCCTGAATTCCTAAAATTAAATCGTTTCAAATCGGTGTTGAAATCCAGCAGCCTTAAATGGGTTTTCTGTACAAACATCGAAGGTTTATAAATTCAGTACATTAAATACTTTCTAATTTTCAGAAGCTGACTTTCAGAAAGAAACAACCCAAGAAGTAATGAAAGAAGAGACCCAGACCACCTCGGCTTTACAAGCGGAAGGTAATACTAGTGCATTGTTTGTAGTTCACTCTTCTATGCAGCAACATAATCGTCCGTTTTAGGAGTAGGAGTAGGAGCAAAATCACATTTTTTTTTTATATTGAATACTAAAAAAAATATATTATGATCAATCTTGTATTGTAAAATATCCGTAGGGTATCGCAATTTTAGTTTTTTCTCTCGCAAACCCTTAAATTTTAAATATTTTGCTAAACTTTTTTACGGAGCAATAATTAAACGAACAATAATTGCTGTTGCTTAAAAAATAAAATACATTTGTAAATAAGAATTTTGTTTCCAAAGTATTCGATTCCAGTTTGAAATATTATTGTAATATATTGTTTTTTTGTTTGCTTTTATTAATGAATTGCATATTTTACAATAACATATTTCAGGTTAAGTTACAAAACATCGTCCTTTCGTTAATTGTTGTAAATAATAATATATATTTTTACGTGTTACCTTTCTCATCTTTTTCAAAGAGTTACGATTAATTTTTATACAATTTTATACAATCAAAAATCTTTATTTTTTTCAGATACCACTCATGCTCAGGCTCCAGTTAGTAAATCACAGCTACCAAGAGAACTCAAAAAGATCAAACAGATTGATATATCAGGAGACTTTACCGATTGCACCGCTGTAGATGATACATTCGTGATATGTGACAATGAGAAGAAACGATTAGTCGTTACTGATTCTGGTGGTTCTAATGTACGTGATATCCTGTCTGGATGGCCATGGAGGATAACAGCTATTGATAACACAACAGTAGCTGTAAATATAAAGGACAACAATATCGATATAATAAACATCTACAGCGGTGACCGAATGCGTAGGATAAGTGTCGATGATTATGTTCGAGGATTAACATACAGTGATCCTCACCTTTACATCAGTGTTCATGGTAAAGGAATACAGGTGATTGATCTTCACGGTAACAACATTACGACCATACCAATAGAAAGGAACGTAAACCATATGACTATAAACAAACAAAGCATCTACTACTCAGATTATAGCACAATATCATGTGTTACACAATCTGGAGAAAGGATGTGGACAGTTGATGATCCTATGGTCAAAGACATTCGCCGTCTAACAACAGACGACACGAACATTTATGTGACTGGTTACTCCAGTCAAACCGTGTTTGTGATTTCAACCGATGGGAAGCAAATCAGACAATTACTTTCTGAATCAGACGGACTTAGATATCCACGAGGAATATGTTACAATGGAAATTCAAAAACTTTATTGGTGTGTAACCGGGATGGACCTGCCTACTTGTTCAACATTGTAAAATAAACTTTACATTCAATATTCCTGATAAGACTTTAACAATCAATTATCTTAGCTTGGATACATAACATTGTTAAAGTTTACACATTTATTTGTGATTAGTGTTGTACATGTATTTTGACTTGATTTGAATCTGATTTGTATATAACATGTTAATACAGTATATTGTATTGAATCTGTTCTAGTTATTGCTAAATGTTTGTACTTAGAAATGTCTATATACATAATATATAACCAGAGGAAATATGTCACAAAAAATAAATGTTTAATGTTATCAGGAAGGACTTGCCTATTTGTTCAACATTGTCAAAAAAACTTTTCATTCAGTATTGATTTCCTAATTAGACTAATAATTTTCAAATTTTGTGTTGCCTGGATATATATCAATGAACTTTTAACATTTCATTTGTTAATAATATTGTATGTTTACATGATTTCAAATTGATTGAATCTGATTTGTATATATCAAGTTAATAAAATATACTGTATTGAATCTGTTACTCTATATTGTCCAACAGTTCTTGTCCTCAGTTTTGTTTTTAAAATATAACATAAAAAGTTTCGAATCAATGATCATGATTGTGATTGGTAATTTTCTATTAAGTTTGTTTTTCGTTATAAGCCTGTTTAGTAGTTTGTTTCTATTTTATTTCCTATGCATTTAAGTACACATAGTTTAACTATATAATTTAAATAGTGTCCAAATTAAATCCTTGTCAAACGAATGGATATCAAATTGCAAACCATAATTATTAAACATTTTGTATTAGAAAAAAAATGAAAATGTATTTGAAAAACAAAAATGTCCCGATGTGGCAATCGAATGTTGAATGACTTAAAAGGAAAAGGCAAACTCGGTACACAAAAAATCAACACAAAGACAAAAACAGTAGCCTTAAATTCATCACTAAAACTAACCCCCCCCCCTTAACGAAAAAAAAACATGAATAAACAAAACCACAATCAGCAATATGATCTCAATAATAAACGAGAGTGACTAATATGCTGCAGATTCAATAAAAGCCAAAACAGACAAAAATAACGAATGAGCATTTCAAAACATATCCTGATACAAATGATATTGATGGTTGGAAGTAAACCAAGACAATTAAGTCGCATAAAACTAATTGGAAAAAAAGAAGGTTAAACGTGTTGTATCAATATATATCACTTTTCAACAAAGATCAACTGTCCAATGTTTTTTAAAGCAAATTTTCGACAAAAACAAGTTTATCTGACATATGAAATCTTGAAAAAACATATAATCAAACAGAAAAACATGAATGCATGTCCAAAGTACTTACTGTTGTCAATACCATTTAATACATAGCAACAATAAAAAATAACAAACGCAATAGGAAAACATCTGTCTCAATATCATTTATTTACTCGACAAATCTTCCTTAGTTATTGAAATAATCGTTGTCTTTCGGACACGGTTTTGGCTTTAAAAGGGAAAATAGACAAAATGTTAGTTTCAAAATGAAAAACAATATTGCAACTAGAGAAAAATGGTCTCCACTCTGCAACCTTCAGCTAAGTGACCGTGAATGACCTTAATTCGGTCAAAGATTCAGTTGATCTCTAAATAGGGTTTTGGATAAACATAGCGTTTTTGTATGTTGATGTTCTATAAGTTAAGTCTACCGTATATTTTTTTGAGTTAAGACAGCAACCGAGGAGCAAAATAACTCTGTGTTAGCAATTTCTGTGTCAAAATGATCTTAGTCATAATCTCTTCCGGAGCACCTGAGTTCACTCTTGTTTCGACTAAAGTTCGTGTTGTTGATTGATATTCAGTTGTTTTGCGTTTCCATGTTTTACATGTTGTCTGTTTTTGTCCCGTTCTTGTTGGTGTTTACTAGTTTTGTCTCTGCCCTTTCGGACTTTTGACATTCGGATACCCCATTGGTACCTCTACTTCTTTCTTGTCCGAACATCCTTTGGTTTTGATATTTTGCTCCAAATGTTTGTAATATTTCTACATTCTTTTGGATAGAGCGAATATTGTGATGTTAAAGTACAACAAATAATTGTAGAATAGTGGTATCTTGGAAACACTTATGATAAGCAAAAAAAAAACTATTATTCTATTTATTCCACCCAAGCTTATAAAAAACGTGTGCACATAACAGCAAGAGATCCAGGTTCATTACTAGAAAAAAAAACATATAATAAACAACTTAAACGTACACAAAACACACTTAACGTCTTCACAACCAGGCTATGTTTTGTATACCTACCAGACCCGAAGATCGCAATGGAAGGCGGGTTTGGCGCACCATAATACCTGGTTTCACCTAAGATTTCTTTTGAAAAGCCATAATTTAATCAGGACTATTGTCATCTTCAATATGTCGGTATGTCTTCTTTGTTTTGTCTTGTCTCATTGACATTTGAGATTGAATCTCCAAGTTCGGTCATTTCATTGTTAGCTTTAATGAACGACTACAATAGGAAAACAATCAACATAACCACACACCCAATACAACACCAGAATAGCAATAACTCGCAACAAGAGGGTATTTAGGTGCAAAATCAAAGCAGCACCAATCACCCGGGTTAACTTGTGATGTCGGTGGTTATCGTGAACTCGGTTAGGCAAAATGTAAACAAACGAGAATTAACCAATAGGAAAAGAGAAATTCACATAAAAAATTTTAGCTTATTTTAAAGATGTTAAAATTCATCTTTATAACTGCTTTGTTTTGTACATATCTTAAGCTGGTTTTTTTTTGGGCCAACTATGCCTATTCATAATCTTATCTTCTTCAATGTATGAATTATGAGCATTTATTATTATGAATAATATTCTTCAATGCATAAGTTATGAACAATACTCTTTAATATATGAGTTATAAACATATATTTCTTAAACTCCTATTTTTATACATTTGTTTTGTTCATGGCAGGATGTATAAAAAATATACATTGAAAAAGACGAAAAGACGCTTTAGTTCTTTGATACAAACAAAGTTCTTGCTTGGCAACTTTTTCCGTTTTTGTGCCAAGACATACAATGTATCGGCATACAAAAGTTAATAAGTTCAGACTTATTAAGTTTTTATTAGAAATCTTTTAAAACATACCTAGGTATGATGGATGTTTTGGAATTAACGGAACTGAAACATGAAATGGTAATTCAATGCATTACTTAACTAAAGTAATGGTAATTCAATGCATTTCTTTTCAAAATCCTTGTAATGGTATTGCAAGTTTTATAAATGTTATGGTAATTCAATGCATTACATTGCAATGTAATTCGCCTCATGCCTGAGCAAAACCATGTGAATTCGAACATTTAGCTGACAATTTAATTCGAGATCGAATTGTGTGTGGTATTCAGAGTGAAACCTGCAGAGCCCTTTTGCTTCGGGAATCGGGACTGACACTACAGAAAACTATAGATGTGTGTCGTGCACACGAGATTAGTGGTTAACAGTTAAAATCGTTGAAATCTACAGAGGAACAATCAGTTCGTTTGGTAAAACGAGTCAATAACAGTAAGTCGCGACATAACAACAATAAGCCTAAAATCAAAGTCCTATCAATGCTGAGAGTTCTCAGAACAAATGTAGAAACTGTGGTTTAGATCATCAGAGAAGAAAATGCCCTGCCTATGGTAAGACATGTTATGCCTGCAAAAAGAAGAACCACTTTCAAAACTTTTGTAGATCATCACGTAAAAGGTACATGCTCTGAAAGTAGAATCAGGCCCTGCCAGCGAAGATGAACTTTATATTTGGTGCATTGAAGTGGATTTTGTATCTACAGGTATTTCCAATGAACACTGGAAAGAAACACTTTTGTTAAATGACAAACCGACCGAATTTAAACTGGACACCGGTGCGCAAGCCAACATATTGTCTAAAACAATGTACAGTAAGCTGTTTAAGAAGACACCGTTGTCAAACAACAGAGTGAAACTTGTGACTTATGGTGGACACCGAATTGATCCGTTGGGAACTTCCGACATTGTGTGCAAATTCAGTAACAAGATGTTCAAAGTAAAATTTCACATAGTAGCCATTGATTCGCAACCAATCCTTAGTAGAGATACTAGTGAGGCTATCGGAGCCATTCGTCGCGTACGATCAATAGAGGTGCCGCTTTCCGAGGAGGAAGTTGTGACAACGTATGAAGAAGTGTTCAAGGGATTAGGAAAACTACCGAAACAACACCACATTAATAATTTTCACTGTTACACCCGTAGTTCACGCGCCGAGAAAAGTGCCTACAGCACTTTGCGAGGGTGTAAGCACAGAACTTGATCGTATGGAGAAACTGGGTGTTATCGCAAAACAAGATGAACCTACCGATTGGGTCCACAGCATGGTGATCGTTAGGAAACCGGGTAAAATACGCGTGTGTATTGATCCGAAGGATTTGAATAGAGCGATTAAGCGATGATTGCCGTGTCTAAAGGTTAATTTCTGGATCAGCCACAGGCCCTATTCACTCTCCTTGACCCACTATGGTTTGCGGTCAGGTTTTCCAAAGTGTAGCATGATGACTCCAATATTCATTATGACAGGGCTGCCCCATTCAACCACCTTAGGCACATATCCCAGTCGTTTTATGTAAGAAGGAAACGGATCCAATGTCAGGCGTTTCTGGGCGCTCTTGAGTTGACGTCTTCCGACAAGCTTAGCCCATTTGTGGGCCTATTCGCTTTCCGTGCACCGCCCTGCAAATGACGCAAATGTCCCTCTTTTTGCTGGATTCCACGAAGTAAAAAATGAATTAACTCAACAACTACTTATTGCAGTCTTTTGGTATTTGGTGAAACAACTTTTTTCATCAGATTTGACACTTCAATGGTATGTTCAGTTGAAAATTTGCATAAATACATATTTGTTTCTTAAAAAAAAGGTTCATAAAGCTAGGAGAATACGAAGAAAAATTGTTCGCAAAGGAATATATAGATCACATTTGCAAATTTCTATGTAAAATATATGAAACTTTAGTAAAGTCTTATATTTGAGCATAAAGTTATATGACGGTTAAATAAAATTGCCAAGAAAATGTTTGCAAAACAACTTTTTTCATCAGGTTTGACACATAAATGCTAAGCTAATTAGAAAAGTTGCATAACTACATATTGCTGACTTAAAAAAATAAGGTTCATTTAGCCGAGGTTAGCCCGCTCCGGCCCTAACACTTTTGTGTTGGAGAAAACATCAAAGCTTTAAATTATCCGTTAAATTTCAAAATTATCTAAAACCTAAGGTTCTTCCTACCCCAGACATAGGTTGATCATCTTAGTAATAATTTGGTTCCCCAGTTTGGTATTTTTGGTTTTATTGTTCTATGCTCTTCATAATCATATAGTGTTTGGAATTTTCAATATCTTTGGTAGAGCGCCTCTGATGAGTCTTGAAAAGACGAAACGCGCGTCAGGCGTAGCAAGATTTATTGTCTGGAACTTTGTTGTCATTTTTATTTCGAACACACGTGAAGGTTAGTACTGCTGGTGGAGTTTTAATTCCCCGAGGTTAGCTCGCTCCGGCCCTAACACTTTTGTGTTATAGAACACATCAAAGCTTTAAATTGTCCGTTAAATTTCAAAATTATCTAAAACCTAAGGTTCTTCCTACCCCAGACATAGGTTGATCATCTTAGTAATAATCTGGTTCCCCAGTTTGGTATTTTTGGTTTTATTGTTCTATGCTCTTCATAATCATATAGTGTTTGGCATTTTCAATATTTTTGGTAGAGCGCCTCTGATGAGTCTTGAAAAGACGAAACGCGCGTCAGGCGTAGCAAGATTTATTGTCTGGAACTTTGTTGTCATTTTTATTTCGAACACACGTGAAGGTTAGTACTGCTGGTGGAGTTTTAATTCCCCGAGGTTAGCCCGCTCCGGCCCTAACACTTTTGTGTTATAGAACACATCAAAGCATTAAATTGTCCGTTAAATTTCAAAATTATCTAAAACCTAAGGTTCTTCCTACCCCAGACATAGGTTGATCATCTTAGTAATAATTTGGTTCCCCAGTTTGGTATTTTTTGTTTTATTGTTCTATGCTCTTCATAATCATATAGTGTTTGGCATTTTCAATATTTTTGGTAGAGCGCCTCTGATGAGTCTTGAATAGACGACACGCGCGTCAGGCGTAGCAAGATTTATTGTCTGGAACTTTGTTACCATTTTTATTTCGAACACACGTGAAGGTTAGCACTGCTGGTGGAGTTTTAATTCCCCGAGGTTAGCCCGCTCCGGCCCTAACACTTTTGTGTTGGAGAACACATTAAAGCTTTAAATTATCCGTTAAATTTCAAAATTATCTAAAACCTCAGGTTCTTCCTACCCCAGACATAGGTTGATCATCTTAATAATAATTTGGTTCCCCAGTTTGGTATTTTTGGTTTTATTGTTCTATGCTCTTCATAATCATATAGTGTTTGGCATTTTTAATATTTTTGGTAGAGCGCCTCTGATGAGTCTTGAAAAGACGAAACGGGCGTCAGGCGTAGCAAGATTTATTGTCTGGAACTTTGTTGTCATTTTTATTTCGAACACACGTGAAGGTTAGCACTGCTGGTGGATTTTTAATTCCCCGAGGTAAGCCCGCTCCGACCCTAACACTTTTGTGTTGGAGAACACATCAAAGCTTTAAATTATCTGTTAAATTTCAAAATTATCTAAAACCTAAGGTTCTTCCTGCCCCAGACATAGGTTGATCATCTTAGTAATAATTTGGTTCCCCAGTTTTGTATTTTTGGTTTTATTGTTCTATGCTCTTCATAATCATACAGTGTTTGGCATTTTCAATATTTTTGGTAGAGCGCCTCTGATGAGTCTGGAATAGACGAAACGCGCGTCAGGTGTAGCAAGATTTATTGTCTGGAACTTTGTTGTCATTTTAATTTCGAACACACGTGAAGGTTAGCACTGCTGGTGGAGTTTTAATTCCCCGAGGTTAGCCCGCTCCGGCCCTAACACTTTTGTGTTGGAGAACACATTAAAGCTTTAAATTATCCGTTAAATTTCAAAATTATCTAAAACCTCAGGTTCTTCCTACCCCAGACATAGGTTGATCATCTTAATAATAATTTGGTTCCCCAGTTTGGTATTTTTGGTTTTATTGTTCTATGCTCTTCATAATCATATAGTGTTTGGCATTTTTAATATTTTTGGTAGAGCGCCTCTGATGAGTCTTGAAAAGACGAAACGGGCGTCAGGCGTAGCAAGATTTATTGTCTGGAACTTTGTTGTCATTTTTATTTCGAACACACGTGAAGGTTAGCACTGCTGGTGGATTTTTAATTCCCCGAGGTAAGCCCGCTCCGACCCTAACACTTTTGTGTTGGAGAACACATCAAAGCTTTAAATTATCTGTTAAATTTCAAAATTATCTAAAACCTAAGGTTCTTCCTGCCCCAGACATAGGTTGATCATCTTAGTAATAATTTGGTTCCCCAGTTTTGTATTTTTGGTTTTATTGTTCTATGCTCTTCATAATCATACAGTGTTTGGCATTTTCAATATTTTTGGTAGAGCGCCTCTGATGAGTCTGGAATAGACGAAACGCGCGTCAGGCGTAGCAAGATTTATTGTCTGGAACTTTGTTGTCATTTTAATTTCGAACACACGTGAAGGTTAGCACTGCTGGTGGAGTTTTAATTCCCCGAGGTTAGCCCGTTCCGGCCCTAACACTTTTGTGTTGGAGAGCACATCAAAGCTATAAATTATCCGTTAAATTTCAAAATTATCTTAAACCTAAGGTTCTTCCTACCCGAGACAGAGGTTGATCATCTTAGTAATAATTTGGTTCCCCAGTTTGGTATTTTTGGTTTTATTGTTCTATGCTCTTCATAATCATATAGTGTTTGGCATTTTCAATATTTTGGTAGAGCGCCTCTGATGAGTCTTGAATAGACGAAACGCGCATCAGGCGTAGCAAGATTTATTGTCTGAAACTTTGTTGTCATTTTTATTTCGAACACACGTGAAGGTTGGCACTGCTGGTGGAGTTTTAATTCACCGCGGTTAGCCCGCTCCGGCCCTAACACTTTTGTGTTTGAGAACACATCAAAGCTTTAAATTATCCATTAAATTTCAAAATTATCTAAAACCTAAGGTTCTTCCTATCCCAGACGTAGGTTGATCATCTTGGTAATAATTTGGTTCCCATAGTTTGGTATTTTTGGTATAACTGTTTTATGCTCTTCATAATCATAAAGTCTTTGGCATTTTCAATATTTTTGGTAGAGCGCCTCTGATGAGTCTTG
Source organism: Arcuatula senhousia (assembly GCA_963971305.1). Taxonomy (NCBI): domain Eukaryota; kingdom Metazoa; phylum Mollusca; class Bivalvia; order Mytilida; family Mytilidae; genus Arcuatula; species Arcuatula senhousia. The sequence goes on from OZ020314.1 coordinate 4,624,902, forward strand.
AATAGACGAAACACGCGTCAGGCGTAGCAAAATGTATTGTCTGGAACTTTGTTGTCATTTGCATTTCGAACACGTGTGAAGGTTCGCACTGCTGGTGGAGTTTAAATTCCCCGAGGTTAGCCCGCTCCGGCACCAACACTTTTGTGTTGGAAGCCACATCAAAGCTTTACATTATCCGTTTAAATTTCAAAATTGTTTAAACCTTAAGGTTCTTCCTTCCCCAGACATAGATTGATCATCTTAATAATAATTTGGTTCCCCCAGTTTTGTATTTTTGGTTTTACTGTTCTATGCTCTTTATAATCATAAAGTGTTTGGCAATTTTCAAAATAATACTTTGCTGATCCTATAGATACGTTACACACATACCAATTCACCGAAAAAGTGAAAGTTGTCATATATTGCCCGTTAATGGTAGAACACGGCATTAATGCACTTTCTGAGTAGTACACACGCGATAAATTGCTAGTACACCTGTGCTAGTTGAATAGTACACAATTAAACGAGCGGCGAGTGACTTCCATTCACTTTGAAAAAATAAATCGCATTATGCTTTTTGAGAAATTCACGAAAAGCATGGAATATTTTTTTAGATCTAAAAGACCACAACATTGGACGCAATAACTTCAGAGTTCGAGTTATTTAGCTAATTTGAAAACGGTATTTCACGTGTAAACGTTATTTATTAGAGTTTGAAAATCAAGTAAGAATCTAATTCAATGAGACTAAGTTGCAAAACATGAATAAAATGAATAGAATGAAATCATGTCAAATTAAAATGAAATTAAATAAAATGGAAGAAGTTATTTCAAACTTATGAAGACACTCATTTGATTTCAAGATGTAGACAGAAACATAAGCCATGTCCTCGAAAATGTATTTTTACATAGATTTTGTATGTGTTTTTGTCACCAGTACATTGTGTTCAATCAATATCCTTCCATTTAGTATGAATCGAAAATTAAAACATATAACATGAATTGAAAGGGATAAAATGAAATAAAGTAACTGAAATAAGAAAAAAAGATAGAATAGAAAAAAAATATATTAAACTAAATTAGATAAAAAAGGTAAAATGCATAAAATAAAACCAAATTGAAATGACATGGAATAAAATGGTACAGGTTGTTTTGAAATAGAAAAAAAATATAATACTGCAATTTAATTGGACATTTTTTTCATATCCCAATGAAACAAAAATAGGGTAACACTCAATTTTTACAGGAAGAGCAACCATTTTTGTTCTTTTATAAGTAAGACTTTCATGGTTTGGTTTTTAAAATTGTTTTGGAAATGTATTTATAAGGAATGGCTCTAATATTTTTTTTTCATTGGGGATATAAAAAAAGGTTTTGCACATTAAGTATAATACGCGTCGTGTTTTATTGCCTTTTTTCATAACCTTTCTCGATTGTCGAAGGTTTAAATACAATTGGAAGTTCATTTGAAAGCATAATGTAAAGTATGAAAAGATTTAGAGGCAATTAGATGTGACGAAATATTAGTTACTGGAAAAAAACCCAAATTATGCAAACACTTTTCAAAAAGCACTAATCAATAAGCGCGGATGAACTTCTCAACCGTTTTTACGTAGCGCACTATCCATACACTAAAAGTAAAAACATAAAGAAAAAAACAAATCAAACCAAACACAGTGAACAGTAAATTAAGACCACACTTCTGGTTGGTTTTTTTTTAGTTTGGTTTGCATACAGGCTAGGTTTGGACTCCTCTCTATTTATAACCTTTAAAGGGCCATACCAATTAAAAGCCTCAACTCGACAGCTTTGACCGTATATAGACTTTTGTACAGCCTTGTAAGCTGAAGGTTTATGCAAGCAACTGCGCTTCTGTATCTGCAAGAGCTTTCAATCCATAGGACAAAAACATGAAAAACTGCTATTTTTGACATTTGAAGAGTCATAATTGTCTGACTGTATAGATAATTTTCCATCATAAGAAATTTCCTCTGATCATCACACTAAAGAAACAATCAATAAAAGAATACGGGTCTTTTTATATATATACATAAAACAATGTTGTATAAAAGACACTTATGTTCATCGACATTTCGATACTCGGATTTTGCACAATTATATCTATATACAATGTTGCATAAAACAACACAAAGTATAAAGTTCAACGGTAAACTTCAAAAGTATAAAATCGTTATTTTTTTCGCTTAACATATCATATTGTTCTTGTGATTTACAAGATGACCATTGTTGTAAAACTCAAATTTTGAATAGAAGACATATAAAGTTAACGTGTTTAAAGTGCCTTTGTAAACATTTTTAATGAGCAAATAAAAAAAAATATTTCGAATCGATGAAGTGAAATATAATCTGGAATCATCGAAGTGTTTTATCTCAAATTGGTGCATTTTCTAGAAGGTTCAATTTGGGACGAGAGGCCTGGGGCGATTGAACGTACCGGATTCCTTTGAGAAGCGTATCCAAACAAAAAAAAAATCAATATCAGCATTAGGCATTTTTTTCGTAGGAATTCTTCGAATCACTTCTAGACATAAAGGACTACATACTTGCTTTATCTTTAATCTTACATTTCGTTATATTTATTATGTCTTGTCACTGAACAATCCTTGATTTTGTGACTTTTTCCATCTCATATATCCGAAGGAACTTGAAATGAAGGACCCTACGTATTTTAAGAGGTCCGTTTATATTTCGATGTATTTCTCGAAATTGACACACCAGGAAGGGTTTGTAAAAAGCTCTTTGACAGACGTTATGACTTCACCTTTCCAATAATCAACCTTCCCTTTTTTTATTTGCAATATTATGTCCGCTCCAGCATATGGAGTTTACGTATTACAATTGATTTGGTATTTCAGAGCATTACGGGAGTATAACGACTTTCTTGATAAAGGTACTTGGCTGACAAGGAATTTTTTAACACAGGAATACGTTACTTCCATGTTGTTGTCTTCACACAAGAACGTTTACGGAAATTATCATGTGCTTGTATAAAAATACGGATTTGTTTCTTTCTCAGATGAGCACAGATGTTGGTTTCAAATAGATTTTGGTTATGTCATCCATTCCTGATTTGACCAACACTAGATCTATCTTTGGCAATTTGACGGGTGTGCTATAGCAAGCAGGGGCTACTTACTCTTTGAAGTTCCATTGTTCACTCTCGTTTCGACTTAAATTCGCGTTGCTAAATGCGGATATGTTTTAATGAATGTGTGTGTGCGTTTTGTTTTTGTTGTGTGGCTTTTTTCGTTACGATATTTTTTGTCTATAAATTGTTACTTTGTATTTTCGGTTTTATTATTACCCATTTGAAAACCTTTGCTTCTTTCCGATATAGTCATGACCAAACACGTTTGGTCCAGCTATTAATTTGGTCCGGAACATATATATAATTTACCGGTGATGCCTGTGTGTAACTTTCTAACGAAAATTAAGTCTTTGATTTGAAATTAACTTTCTTTGTAGTGAGATGACCACCTGAATCACATTACAGATGCAAAACCAATGGTTGGCGTTTTAACTTACAGCTTTGTGATCACATATTGGTAAGGTACAGGAATTTGATCTCAATCGATACAACTTACATATAGTTATTTGATTATCACAAAATGTTGTTTGTTTTGGGTCTTGATCGTTTTAAGTAGAGTTCTTTGTAAGATTCATGCAATAGGTGATACATCAACCTTATTAATTTTTGTGGAAAATGTTTTTTTTATATCAAGTAAGGTGTAAATCGATAAAATATGGTGAACTTTTATTTTTAAAATTATGGTTGCCATGGTAACAACACTTTATAACTTTTCCCGAAAAAATTATTATTTTGACATAAAAATTCTCATTTTTCAGGATTTTTAGCAGGTAATAATATCAGACTTATTTAATCTACACAAAAATTGCCTTTATTGTGTAATAAGACATACTTCAATGTTAAATATTGACAATATGGAAAACCATTAAGGATTTGGGTACCATTTAATATTTCAAAGCATAATTCTTGTATTTCTCAAAATTAGAATTTTCTTGATTTTCATGAAAACCAGCGAAGTTCAAGTTCCGAAAAAAAAAATGATGGACATTAAATTTTATTTACCATTGCTATTTCATGTATTACTGTTATGAATCTTTAAGAAACAAAATAAAAAAACCATATGATTTTAATGACGATGTATTTTATTTTCACAATAAATATCTATCATTTCAGAAAATAGACAACTTGAACAAAGTTTTAAATTTTCATTTTTTTTATTCAGCAACAGTTTGTCTCGACATTATTATAGAATTCTTGACATAGAACATAATTAACTATTTAGTTGTGAACATATTCAGGTCATCAGACCACATTTTGGGTATTTTTCTATCAGAAAAAAACAGAATTATGTCCCCTTTCCCGCCAAAAATTACTTTTCTTTCAATAAAATTTCAGCAATATTTCCCCAACTTATTTTGCTTCCTTTTATTATTGCTGTTGCAAACTCCCATTTGTCTAACAAAGAAGGTTTCATTTAGCTTTTGTGGTGCCAAACCACCTCTTCCATTGCCAGTTGCGACACAAATACAAACTAGGTTGCTACCCCAAGCCATATGTCCACCGCATTACAATATTTCATACGAAAAATTGAACCTCTTGCAAAAATTGAATAAAATTCAATTGAATGGCAGTACAGTATGCACACCTTCACATCATGACAATAACTTCTAACAAGTATCAAGAGAATTGGTTCAGCAGTTTAAGGAGTTGTTTTCACAAGATCTCCATATAATATTCCATTAAAAAAATTCTTATCTAGTACATGTAAAATAGCAAGACCTACATATCATGACAATATATCCTAACAAGTATCAAAGGATTTGATCAAGCGGTTTCAAAAGAGTTGTGTCCACAAGAACCTTAGGATCGGATGGATAGAGGCCTTCTAATACTTCTACTGTGTCCCTCCCAACACGTTGTGGCAGGGAAAATCAATCACAGTTTGACAAATAGATAAGGCTAATTTTAATAATGTCTTATCCACACATCATACCATACCATGATAAAATATTTATTTCTACAAAATCAGAATATTTAGGTCTGTTCCATTAACAATTTATATAGGTAGGGGGAAGCACTTCTTTTAAGACCCCCCCCAATCATCATTACACATCCACAAAAAGATGCATTTTAACCCCCCACCAGCAGAAAAATAAAAAAAACTGCATCCCCCATGTCCCATGTGGATTTAAATGGAACAGCACTTATCAAACATTTATATTCTCAAACTAGAAAATGTGTCTATGAGCCACAGGATGGCCCTCCCGTTCTTGAAATATCATTAACCCTCAATGTGTATTACCTGGGATATGGACCTTTTCCAAGAAAATTAATCAAAAGTGTTCATGCGTAAAATATAGGTTGCTGTGACCTTATTTCTGGTTGATGGTGCCATGTTACCAAGACTCATCAAGTAATAAAATATCATTGACCCCTAACATGTAGTACTTAACCAAGAACTTAACCAGCCAATCATGCATAAAATATAGGTCACAGTGACCTAATTTCTAGTGGTGGTGTAGCCCTACCGAATACCCATCTGATGGTGAAATATATATCATTGACCCCAAACATCTAGTATCCGAGTAATGGACCTTAACCAAAGTGTTACGGACAGACGGACAAGGGTAAAACTATATAAAAAGAGTCATAAAAAGAGTTAAACTACATGTAAGATAACAGAGTTTTTTCACATGTCTGAAAGTTGAGCAAACTAATTTCAATCACTTGTGCACGTTACTGTTTATTAGGACATTTCTTGTAATGCTTCTGCCTTATTTATAAGGCTTATGGCGGCATCAATATCATCTTCGGACACATCAGACACATTAGGCTGTCGAACCTGGGCTGCAAGTCGTGAGAAATGCGAGATGATTTGACTTGCATTCAGGTATTCATTTGTTTTGAATCTCTTGTTTCCGTTGTCATCTAAGCAGATTCTCATATTTATAGCAACAGTGGTCGGATTTGCCTTGCATCCCGTTCTTTCTCCCTCTTCAAATACAGAGTTCAAATAACTTTTCACATTTTCAGTTTTGCGGGTGTTTTTTCTTTCTTTCTTTAATGCCCATCCTTTGTTAAGGACATTTTCAGACTGAACTTCTGTATTATTGCCATAAGTTGTCCTCGATGTTGATGCAATGTCAAAACAATTATCCTTCCATTTCATCTTAATTGCGTCAAATGTTGAAATATAATGATGCTTTCCAACTTAGCAATGGGCACTTAGTTCTGAGTAGGATTTCATTGTAGTGGTGCATAAAGGATCTGGACATGGCAGTTCAAAGTCCATATTTGTTGTATCATCTGCTTGGTGTTCATTAATCGCAGTCACATGCTTGATTATGCCATAGTTCTGATATGGTGTTTTGAAATCAGATATAATTGTCAATGTTGATGTGAAGTTGTGGGTAACTAGTGACAAGTCTTGGCCTTTTCCGATGTTGTAGTTTTTCCAAAAGGTGATGGTTATATTTCTGTTATTGAATTTGACATTGGATATTTTTGTGATATCTTTGATTTTATGAGAAATACATGGGATTTCTGGAGACTTTATTTCAACATGGGCAATTTGACACCCAGGAACGTCATTGCCACTGTCTAGAATTGACTTCATGTCTGCTGCAGAAACAACATTTCCACCACTCTTTACATGTTTTCGTAACTTCCCTCTCATATGGGCAATCTTTGAATCGCAGTAGGATTTCCCATTTTGACTTTCACTAAAATCATATCTTAGAATTTCAACTCCTGTAAAATAAAACAAAAAATGTGAGGTTAGAAAATAAGACAAAAAAATTTGGCTTTAGAAAATACAACACAAACTAAATTTATAAAACAAGTGTGGCCACTAAAGTATTTTATTTGCAAAAAACTGTAATTTGAACCCTATGTTCTATTTTTAGCCTTGGGGGCCATTTTTTTGACGAATCAAAAATCCGAACGATTGTTTTGTACATATAATGCCACTAAACAACTGTACCAAGTTTGGTTGCAATTGGACTTATGGTGTCGGACAAGTTAATGTTTGAAAAATTGTTAACAGACGATGACAACGGATGCCAAGTGATGGTAAAAAATCTGCATTATAAAAAACAAGAGTTAACACTAAAGTATGCCTCGCCTGCCGGCACCATCATAAACAATAATTCTTTCTTACTTCCACTATATTTTTAATTTATATTATAAGGATTTTCAGTTTCTGATATCAAAAGGTGTTTATAGAGCTTAAACAATTGCTAATATATGCAATAAAAATAATCAAAGTCACTCAACCACAAAATCAAGGTTAAGGTCAAAAGGACTTTAATACAGTTCTTGAGATAAGGAGGTGCTCGCAAAACCATAACATTGCTATTACATGTATATGTATTGAAAATAGTCAAAGTCACTCAACCGGAAAATCAAGGTCATCAAAAGATGGGGATGCAACTGTGCTAAGCTACTACTGGGGCATATGAATACCAAGTTTCATCAACCTAGGTCTTATAGTTCTTGAGATATGGAGGTGCTTGCAAAACCTTAACATTGCTATTATATGTATTGTAAATTGTCAAAGTCGCTCAAACGGAAAATCAAGGTCAAAAGATGGGGATGCAACTGTGCTAAGCTATTACTGGACAGTGTTCTAGCACTCAGCAATAGCAGCTAAGAAGACTTTTAAAAAGTTGGACTGATGGACAACAGGTGATGTCAACACCTTCAATGGCCTTCGGCCAGATGAGATAATAAGATATTAATACATCTATTTCTACATGTTGTAGAGTAATTTGATATTAACCTGTGTCACATGATATTTCTGGTAGGCAATTCCACAGGTTGCTGCAGTGGTAACACCCAGCATTATCACTCCGTATGAAAGCTGTTTCTACTTCTGGTCTTTCCTTCTTTAAAGTTATGAGAACATGATGAAGTAAACAGGCCACACTATACCAGTCTTGTTTTGCTGTATCCATTACATGGACATAGGTGCAATGCTGTAAAACAATATCAGAATAGGTAAGATACAAAAAAGGCTGAGTAAAAATCACACAGCACCAACATATGAAGACGATTTATAACAAAAACGCAAGCAGTGCTAAAATGTACTTTATTATTTTGCATGAATATTATTTTATGGATTTCATTCTCATCATATTTTTTGGAAATACTTTTAGTGGAAGGAAAAACAAAGGGTTGCACTTAGTAGTGCTAAGCATACCCCCACTTGACCATTCAGAAAACAGGAAGTAAATGACCAATTTGTATTTGAAAAGGGAAGGCATGATACATCTCATCGTACTAAAGCCAAATTTAAAATCAACACCTTCAGCAGAAGCTGTGAAATCTGTTATGAAAATTTTTCATTTTTGACCCTTAAAATAGTCTAAGTTAGCTCAGAAAACAGGAAGCAGATGTGCCACTAACCAGGAAAGGGGAAGCAGGTTACAAGGAGAGGCACTGTGCATCTCATCATGCTAAAGCTGTGTACCAAATTTGAAATCAATCTGAGAAATTGTACATGACGGACAGACGGACAAGGTAATTGCATTAAAGCCCCCTCTCTTACGAGTGGTGGTATAGTTACCTTTAAATTGTCTTCCATGTCTTTAAAAACACAAACAACCACATGCCAATTGAAACCTTTTTGACCGAACCAGTCTGACTGTTTCTCCCGGTACATCATAGGTAAAAATTTCATTGCCCAGTCCATAATCATAACAACTTCATTGTCTGCCAAATTCTCAAAAAGATCTTTCCGACACTGGTCTTGGGCCACACCTCTTACTATATGAGACTTCCAATCATCAATGTTCTTTTCGGCCATCTCTATATCATAAAGATATTCAACCTTTTTGTCTGCAGTTAGTTCTGTAAAATAGGAAGAAAAAAAATTATGAAATTCAGGAATACTGTTTTTAACAGGTAGTAGGTGAGTGACAGGGTTGAATTGAAGCCAACATTAAGAGACCTCACACTGATGCTGCATACAAAGATCAAAAGGATTTGATGAGCAGTTACTGAGAAAACTTACATGACTTGTATTTTCTATCATTGACCATTTATATAAAAATATTAACTAAGTCAGTAAACAGGAAGTAGATGAGCCACAGACCTGATATTCAACATATGTTAAGGGACCCCATGCTGATGCTGTATACCAATTATCAAAAGTCTGTGATAAGTAGTTGCTGAGAAAATGTGTTACAAAAGTATTTACCCTGCCTGCCACTGGCCTTTTTTTAACCGGGATTTTAACTACAATTTAATTTTCTATTAAAAAATGAAAAAAAGTACCCCCTACATTTTACTAAGTACCTCCAGATAAAAAAGTTAGTAAAACCCCTGCTGAGTGAAGTATAGAGGATTTTAAGAATCTAATACAATGTATTTACCATTGTTTTCTGAAATTAATGATTTCAAGTTGATGATTCCATTTCCACAGTCACTACACTTGGTACATTCCATATCATGATCATGGTTGCAGCTCTGATGTAAATTTTGATTTGTAACATCACTTAAAGCATAGTTCAGACAATGATCTGCACAGTTACTTTCCTTTTGAACATGCATTTTGTACTCAGTTTTATAAAACATCTTGCAGGACTGCATCTTCTCCTTACATTCTTTAAGTTCAGTTATCTGAGTAATGTTGTTTTTCTCCATTTCTTCTATTATACTTATTAATGTTTCAAATGCTGAATTTCCATCAGCAGCAATGTTATCAAGGCCTTTCAGATTAGTTCTTTTTGAAGCTGGACACTCACTTAGTATTCTAAATAGGGATGCCTTTGATAGAGGTTCAAAGTCAGTCTCTTTACAGTATGCAATGTAAGTATCCACCAATGTAGAATGGTATGCTGTTCTTACTACACTTGGAATTGTCATTATTTTGCCTGTACTTGTCTTCATGTTTTTCGTTCCAAAAGCAGTGACCTGAAAATATAAAAGGAACTTCTGGATTAATGCTAAATATTTTATGGAAAATCAATACTTGAACATGTAAGGTAAATCACCTTAAATCAGGAACCCGTTGTCTATTTCTCGGCAAAGTAAATCATTTCCTTTTTTCAGGGGTCTTTTGTGCATGTCAAAATTAATGAACAAGAGGCTACCATGAGCCTGAATCACTCACCTGGTCCTTAAGCTTTTAGGGTCTCTTCCAATGAGCTATTACACCTATAACGGGTCATGTGACACCCTCCACCCAATAAAGACTTTTGTAGAGCTGAATGAGCTGAAGGTTTAAGCAAGAAACGGCTTTTCTTTATCAGCAAAGGTTCATTCTATAGGGCAAAAACATAAAACATTATCTCTCCTGAATGATATCCGAAATCGATGAAAATTCTTCATGCACATTTACATATGATGTACTTTCTTCATGTAAAGTTTGAGCAGTTTAGGAGGAGAAACGCTTACCAGGTATGTGGACAGACAGGGTGATTCCTATATACCCCCAAACTTTGTTTGTAGGGGGTATAACAATGGTTAAAGAACAGGGCTTTTATTGATCTTAAAATAAGTTTACAAACCTGATGAAATGTTGGATCAAAGAAAAAATCCAGTGCATGGTCCAATTTGTCTTTGTCCATCCTTTGTCTTCTTAACTGTACTTGTCTTGGAATACTATTTCCTTTACAAAAAAAATGATTTTTTAATTAAAGTTTTTTTCCCTAAAAATGTCTTTATAGTTCAGAAGGTCAATAACTCCCACAAAAATTCGAGGATCAAAATTTCCTAGTAATATGCACAACTACAAATGGTGTCTTTCATACATACCAAGTTTCGTTGAAATGTGTTCAGTAGTTTCAGAGGAGTTGCGCCGACAAGATGCGAAATGAGGATTTTCAGCAAATTTCTAGGTTCAAAGGGCCATAACTCCCACAAAAATTTGAGGATCAAAATTTCCTGGTAACATGCACAACTACATATGGTGTCCTTCCTACATAGTTTCGGTGAAATCAGTTTAGTAGTTTCAGAGGAGTTGCGCTGACAAGATGCTAAATGAGGAATGTTGAAAAACATTAGCCCACTTGAAAACAAAATGGATCCTTCATTGAAGGCAAATGTTGAATGTATCTCATAATTTGTAGATCAAATATCTGAAGCCGATGCCTAAAAAAGTAGATTGCCCTGCATGCAACTATTAATTTCTAAACCTCTGAAGCATTCAAGTTTACCTGCTCCAAACTGTAAGGCATGTTTTCGTGCTTCATCTATGGCATATAATGTGACACCTGGGATCATCTGTTGCAACTTGGATTTAGTATGCTGACTGGCAATCATGGACAAAAGCTGTTTTTTAAGACATCTATCTGAACTTTCCATGTACAGATCTATAATAACTTGTTGTAAATGGTCATCTGAACCTTCAGTTTCATCCATGGGTTGTTGTATCATTTTCAGTAGTTTGCTACTTTGACCTGGTGCAATAGCTGAAAAATATAAACAGATTTGAACTCAATGAGAAATATTTTTAACCTGGGGACCAGTGTTAACTTTAGACAGCAAAAATATGATCCAGACTGTATGAGTATATGTTCTGACAGATCTCATTATTCTGAACATTTTTTCACGGTAACACCATGCCAGAATTTTGCAAAACCTAACCGCTTTTGAGTTATTTTATACAAACTGCTGTTTGACCCCCTGTTCTAATTTTAATAACAACGGGCAATTTTTTCAACAAATTACAGAAACGAAGCAGTTACATCTCTATATCACTTGCAGTTGCTGAGAAATGAACCTTAACCAATACTTCAACCTGATTTATTCGTGTAGAAAATGTAGGTCAAAGTGACCAAATTTTGGTACTGATGCTGACTACCATCAAAGATATACTCACTGACCAAATATATCATCCTTCTATGATATTTAGTTCCTAAGTAATTGACAAAACAAAAACCATTACGGATGTACGAACGAACAAACCAACTACACCAAGTTTGGCAGCAGCCATGATTTTATCTGGCAAAGCTTTGCTACTACATATTGTTTACTTAGCATTGGGTGTCAGTACCTTCAAGAACTAGGTTGACTGTTTGAGAGGCTTTCCTTTTTATGCTTCTTAATGAAGATGGCTGTAAAGTATCTAGATCCCTTCTCACTCTATATTTGAGGGGGCTTATTTCTCCTTGGCCTAATGTCTGAACAGCAGCATTGAAATCCTTAACTACTGTGTCCATATTTTCATCACTCCATGATGATATCTGAGACATTGGAAGGGAATGTGACCCCTGAAATGTAAAAAATTGTAAAAATTATATAAATATTTACACAAAAGGCCCATTTTTTAATGGAAAAGTATAGGGTGATAAAATTCTCAAAGCTACTGCCTACTCAGTGTACCCCTGCTACCCCCAAAATTAACTATGTCTGTAAACAGGAAGTAGATATCTGACAGACCTAATTTCAATACTAGCAATAAATGACATCATACTGAAGCCATATACAAAATTTCAAGTCACTGTGATATGTAGTTGCTGAGAAAACTGATACAAAAGTTATGTTGCGGACGGACGGACAAAGGTAAATCAGTATACCCCCCTCTTCTTTGAAGCGGGGTATATACTCTTCTTTTAAGCAGGGGTATACAAATTGTGGACAAACGTTTCTACATGAAGCTTTTCTTTTCTTGTGTAAAATTGTTACAGAATCTTTTTATTGTGATGGAAATTTTCCTAAAGACAAACACTCACAGAGTGACCCGACTCCTAGACTTGCTTCGGTGATGCATGTAAAAAATATATTAGACCAGAAAATGTCGTTTTTAGCTCACCTGACCCGAAGGGTCATGTGAGCTATTGTCATCGTTAAGCGTCCGTCGTCCGTCGTCCGTCCGTCGTCCGTCTGTCCGTCCGTCCGTTAACTTTTCTTCAAAGATCTTCTTCTCTGAAACCACTGAATGGATTGCATTGATACTTAGTATACTTGATCTTTAGGATGTCCTCTACCAAGTTTGTGAATTATATACACGTTGATCAACCAACATGGCCGCCGTTGCTAAAAATAGAACAGGGGGGTCAGACCATTGTTTTTGGCTTATAACTCGAAAAGTATAAGAGATAGAGAAAATCCGAAGCAACCCATCTTGTTCAGCATCAAAAGCTCTACAAATCTCTCCATTGAGTCGAAGTTGTGAAATGACTCCTTATAGGAGTTATTGCCCTTTAATCATCAAAATTGACCATTTTTTCAGTTTTTGGACTATATCTTGTAAACCGTAAGAGCTAGAGGAAAAGTTAGCATTGCAGAATTGTTAAGCTCATTGAGATCTACGAAAATGATTTCAGGGTCAAAATTGTCAGATCAACCGTTTAAGAGTTATTCCCCTTTAACTGTTTTTTTCCATTAATGTACACTGATTTTCCAAAATCTTCTTCTCTGAAACCACTGAAGGGATTGCATTGATACTTGGTATACTTGATCTTTAGGATGTCCTCTACCAAGTTTGTGAATTATATACACGTTGACCAACCAACATGGCCGCCGTTGCTAAAAATAGAACAGGGGGATCAGACCATTGTTTTTTGCTTATAACTCGAAAAGTATAAGAGATAGAGAAAATCCGAAGCAACCTACCTTGTTCAGCATCAAAAGCTCTACAAATCTCTCCATTGAGTCAAAATTGTGAAACAACTCCTTATAGGAGTTATTGCCCTTTAATCGTCAAAATTGACCATTTTTGCAGTTTTTGGTCTATATCTTGAAAACCGTTAGAGCTAGAGGAAAAGTTAGCATTGCAGAATTGTTAAGTTCATTGAGATGTACGAAAATGATTTTGAGGTCAAAATTGTCAGATCAACTGTTTAAGAGTTATTCCCCTTTAACTGTTTTATTCCATTAATGTACACTGATTTTCAAAAATCTTCTTCTCTGAAACCACTGAAGGGATTGCATTGATACTTGGTATACTTGATCTTTAGGATGTCCTCTACCAAGTTTGTGAATTATATACATGTTGACCAACCAACATGGCCGCCGTTGCTAAAAATAGAACAGGGGGGTCAGACCATTGTTTTTGGAGTATAACTCGAAAAGTATAAGAGATAGAGAAAATCCGAAGCAACCTTCCTTGTTCAGCATCAAAAGCTCTACAAATCTCTTCATTGAGTCGAAGTTGTGAAACACTCCTTATAGAAGTTATTGCCCTTTAATCATCAAAATTGACCATTTTTTCAGTTTTTGGACTATATCTTGAAAAATGTTAGAGCTAGACAGGAAAAGTTAGCATTGTAGAATTGTTAAGCTCATTGAGATCTACGAAAATGATTTCAGGGTCAAAATTGTCAGATCAACCGTTTAAGAGTTATTCCCCTTTTTTCCATTAATATACACTGATTTTCAAAAATCTTCTTATTTGAGACCATCGAAGGGATTGCTTTGAAACTTGGTACACTTGATCTTTAGGATGTCCTCTACCAAGTTTGTGAATTATATACATGTCGACCAACCAACTAGGCCGCCATTGCTATGGTACTTAAAGGAACTATCGCCCTTTAATGTTTTTTTTTCTATTTATTTAAACTGATTTCAAAAAATCTTCTCTGAAACTACTGAAAGGATTGTTTTGCAACTTTGTATTCTTGAAAGGTTGTGTAATTAATTCAAACTTTGGTGTAAGAGATCAGGTTAGCGATTCGGGCTCCTGGGAGCCTCTAGTTTGCATTTATTTTCATATTTTGATATAGATTTTTGTATTAACACTATCGTTATGCTATGGTTTTCTTTTGCATTATTTTATTTATTCACTTCAAACTATTTACTTTAATATTATATGACTTCAAAGTATAATTATTTTTTCTGTAAAAAAAGCATAAATATTTTTTTATTCTTGTTTTCTTTTGCAATATTTTTTTTATTTTTTCACTTTATTGTATTTATTTTAATATCATGTGACTTAATGAGGCTCGCGGGTCTAAATTTGCGCATATTTTTTGCGCAGTGGTATTGTATCGGTCAATCCACCCAATGTTTGTAACATCGTCACTGATTTCATTAAACAACACAGCTTCTGTCCAAATTTGAAGAAATTCTATTGTTCAGTCCTTTCTGTATGCCATGTTTTACATTGAAATCCTCATATTCTTTATATTTTATGTGAAAAATGCCAAAATTTCTACAGTTTTTTTAATTTAATTTTTAGCTCACCTGACCCGAAGGGTCATGTGAGCTATTGTCATCGTTAAGCGTCCGTCGTCCGTCCGTTAACTTTTCTTCAAAGATCTTCTCCTCTGAAACCACTGAAGGGATTGCATTGATACTTGGTATACATGATCTTTAGGATGTCCTCTACCAAGTTTGTGAATTATATACACGTCGACCAACCAACATGGCCGCCGTTGCTAAAAATAGAACAGGGGGGTCAGACCATTGTTTTTGGCTTATAACTCGAAAAGTATAAGAGATAGAGAAAATCCGAAGCAACTTTGTGTGTTCAGCATCAAAAGCTCTACAAATCTCTCCATTGAGTCGAAGTTGTGAAACGACCCTTATAGGAGTTATTGCCCTTTAATCATCAAAAGTGACAATTTTTGCAGTTTTTGGACGATATCTGGAAAACCGATAGAGCTAGAGGAAAAGTTAGCATTGCAGAATTGTTTAGCTCATTGAGATCTACTAAAATGATTAAGGGTCTAAATTGTCAGATCAGCCGTTTAAGAGTTATTCCCCTTTAACTGTTTTTTTCTATTAATTTAAACTGATTTCCAAAAATCTTCTCTGAAACCACTGAAAGGATTGTTTTGCAACTTTGTATACTTGAAAGTTTGTGAAATTTATTCAAACTTTGGCATAAGAGATCAGGTGAGCGATTCAGGCTCCTGGGAGCCTCTAGTTTCTAATAGTGATTACAGTAGCATACCCATTCCTCATCAGATCCCACTGCCAGGTGCTGTTTTTGTGAGTCTTCCATGTTTTCAGGCATTTGAATAGATGGCTATCCTTAAATCAAAACAAAAATTACTCCAGCGTACATGCACATCCAATTTCAAACCGAGAGGACATAGTAAATAAATGAAAAATCTATAGTGCTTACTATCATGACTATTGATGCCTATACCTTAATTGGCTTTCAAAAATATGTGTTAAATCAGAATTCTTTTATGACATTGTTCATTTCTGTTGAATCCACAAATGGTGTAAATACATGTACAATCCTTGTCCTGATCAATTGAACTAAGCACACAATTTACTGTAGGAAGTAAAATGTCACTAAAAAACTGCACAAATTTAACGTCACAATAGCTTGTTGCTGAAAAATACCTTCTGATTCAAAGCACACAAAGGTTCAATATTTTGAATGTATAGTATTGTGTTAAAAAATATGTATTAGGCCAATATAAAAAATATTTTTAATATCCCCTCCAAAATTAATTTTTTCAGCCTTTTTTTATTTATTTATCTTTGGCAAATTATGTTCATAAGTTGTCAATTTCCTTTATAATGACATTAAAAAGGATAAAAAAATAAACATGAATATTTCGTATAAACATAATGTTCCATCTCATAACATTTAGGATGGACTGACGAACAGACCGGATCACCATACATGTATGCCCCCTACTTTTGTAGATGGGGCATATTAAAACATATAATTTGCCCAATTTTTAAAATTAGCCTTTTGGTCATATTTTATTGATGGAAGAACTTATATCAAGATGCAAAATGTCCTGTGTTGACAGCTTTCTTCTTTGTCTGAGTTGGTATTTATTTGCATTTTGGTATTGATCTGCATCTTGCGACTTTGTTTCTTCAGTACTAGTGGTCTAAAAAATAAAGAGTCTAACAATTTTATCACAAATTTTAAAGGGGAACAAAAGTTCACACTAAAGTATGTCTCGCCTGACAGCACCATTGAAATACCTTAGGGACATCTATTTGATTTTGAAGGGGGGACTGACAGTTTGGATTAAGTTAGATTATTTATTTTCTAAAAGGATGGGTTGCGATAAGACCCGTTTTCAGCCCACCGCGAAAGTCAAAAATAAAATTAAGTAAATTTTTTCATAAAATGTCTTGTTTGAAAGGTTAATATTTCTATTTTTGAAAATAAACGTCTGTAGCTTAAAAGCTTTTTTATTTTTTATTAAATAGTGCTTGAAATGAACCACCACAAATGATTTTAACATTGAGCCTATGGGAAAGTGGCGCAAATGAGTGATATATATCCTACCCGAAAGTGGAGCCTTGCACGCGGAACCAGCTCCATATTTTAATCAAAAACTTGTTTTACTAAAACACATCTTTGGTGAAAGTTTCAAGCTGGTTCCGCGTGCAAGACATACTGAAAATTTTAAAAGACTATAATTTTTGAACTTGTTGTCAGTAGTTAAAAATTGTGCGAAATCTCTCCGTTTTCATCGTTTTTCTTGAGATAAGCGTTCATTTCAAATTCAAAATTGTTCTCAAAAGTGATGTATATGTATGATGTACCTTTTATAGAATTGTTAACACTGGTGTCAACTATATAACCACAAAGTTTCACTTTATTGAAGCCCTACCTTGAAATTTCTTTTAAATCAAGATGAAATTTTTCATTCAAAATGGGTCAATTTTGAACACGATTTTCCAAGCCGTGTTAATGCAAAAGGATTTAAAAGTAGTCTTTCACAATAGTACAATCATTTTGCTACAAAATAAGGTAAAAAGAAAGAGGCTATGAAATACTTTTTATTTTTCGCCTACAGATGGGCCAAAATAGGGCCTTATCGCACCCCATCCTTTGCAGGTCAGAAAATTTAGCGGTGACAATAATTATTTATTTTCTATAAACCATACTAAAGAATCTTGGGACGATTATTTATTTTTGGGTGTTTGGATTTTTTTTTTTGGAGGTAAAGGCCAGATTATTTTTTGTCCAAATATTTCCAGCCCAGAATATATTTACATGTACAAAAACTGCCAGCTTCCCGCCTCAAAATCAAATGGTCATCCCCTAAGTATTCAACTACATGTATTCATTCGTTCATTTACTGATTGGTGAGTTAAAAAATATACCTGTACTCTTACAAATTGTACATTTCCCAAAACTATTTGTAGATCTGCCTTCAAACTAACCAATTTTCCAATGCTAACGTTAACTTTTTCCCTATATCTTACTGTTTTAGTTTTGAAAAATTGCAAAAAAAAACTGCATCTTACCTTAAATTCTGGTTGAGATGAACCATTTGCTGTCGAACAATTTTGATAACTTGACATACATGTACATATATCTGGTATATCCCTCTTAAATGTCTCTAAACATTTTCTGCATATTCCTACAGATATAAAAATAAACATCCATAATATACATGTACATGTACATGATAAAAAGTTGGGTGTTTATTTCAATGGGACATCCCAAATTTGAATGTAACATCATCATGATCATGTAATCAAAATTCTGCAGTTTTTCATGTTTTTCGATGTCATATTTATTTGCAATAAAAAACTAATTTTACCTACATGTACATGTAGGACCTGTTCCACATCTTAATATTACGTGTACATGTATCTTTACATGCAGCCTTAATTTTTGGACAGTTAGTTTGTTGCGACTTTAATTTGTAAAATGTTGACTAACATACATGTACCCTACTTCTGTCTCAATGCATGGTGTAGCCCAATTTCGACAGTTACAATTTGTACATAATCCCCATATTAACCAAAAATTTTTACCAAATTACCCAATTTTTTATACACATTTTGGTATTTGTATTTTGGGTACCATGCCGAAATTAGGTTACAATGTACATTGTACGTTTTGTTGTACATGACACGATTTGTTTTTGTAATTCATTTAATTTATTTACAATGTATTTACATTACAGAAAATAAATTTGTTTGTTTGTTTGTTGGGGTTTAATGCCCTTAATGCACCTGGGCCATACATATGGGGGGCGGGCGTTCTGACAGATTATTTATTTTCAAAATTTATTTTTTGTTGATGTGCGGTGAGATTATTTGTTTTATCTATACCACAGTATACATGTACATGTACCATACATGTACTAATAAAGAATCTCAGATTGGTTTTTTTATTTATTTCTTGGAGGTAAAGGCCCAATTTATTGGCACAATTACCTCCCTAATTTCAGGTTTTGCCAATTTTGTTTGTTTTTTTATTTGGGGGGGGTGATTTTCAGTATTTATATTACTTTTAGTGACTATACCTGACCCAACTGGTACAAGGCACATCTTGCATGTCCAAATTGCCAAGCTCATCACACTATTGATGGATCTTTCTGGTTTTCCTTTCCTTGTGTGTCCAGGATACTGACATGTTGTCTTTGGCCTCCAGTACAAACCAAGATTATATCGATGTTTCGGACATACGCTAAAGCAACCATTATGTTCAAACAACCCAGCACGACGAGTGATAAGGTGGCCCTCAGATGGCACATCACAATCGACCTGATTGTGACCGACTCCAATTTTAAGGTTCCACTAAAGTCAACATCTAGGACATACATTTCCTATGTAAAATTGAAAAGAATTAGGCAGAAAATTTAAAAACAGGTTTTGCTTTAAATATTACTTTAATTGATTCCTTTCTTTTACATCAAGTGCAAGCTACATGTATTTTGTTAAAAAGTGTATCTAAATAAGATAAAATTGAAAAATTCTTAGGTCAATTTAGGGTGTGTTTGACTTTTGTGAAATTTTGTGAACAAAAATCAGTATTGTGTTAATTGGAATGAAATTTTCAACAAAATATCACTAGCTTGCACTAGATAATAAAGCTAATAACTCGTTTTTAAAGTCGATATGTTATATATTGTTCCTATTTTTTCTGTATAATTCTTTTTTAAATTTACATAGGAAATGCATGTCCTAGATTTTGACTTTAGTGGAACCTTAAGGGAGGACAAATGGCCTGTTATATCTCTATTGCACTGATTAAGAAAAACTGACACTTGTTCTCTTGGATAGTGTGGGGATGTACCACATGGTGTTTTTGTAAAAACTCCTATGTTGCACGTCGAAAACATATCATTTCTGCAATTCTGGTTCTCAAAATTCTATCTCCAAAATAGTCTCGAACCCAAACTCATGCTACTAAGATAGTGAGTCTGGGAAAACACCTGTTGATTTCTCGTAACCACTAGGTGGCGATCGTTATACCTTTTAACCTTTACCACGTGTGTATGTGACGTGTTTAGCATACAAGATTCATTTTAATCTGAAATGAACCAACTTTAAAAACTCAACGTTTCATTGGTCTTCCTTGGTTTTTGACAACTGGTTCTGCAAAATCGAGAATCGGATTGGTCAAACGTGCATGGTTCTGTAATCAGGAATGTCCCAATTTTTAACTCCAATAAACATAAACAATTTCCAAAACCAGGTGGACGCCCGTGAGTACAATTTAACGATAAAACGATTTTTTTTTATTGTTAACAAAACCAACTTGTGTTCAAAAATGTAAAATAGGATGTCTTATTGTAAAATAAGAAACATTATGTTTTAAGAGAACAAATCACATCAATTGGAGAAGTTATCTCGCTATTGCATTTGCATAAAATCACTGAACCATATACACAGAATTCTGAACATACGGTTGAGTGATTTTCGTCGAACATTATGATAAAGCCTGAAAGTACTCCGAACGTTCACATAACAAAATAGGTAATGGGACTGTCCCAGACTCTTATCATCTATTGATAAGCGTCTGGGTGATCGAGACTATCTCCAAAATTGCCGCCATTTTTAGTAAACAAATCTTGTAATCTCAAACAAAAGTAAAACAGACACAATTTCCATTTTAGATAGGCAATAAAATAATAATTACACTAGAAATTACTTTTAAAAATATTCATATATATGAATAAATCATAATTTCCGACAAGAAAACATTTGGAGAGAAATTACTTGTACACGCTTTTTCATTGTTGGCATGAAAGGGGAGGTGTCTGGAGTTATCAGCCCATCACAAAATCGGTCCATCGCGTAATCGGTCCATAACAGAATCGGCACATAACGAAATCGGCCCATAATAAAATAGTTGGTTATTTTTGTATTGTTTTATGCTAATATTAAAGTTTTATGTTAAATCTCTCTACAATAGAGAGAATGAGAAGATATTGTTGCATTTTTTACTTAGGATGATGTCATGATTAGAGGCATATTGGGTCATATTGAATATTCTAAATACCGTAAAGATTATATAAAATAATAATGGCTCATTTTAATGGTATACTTGATGATTTTAGTTTATTCAAACCGTTATTTGTTATTATAAATTTATTAAGCTATATATATGTTTGTGTTTGTGTGTATGGTGTGTTTGCCTATAGATACATTTCTCAGTCCGTCTGTCCTCGACGTTCACATGCAAAGTTCTACTAAAAAAGGAACATTTTTGTGGTATTTTTATAGGAGTATTTGATACATTAGAATAACTTTAAGTAAACAGACATCTCACAGTGCATTTATACCATTTCATTCTTGTGAACGTATATAAGTAATTCAGGTTTTTCAGGTTTTTTTCAGCTTTCAGCTTAGTTCAATTTGTCCAATTTTTTGTTCAATTTTCTGTTTTTCACTGTGCCACTGTTCGCTTTTTGAAATTTTGATTCACATTTCACATTAAAACTCAAGTACAAGATTAAATCTTAATTAACATTTATTATTAATACAAGAAAGTTAAAATGTCAGACAGTGAAAGCAACATGAATATTTAAAAAATTAAAAATTGATAAATTTATCTGTTTGGTCATTGTTGTAGTATTTTTCGGCATTTTTTTTTAAATCAAATGTAATATTCTACCGGTTTTCCAAGTTTTCTACTCCTAGCGTGTCTGATGAAGGTTAATCCAGAAAAGCGCTTCACACGCAGTGAAATTTTGCTTTTGTACATTTATTAAAATCATTTCAATATGTGGATCGTGTCTTTTTGGTACATATTCCATATTCTTTCGTTATTAATATTAAGAATACCCCCAACACCAGGATGGTACTCTTTTTACCCCTGGTGTATGAAAATGTATGAAAATGCAAATTCATAGTTTCCTTATCACCAATTAAGTGCTTCTTGGCAATCCGAGCAGTTAAAATCTTTATTAGAGAACCTGCCGCAAAACCACTGTGTAACGGTACATGATTACTCCGAAAATTTCTAGAAATGTAAAACAAAATTTCAAAAGCGTACCTGAAATTCGAAACTTAAGTACATTGGGTTTGCACAGCATCTGGAAATTCGGAACTTGAATTAAAAAAATTGTCATGCTCTTGTTGCGAATATTGCCTATCAACGAAGTACGAATCCTGTGCAAACCTAAGTATTGGGGGAGGTCCCCGTTTAGTCCAAAAGATTCGTGAGGTAGCTCCAGTCAATGAATCTACCTCACATGAAGACGAAGAATACAAACTTGAAGATTTAATTTGCAAGAATACAATTTAGCCGTTGTTGCGGATGATGATGATTATGGCTATTATTATGACCTAAAAGACAGAGGGAAACATCTTTATAAGCTGTTCAAAAGAAAATCGCAATCAATTATTCTGTTTCCGTGAAATACATTTTGACCGCATCTGAGGTCTGTAAGTCGGCTAATAGAATTCAGCTACATGAGGACATTCATCAAAATATCAAGTATGATGACGACGAGCTCAGTGCCTCCAAGCTCCTACGTGAATGCAGCAAAGTGTACGGTCCTGTTAACGACTATACCTTTCATCATATAGATCTGTGTAATGAACTTTGAATGCATGTTCATCTTGATTGCTATTATCTGTTATTTATTGTTAATGATATGACCTAGTGAATAAAATTAACTGAATATTTTGTAGTTTATTTTCTATTTCACTATAAACTATCTTTTTGTTTGACCATTGCGATCTTCAATGTTTTTGCCTGGTTTTGTCTTTATATGAGATTGATCCGTGATCCCAGTTCGATATTTTGTTGTTACCTTTATCAATGACCTGTGCTTCCTAATATTGACTAAAATAGTGATAATTTGACATAAAAAGGACAAAACAAAACAATCTTAAAAATCAAAAATATAAGTGCACCCTGCCAAAAGTGAGTCTCAAAATTTCTTTCCTTTATACATTTTATACAATTTAAAAAAAATATTAAAGGATCCTACAGTAGTTTATGTAATGGTATTTAACAACATCTTCATCGTTTATAGAAACCATTATTTCTTTTACCTGCAAGTTGACATCAATAACAAATTTCCTGTTCATTCAACCAAATTTTTATTGTCCTGTACAATAAAACAAGATAAAAACTCAAAAATTTATAAAACTACACGAAAATTATTATAATGGACCGATAATGGCAGTGGGCCGATAATGTGTGTGCCGATTTCGTAATGTGCCGAAATCAGGTATGGACCGATTCCGAAATGGACCGATAAGTCAGGGATTCAAAGGGGAGGTAACTGGTATATTTTTTGGCGGGAAAATTTAAATTTGTTTTTTAACAGATTTCAGACATTTTAAACAAAGTCATGGGGTTTACATTATAAAAACTTATTGAACAAGTGTTTATCGATGGTTCGAATATAAACATTTTGCAAAAAATAATTCATCACCAAAATAAATAAAGTTTAAAAATGCCTATACTAATCTATGCAAATGCCCATTAAATTTAAATGAAACTAAAATATAGTGGAATGAAGTTTTTATGCTAAAGTTGATTTTTATCATTCTATTATTGGCATAACTTTCCAAAAATAACAAAAAAAGAAATAAATCTGTGACCTTGGTGTATCACTTTTTTTTATGGTGTACTAAGAGGTTCAATAATAAATAAAACAACATATGTTATAATAAAATGTAGCTTATGCTACATTTTTAAAGCATATGCTATATAAATTGTAGCATATGCTCTATTTTTTACAGCATATGCTATAATTTATAGCATAAGCTGTGATAAGGCTTTACGTCCTGTGAGGTTCAAAACATATTTAAAGCATATGCTGTAATATTTTATGCATATGCTGTTTAAGCTGTTGCATATGCTATATTTATTATGAAATATATAGCATTAGCTCTACTTATAAAGACGTCCAAAAGGTTCATAACTATTTTTGCAACTTAAGGTTTAACCACGTGGAATGTGTAATAAATATATTAAAAGCGTCTTATTTATTCCGCCAATGGTTGATTGCATACTATATGATGGGCGGCACTTTACACCCACATGGGCAGACCCTTAACATACGAACATAATGTATCACGCATTGTGTTTCACGGGATCACGGGAATTTTATCTTTCAAATCCACCTATTAGTACGAAATAAGAAAACTTTTGTTTTTAATATTTAGACTATGAGATCATTTTTTTAACATAGTAACCGGTAGATATAAACAAGAGGCTCCCAGGAGCCTGAATCGCTCACCTGAACTACACAGACACATATACTTTGTAGATATTATTGTGCATAACCATATGGGATTTAAATTTCTGAAATATCTTGGTTAGTTTTCAAGATATTGGGCTTAATAAATGCAAAATTTGGCAAAAATTAGGAAAAAGGGCAATAACTCCCACATCAGCAGTCAGATCTTTTCCAAAATTTCAGCATAGGTAGATCTTAATATGCTGATCTTTTTTGATTCTTGCACAATTTTGATATCTGAAACCATTTTTGAGTTATTAGCAAAAAAAATGCAATTTACCCCTATGTTCTATTTTTAGCCATGGGGGCCATGTTTTTTGACGAATCAAAAATCTGAACAATGGAGTTGTAGCATATAAGCTATTCAACAAGTGTGCCAAGTAAAGATGCAGTTGGTCTTACGGTGTAAGACAAGTTAATCTTTGAAATTCAGGGAAAAAATAATGAAAAATGGTAAATTTTGTTTTTTAAGGACAATAACTCCTAAAAGAAATGGTCATAGAGCTTTGATCTAAATACATGAAATGTAGATCTTAATGTGCTTGATCATATGCTATTTTAATTTTTGAAATATCTTGTATAGTTTTCAAGATATATGGCTAAACAAGTGAAAAATTTTGAAAAAATCCAGAAAAGGGCAATAACTCTTACATCGGTTGTTGGATCTTCCTGAAACTTTCTAAGCAGGTAGATCTTGAGATGTTGATCACTTTTGTCTCCCATCATAATTTTGATATCTGTAACCATTTTTGAGTTATTAGCAAAAAAACTGCAATTTACATCTATGTTCTATTTTTAGCCATACAAACTAGTGATTAAGACACATGCCTCATTATTATCTGTATAACAAAAGATATATATATAATTTACCAGGTTTGATTAGTAAGTTTATGTATTAATATTTAACGTATATATCTATTATATAATTGAAGGAGGTGGTGCAAAATAAATGAATGAACAAATACAATTATATGTTGGTCTACTACTATGCGCTGCAGTTATTAAGTAACTCAAATCTCCTTTTATGCATTTGATTAACACATATTACAATGACTTTTACAATATCATAATCTTTACAATTGAATAAAAAGTTAAATCTAACATCTGAATCAAAATTAACAAAAGAGGGGTAAATATCACATATATCTGTGAAAAGTTTTTCTCTAATGTTATTTAATGAGGTACAAGTAATTAAAAAATGAGATTCATCCTCTACTCCTGACTTACATAATGGACATTCCCTATTTGCTAGTGGGGTTTTAGTGTGACGCCCAACTTCTATTGCAAGTTTACTATTGCTTAATTTAATTTCTGTAAATGTTTTAATTATATCTCTGTCTATATCCAATTTTAGATATGTATCTATTTCATAGTTTTCTTTTATTTTTCTAAATGTTCTAAGTTTATGGCCATTAACAGAATGACTGTCATAAAAAATAGTGTTCTTCCAATATTTTATATAATTTTCATTTAGTTTAAACATATTTATTTACCCTGGATTGGGAAACAAGCTTAATGCTTATATTAATCCCTCTCCAGCTAGCAGATTGCGAGTGTGGCCTTTGTAGCGGCCCCCATTGAGCCTACTCTTATCGAACTCTACAAAGGGGTTTTTGACGTGCATTGGGTATTGCTCTCCCATACACGGGACAACCTTTTTTCGTCCCTTCCGAAGGACTAGCATCGGTTCTTGAGATCATCCTCGCAAATGGTGTCAAGAGAGAGTCGGAAAATTGGTTCATGAAATTTTCACCCCGGACGAGGATCGAACCACGAACCACGGTGTTAGTAGCCCGACGCGTTAACCACTACACCACCGGCTCTCATTTAACTTGTTTGTAAAAGCTGAGAGTAATTTACCTTGTGAAAAGGTACCTTGATTATCCCAAACATGATCAAAATTAAGTTTATTTAGTAATATCTTGACTATTGAGGCAAAACTATCTTGACAGTTAAAATTAGATTTGTAGGCATCATGTACTAGTAAATTTTCAGATTTAATAATATGTAACCAATATTAAGCAACTGATTTCAAGGCTAAAATAGATATTGGGTACATTCCCAGTTCTGCAAGTACAGCTAAATTCACTGCAGCTCTATTTACTCCTAAAATAGATTTTGCAAATTTAATTTGAGTTTTAACTATTGGCATTGTTAGATATTTAGATTCTAATTCATGTTTATTGTTAATATAGTATTAATAAATGGGTGTTTTTATAATGGCCCTGTTATATGTTCAAGGTCTGCAATAATGGCCCCGAGGTGTTTGTAATGGCCCGAGGCAACGCCGAGGGCCATTACAGACTCCGAGAGCCATTATTGCAGATCGTGAACATATAACAGGGCCATTCTCAAATCACCCATTTCTTAATACTTTTATTAACCAAATAGAAAATAAACAAATTAAACTGAGTGGAGAAGTGAGGTGTAACTCGTAAAATCTGCTTTTGCCCAATTTTTCTTTGCAATGCATGTCTAATAGTTCATGACCATTTTGTTGTAGGCTTTTACTTTGCCGATGCATTAATCACGTACATTTGTCTTAGATTGATAATAGAAAATTCTAAAATTTATCATTGTGATCTGCTCTTTTCATTTTTTGGGGGGTTCTTACTATTAAAACTGTTTTGCAAAATATCTTATTTATTTCAGAAATTATTGTGCAAAGTAAAAAATATTTAACTAATAAAACTACGGTTCATATGATGTGTCAAATAATACCAATTTTAGTTATTCAGTATTTTTAGGGACAACATTTTAAGGGGATGAATTGAAGTACCAAATTACAACCCATTTCTTTCCCCAAACAAGAATCCCCCTTTAGCAGACAGCAAACTCAGAAACTGACATCTTTAAAATTTGTCAGGTTTTTGCTTATTTTCTGTATATCAATATTTTATTCAAACTTTTGACATTCAGAAGGTTGTTTTAGAAACCTGACAGAAACAGACAGGATTTCAGACTCTGTTTATAGGTTTATCTTCAGTTAGGAACCATTTTATACTTTGTTTATTTTAGTTATTTGTGAATTAACAGTGCAGCAAAGTTTTAACGGGATGTTAGTTTGTTTGATTTTTTAAATAAAACGTGTAAAATAAATCAAGGTAAAAAAGATAGCCTATTATTTATAATATTATAAATTATAAAGGAAACTAAAAGGGTATAAAACATGACTAATGAGTTACATGCAGTATAAGCCATCTACAACACAATGAATTAATTCAAAGAAAATCAAATGGTAGTTTAACTCTTTTTCCAACATGTATCATTGGACATCAATTTCCTAAAACATCTGAAGTAAAATGATGTCGGCCATCTTGTTTCAAATCCATAATGGCCCTGTTTTCTGTCATAATGGCCCTGTCATAATGCCCTGTTTTTTCATAATGGCCCTGTTTGGCATTTTATTAAGTGAGGGCAGATAGACTAATAATCTACTTAGTTGGTTAATAACAACATTTAATGACCATATTTCACTACAATAAAGTAAAATTGGTTTAATGCAAGCATCAAACAGTTTCAAATGAGGAACAATATTAGAAGAGTTTGATGGTAAGAGTTTTCTGGCACAGAACATAGCTTTAGTTGCCTTTTTACATAGAAGATTAATGCCATTTGTAAGGACTCCCGATGGTTTGAAAATTATTCCCAAATATTTATATTCTTCACAATATTCAATCATATCCTCTCCAAGCTTAAAAATATCTTTTGATAATTTTCTACCTGCTTTGTTAAAAATCATAATTTTGGTTTTTGATAAATTTACAGTTAGGTCCCAGTGTTCACAGTAATTGTTAAGTTTATCAATGCAATGTTGTAGGCCTGAAGCAGGTTCTGATATAATAAGTACTAAATCATCTGCGTAAAGAAGGCATGATATATCAATCATGTCAAAATCTAGACAGTGTGACGCTAGCATTAACCACTACTCCACCATCGGCTCTCTTAAATAACGTTTTTGCAATTCGTTAGAAAGATAGTTTCTTAGTTATTGTTTTACTCTCAAGTAGCACGATGTCGGCTATATTATGGAGATGAACATGAAAAGGATGACACAATGAACATGAAATGGTGATGAAGTGGAGGAAGCCAAATGGGGAGGAGAGTTTTTGACTGCCACTAGAAAGGATTGATAGGTATCCTGGACTGACAATTTAGCCTCCTATTAGAGATTTCTTGACTTGCTACGTATCAGGCACGGTTGCTACGTATTGTAACCGTAACACGTTTTCGGGAGAAATTATTGATGAACTAATATTCAATTTAGCCGATAGCTCGTTTTATGCATTTATTTAACTATATTGATGCTAAATAGATTTTATAATAGTTAATAATCATCAAATTGTCCAAGACAGTAAAAATTTGAAACTAAAAATGGTTTCATTAAAATAGCAAAAAGTTGAGGAAATAAACTAGTAACGATTAAGTCAAGTGTTTAAGCATGGACTTTTATGCTATATCTTATAAAATAATTCCGTGGTATAAATATAATTGACCCTTTTATCAATTTTAGTCAAACATATATGAATGTCATCATCATCATCATCACTTCTTTATTTCCTCTATACAGAGATTACTTGATAATAACATTTACAAATAAAGTACAATATTATAAGATCTTATAATAGACAAAAATAATAAGGATAAATAATAGTAATGAATATTACAAATAAGCATACAAGAACAGTTACAAAAAGGGGGCAACAATAAAAGGCATACAAAATATGGACAATTATATATTGTACAATCAATTTACCATTTTTGATGCATCAATTTCATGCATCAGCACAACACGTACATTCGGTGTAAGTTAAAGTTAATAGCGCAGCCTGTTGTATTCGGCTATTGCTCGTATGACATGTAGGTGGCACATGGCTGAAAAACTCAGAAAATCAAAGTTCTGTGTAACTGTTTTTCTGCCCAACATGACCTGATATAATATTTCCTCGTTGTATGTGACTAACTCGACGAACAGTTCCAGTGGAAAACTTTCCATGATTAAATCCCACCAAATGTTTTGTAAGAATAATGTTCCGTTGCAAACACAACATGCATGTACAAATACATCGGTATATTCACGTTAACAGACAGAGCAGGTACCAGCTGTGGTGTTTGGAATGTCAGTAATGAGCTTCGTTATAAAATAACAGTTCCAGATTTCGCTGCACGATGTAGCTTGCTTCCAGAATGTAGCCATAGTCACCGACTTATGAATGTTCCGGAATCTACTGAAACTGACGTCAGAGTTCATTCGATTGATCCATTCCTCACTTTGTACAGAGTTAACAGCATTGTTGACTAAGTTTTTCCATTCGCGTTTAGCTGGGAAGGTCCCATCATACAAGAAGTCAATCATGAATGATTGTAGATCATATTTCGTCAAAATACTGACAATGTCAGGTATGAAGCCAAACCGAACTCGGTTAGTGTCTATAAAATATGAGAATAATCTCCGTAGAAAAATCTGTTTTGTGATAAAATTGGTGTCCAGGGTGCACAGTTTTTGCAGAAAATATAATTTTCTCTTCTCTATAGCCGATATAATAGGATGTAGCCCTACTATGCTCTGACACATATCCGATCTATTACAAGTCTTTAATTTAAGAATATGTTTAACAATGAAATGTTGATTTCGGTTCAAGTTCGCAAGGTCTGCCGTTTTTAGATTAAACCACATCTCACAGCCATACAGCATCGCAGGTAAAACAATAGAGTTATAAAGTCGAATGAACACCAACGGATTTGTAGATTTACAATTAACAGCGTTTAAAGCAAAATACGCATTTCGTCCTTTTCTGCATGAATTAATTGTTCTATCTATTGACCTAAACTTTGATTCTAACTCTATACCGAGATGGTTGTAACGATCTTCCTTCGGGATCTATTCATCTCCGAAAGTCCAATTAAAGTCTACACACTTTACATGGTAGTTGTTGGCAAACTGTACAACTGCAGATTTCTTCGCATTGAAACGGAATCGCCACTTTTGAGCGTAATTTGTACAAAGATCAAGAACACTCTGTAGACCGGCTGGTGTTGTGTTTATACATGAAACATCATCTGCTAGCGTGGGACAACAACTTGTTATATTAAAAATTCTAACATTGCTACATTTAGACTCAACAGCGTTTAACATATCATTAATGAAAATCATATACAGCAAACCTGACAAAAGACCGCCTTGTCGTACGCCTTGTAGTACATGGAAAAAATGAGATTGACATTGGTTTACTACTATAGCACTCATCGTATTACAATGCATATCATTTAAGATACACCATAAAATACCAGTTATCCCTAGCTTATGCACTTTATTTATTAACCCTTTTCGCCAAACTGTATCAAACGCTTGTTTACTATCAAGGAAAGCTACAAATACTTCACCGGATTGCTCTAAGTTATGGAGAATTGTCTCGTTTAAGTTAAAAGAAGCTGTAAGGCAACTAAGATACTTTTGAAATCCCTGTTGTTGAGGATTAGGGAACACTTTGTCAGTTAAGGAGTAATGCATTATCTTAGATTTAATAACACTTTCAAACAACTTTAGCGTGCAGGATGACAAACTAACGGGTCTATAACTTTGCGGGGACGTTTTAGGCTTCGAACCACCTTTGAATATTGGAACAATAAGTCCTAGCTTCCATTTCGCGGGTATGCGTCCATTTTTAACTATGATGTTAAATATCCTTGCTAGCAGCCGAACAACATAAGGGCCTCCGTACCGTAAGTGTTCATTATGTACTTTGTCAAAACCCGCGGCTTTTCGGTTTTTCAGGCGCTTAACATTGTCAGAAATTTCCTCCTCGGTTATAAAGCCACCCGGTAGCATCCTATCATTCAAAGCACATATTTTAAAAATGTTTTCATATTCACTTTCAACGTTAGTCTTGAAGTCTGAATCAAAACTGTTCTCGTCACTGGGTTTATATACATCTTGGAAGTATTCAGCAAAACAGTGGGCTACAGATTGAGGTGTGTTACAAACGTTATTCTTATAAACTAGTTCCGGATAGACACTGGACTGTCTTTTGTTACTTAAACGTTTAAGAGATTTCCAAAAAAGTCTTAGATCACATTCGGCCAATTG
The DNA here is from genome assembly GCA_963971305.1 of Arcuatula senhousia. Lineage (NCBI taxonomy): Eukaryota > Metazoa > Mollusca > Bivalvia > Mytilida > Mytilidae > Arcuatula > Arcuatula senhousia. The sequence continues at coordinate 4,656,327 of OZ020314.1, forward strand.
ATTTAAATCATCATAACAGCTTTGTAAGTATTGTTCGTTTGCAGTCTCTTGCACGCGGCGGAACTCGCTTTTAGCCCTTTTGTTGTTTCTATACGAGACATATTCCATTCCGCGAGGTCTTCCTTCACTCACCCATATGTTTCTCATCAGACGTTCATTTTTATGTGCGGAGTTTACGGAATCGTTCCAATACGGTTTAGTATGTGGATTGAATTTAGAATGAGGGAGTGTCAAATCCGCTACAGATAGTAAGAAAAGTAACACTACCCAAACGAAAGCTCTTCTTTTGAGGAGCCTAGGATGGTGTAGTGGTTACAAACTCTGTTCTGTTAGCTAGGCGCGTACGCCGTAGATATCCCAAATGTTGTGAGTTCGATCTTCGCTGAGGGCACTCAAAAAATCAAAATCTGTTTGTCAGATGATTTTCAGGGTTAAAATTACAGTAACATTGTTTGATTATATACTAGACTTTCATATACATTATAAATTCTGTGGAATCCGATTGGGCATGAACGTAAACACGTTCGAAATAGCTATAAAGAGACAATGTATCTATTGTACATGTAGTTTAGTTTTTAATATATGAAATAAATATTAGGGAATACAAATTCAAACTATAAAGTGTTCAGATAAAATAGAGAGGTGCACATATACAGTATGTCAAAAAGATTGTGTAATAGTGTTATGAAAATCTGTTAAAATAGTACCCTGAGGTACATGTAATGGATAGACCGAGGAACGCCATTTCCTAAAAATACCCCCTGATTTTCAATTGCGGCTATATGATAATTGATGTTAATTGATTTACCTTTTATTTTTTTACTTATATCTGTTTTGTAGTTTTTTTTTCGTCATCTTAAAAGTTGGCCTTTTTGTAGATTTTTTTTCTTCTTTAGCTACTCTTCTAAGAAATCTATTATAACAAATAACTCACTTCATGTCAAAACCCTAAGGTTCTTCCTACCCCAGACATAGGTTGATTATCTTAGTAATAATTTGGTTCCCCAGTTTGGTATTTTCGGTTTTTACTGTTCTATGCTCTTCATATTCATATAGTGTTTGGCATTTTCAATATTTTTGGTAGAGCGCCTCTGATGAGTCTTGAATAGACGAAACGCGCGTCAGGCGTAGCAAAATTTATTGTCTGGAACTTTGTTGTCATTTGTATTTCTAAAATAAGGGGAAATGTTTCTTATTACATGTGCGTTTGTTCGTCTGTCTCTCTATCTGTTTGTTCACAATTTTTGTAACTCATTTCCTGGGCTTCCACTGTATGGCTTTATTTCTAATTTGGTTTACAGAGTTGACGAAAAATATTGAAAACCAGAAGGAAAGATAAAAAGATTTTAGTGGTAAGAGAGAAAACACATTCTAAAGAATTTCTGCTCACTGACCAAGAACAGAATTCCTGGCGTCCTCCGCCGAGCACAAAAAGATCAAAGTCAGCTCATTAAACGGGAAGCCCTTAAGCAACAAACCTGAAAATGCATCCCACCATACGAGCCCCTACCTGAAGCTTCTTGCCAAATTTTGAAAGCCTACAAATAATAGTAGCCGAGAAATCTGTTACAAAATTATAGTACGACAGAACGCACATACGGACGGACGCAACACATTTATAGTATTATCAATATTTTTGTCGTGCTGCGCAAAAATAATTCGAAAAAAAAAATCGATGCCCCCTCCCCCTTAAAATTACATCTTATAATTTTATTTTTTCTTGTGTTGTATTTTACCTGGCCGCTAGGGGGATTATAATATTTAAGCAAAGATAATCCCTAAGAAGAGTTCACTTGTCACTGTGGTACGTAACACAACCGTTACTCAACAGTTACTTTCCAAAGAACGATTCGTTGATTTAACTAAAGACCGAACATGCATTTGAGATCATTTTCTATTAAAATACACATTTTTGGCACTGATTAAAAGATAACTCCATTAAAAAAATAAAATACATATTTATTTTTAACTTTACAACTTGAAACTCGTGCAAAATAAGCTTGTTTTCGTCTTTTAACTACATGACCAATAATCGCTCCTCTTTCGTTGAACGGTAGCAACCGTATGAAGTTGAGAAATCTCTACATGGGGATTAAATGGGTCCTTCTGCAGCAAGATTTTTTTCTCTCAACACGGTGCACCACTATGGATTGCGGTCAGGTTTTCCGCATTATAGACTGACGACCCCGGCATTCATTATGACAGGGATGCCCCATTCAACCACCTGGGACACACATCCAAGTTGCTTTTTTGGCACGCAAGTTTCTGAGCGCACTTTAGTGGATGTTAATGGATAAGCTTAGCGCTGCTGCGGGCCTATTCGCCACCGGGACCCGCACGGGGGTTTTGCAATTCGAAACCAGAAATAACGAAATGTAATGTGCCTGTTTGCAGGAATATAAGGGCAACTACTTGACAGTCATGCCTAAAGCAGGATCGTTCCCAAAATGGGACTTCACGTAGATGCACCCGCTTCCAGATCTAGGGAAACCTGCGTATAGGACATTGAACTCAAATTGATGCAAACATTTCAGATATATTATAGGAGTATTTTAAGACATTTAAAGGTCATATTGATTTAATTCCAACTTGAATACTATAAGCATTTACCAAAAAAAAAGTTTTTTTTCGTATAGATGTGTCACCCACCAATCCATATTAATTATATATTATACAGATATAAGAAGCAAAGAGGCACCAATGGGGCATTCGAGTGTCAAAAGTCAAAAAGGGCAACGACAAAACCAGTAAACATGAACGTAAACAGCAAAATGAAACATAAACCATAAAACAACACAAAATCAACAACAAGAACTCAAGTCGTAACGAGAGCGCCGGAAAAGTAAGCAGTTCCTGCATGCTATTTCATATCCGTAGCGCCGTAAATTTCCAATTTAGTGTGTCAAATCCGGTACATCTGAACTCATATGAAAGATAGAAATCCCATATTTGTCTATATGCGCATGATGTCTTTCGTAAAAAAAGTGAAGACAGCAACCGAGGAGCAACATAACCCTGCGTTAGCACTTTTTGTGTCAGATGTATGACGCTCGGCCAAGGGAATCAATGTAATATTACCGCAAGCTCTGGAATAATGAATCAATTGTGGTACGAAAACTCTATAAGTTGAGGCAAGCGGAACTGTGCTACACAAGAAGTAAAAGTTGACGAATGTTTATTGAAGTCATCACGTATTTATAGAGTTTTGTTGCAAGTTTTCCTTGGGAGTTTTTTTCGAGATTTAGATCTAATTATGAAGCAGACTCGCTAGAATCCGTTGTGTCCTTTATCTCATGTGAGATGTTGAAAGTCGCCATATCGAGAATTGTTCAGTAATATAACGGAAAGTGGAGTTAAAAGAGAAAGCTAGTCTACGATTTTTTTGTCTAGAAGTGATTGTAAGAAGTCTGCTTCATATGAATGAAGAAATGAATCTATAATAGCTTTATTAATGCAAATACCCCCTGAGGTTGAAAGCATATACATTTGTAGTATAACAAGTACAAAATATTTACAGTTTTAAATTATGTTTTAAGTATGCATGGTATCCGAATTAACGAATTATGTAAGTTCCTGGATAACACGAAATGAGTTGCAGTAAAATTGGTCAAATATGAAACTCATTATAACGCAATCTTATGTAATTTACAATACACATGTATGATATAACCCGACAAAACAGCATCCACAATTTACCTAAACAGAAGCTAGTCTATACTTAAATAAAACTGAATCGATACAAGTAACCGTTTTGATGTGTCAACTAATTTGATTTTCTTAAACAGTTGGCAGTACTCTCCTTAAATGTTTTAATCTAAAACAATTTAAAAGGATCGTGGATACACATTGCATGCTGTATCATAAGTTTAAAATGTGTTGTTTACTTTTAATTTAGAGTTATAAAATGTATAAACTTTTAAACTGTTAATCATAGATAAACCAAATTTTCACCTTTTATTGACAATACAAAAATGTAAAATATTAAGAAATATAAATAATACATAGGCCTATGTTTATTTACAATGCTCAGGTGTATATTTTATGTGCGTTTTGTAAACAATATCGTACGAAAAAGTGACGAATTCCACCCACTAAATACAACATTACGTGAATCGTGAATTCACCTTACTAGGGGTGTAAACTTTATTTTAATGTGTTTAATCTTGACACATTTTGGTTAGGCACCTAATAAACCAAAATAAAACTAAATCAAAATATCCCAATTTACAGTATAAGTCTACCAGGGTGTGTAAATCTATCACCAGGATCTATACGTCTATCACCAGGATCTATACGTCTATCACCAGGATCTATACGTCTATCACCAGGATCTATACGTCTATCACCAGGATCTATACATCTATCACCAGGATCTATACGTCTATCACCAGGATCTATACGTCTATCACCAGGACATATACGTCTATCACCAGGATCTATACGTCTATCACCAGGATCTATACGTCTATCACCAGGATCTTTACGTCTATTACCAGGATCTATACGTCTATCAGCAGGGTCTGTACGTCTATCACCAGGATCTATACATCTATCACCATGATTTGTACGTATATCTACAAGATCTGTACGTCTATCACAAGAATCTGTACATCTATCACCAGGATCTATACATCTATCACCAGGATCTATACGTCTATCACCAGGATCTATACGTCTATCACCAGGATCTATACGTCTATCACCAGGATCTATACGTCTATCACCAGGACATATACGTCTATCACCAGGATCTATACGTCTATCACCAGGATCTATACGTCTATCACCAGGATCTATACGTCTATCACCAGGATCTTTACGTCTATTACCAGGATCTATACGTCTATCAGCAGGGTCTGTACGTCTATCACCAGGATCTATACATCTATCACCATGATTTGTACGTATATCACCAAGATCTGTACGTCTATCACAAGAATCTGTACATCTATCACCAGGATCTATACATCTATCACCAGGATCTATACGTCTATCACCAGGATCTATACGCATATCACCAAGATCTGTACGTCTATCATCAGGATATTTATGTCTATCACCTGATTTGTTAATTTATTATCAGGGTCTATACATTTATGTCGGGTTTAAAAGCTCTACAGAGCTTATATGTATTGTTATAATGTCTCACGACTTAAATTAATGTTTAATTGACCTGACTTTATTTGGTCTATCACCACGGTCTGTACATCTATCACAAGGGTCTGACCATCCTTCGCCAGGGTCTGTACATCTATCACCAGGGTCTGACCGTCCTTCGCCAGGGTCTGTACATCTATCACCAGGGTATGTACGTCTATCACCAGGGTATGTACGTCTATCACCAAGGTCTGTACCTCTATCATCAGGGTCTGTATGTCTATCACCAAGGTCTGTTCCTCTATCACCAGGGTCTGTACATCTATCATCAGAGTCTGTACATCTATCACCAGGATCTGTACGTCCATCACCAGGGTCTGTACATCTATCACCAGGGTCTGTACATTTATCACCAGGGTCTCTACGTCTATCACCAGGGTTTCTACGTCTTTGTACCAGGGTCTGACCGTCCTTCGCCAGGGTCTGTACATCTATCACTAGGGTATGTACGTCTATCACCAAGGTCTGTACATCTATCATCAGGGTCTATACATCTATCACCAGGGACTGTATATCTATCACCAGGGTCTGTACGTCTATCACCAGGATTTGTACATCTATCACCAGAGTCTGTATGTCCTTCACCAGGGTCTGTACATCTATCACAAGGGTCTGTACATCTGTCACCAGGGTCTGTACGTGTATCACTAGGGTCCGTACATCTATCACCAGGGTCTGTACGTTTCACCAGGGTCTGTACGTCTATCACTAGGGTCTGTACATCATTCACCAGGGTCTGTACGTTTCACCAGGGTCTGTACGTTTCACCAGGGTCTGTACGTCTATCACTAGGGTCTGTACATCATTCACCAGGGTCTGTACGTCTATCACCAGGGTCTGTACGTCTATCATCGTGGTCTGTACGTCTATCACTAGGGTCTGTAGGTCTATCATCAGAGTCTGAACACCTATCACCAGGGTCTGTGCATCTATCACCAGGATCTTTACACCTGCCACCAGGGTCTGTACGTCTATCATCGTGGTCTGTACGTCTATCACTAGGGTCTGTAGGTCTATCATCAGGGTCTGTACGTCTATCACCAGGGTCTGTACGTCTCATGCCAAGACCGGACGGCTTGAAAAGCAACTGTAAACCCGCTGTGATAATGATACAAGCTTAATGAACCAAACAATTTTAAAGCGCTGTTATGCAAAAGAAAAGTTGGGGCTTATTTTCGGCATGTCACCAGGGTCTATTCACCTATCAACAGGGTCTGTACATCTATCACCAGGATCTATTCACCTGCCTTCAGGGTCTATACGTCTATCATATCATCAGGGTCTACAAACAGGTACATCTATCACCAGGGTGTGGACGTCTATCGCCAGGTTCTGTATATATATCACCAGTATCTATTCGCCTGTCTTCAGGATCTATACGTCTATCACCAGGATCTATACGTCTATCACCAGGATCTTTACGTCTATTACCAGGATCTATACGTCTATCAGCAGGGTCTGTACGTCTATCACCAGGATCTATACATCTATCACCATGATTGGTACGTATATCACCAAGATCTGTACGTCTATCACAAGAATCTGTACATCTATCACCAGGATCTATACATCTATCACCAGGATCTATACGTCTATCACCAGGATCTATACGTCTATCACCAGGATCTATACGTCTATCACCAGGATCTATACGTCTATCACCAGGATCTATACGTCTATCACCAGGACATATACGTCTATCACCAGGATCTATACGTCTATCACCAGGATCTATACGTCTATCACCAGGATCTATACGTCTATCACCAGGATCTTTACGTCTATTACCAGGATCTATACGTCTATCAGCAGGGTCTGTACGTCTATCACCAGGATCTATACATCTATCACCATGATTTGTACGTATATCACCAAGATCTGTACGTCTATCACAAGAATCTGTACATCTATCACCAGGATCTATACATCTATCACCAGGATCTATACGTCTATCACCAGGATCTATACGCATATCACCAAGATCTGTACGTCTATCATCAGGATATATATGTCTATCACCTGATTTGTTAATTTATTATCAGGGTCGATCGTAACAGAAATACTTTGCGATGTTCTTTACGAGTGATATGCGATGAGTTTACGAGTTAAATTATGATATTGTTATTTGAAATTTTTCAATTCCAAAAATTGTGCGAGGATTTTTGTCACAAGATGAAGTTCTGACGATTTCACACGAGTTGGCAAGACATCGTTACGAGTAACTTAGTCCTACTTCCATTCGTCTAACTCGGGTAGCCAATTTTTAATCAATTAAAATAATGATTTTTTTATATATATAAAACACCATATCGACATTTTAAGTGTCGAAAATCCATATTGAATTGAAATGCATACGAGGTGTTAATCTTCTAGGGCACAGAAATGAAATGGTCAATACTTAGTACAGGCATTTCTAAATATTCTCTTTCCTAATAGTACAATTTTGCATTTAAAAGAACATTTCATTTCACCAACACCTTCGGAAAAGAGTATAGAACTAGTGCTTTAATTTATTTTACAGGCAAGCATTGCCTATCCGAAACACGAAAAAGTGGAAAGATGTCTTTAAATCTATTCTTTAAATGTAAGAAATGGTCGAAGAGGATAAAAAAGTTTAAATTTTAGCCTATAAACGTACACCGCTAAAGCTTCAAAAGCATTGCAATTTCTGCAAATTTATTTATAAATTAATTTCAATTATGACGGATGCACTTAGATAAGTTTTATTTTATCTTTTTATTGTATTTTGTTTTGTGTTTTTTATATTTTTTATACTTTAACTACGGGTAACGTGATAACAAATATGAATAATCCTTTGAAAAAAGCCTCACAGTTCTTTTGACGCCATGTTGCAACTCGATTAAGTCTGCCAAAAGGCATGTACGATATCGAGTTGATTGGATCAACTCGTAAGATCTCGTAATGAAATCTCGAGCTCGTATGTGTAAAGGGTAAAGGGCCTGGGACACAAGGCTAATAAAAAGACAATTTTTGCAACTGAAAAAAGAATGGGCTTTTACCGACAAGCCTCGGGTCTTTACGCTACCCGGAGCCCACGCGGATGTTTTAAGTGGTAAAGATATATACAAATGACATCAAAACCCTCTGTTGGTTGTAACTAAAGAAACATTATTCTTAAAGTTATAAAATGTTGCGTTGAACTCCAGCTAAAATACTACAGCTTCGTGTATAATTATACGTCCGGATTTTGATGACGCCTGAAACGTGTTTGAATAGAAAGCGTAATTTAGGGGTCCGGCGTCTTGCATTGTCAGTCCTGTGATGTTACATGGTCCCGGGTATCTACATGACAAGGTCTCGTGTAACAATGTTTGCCATGTTAAAAATGTGTAAACTTTTAATAACAAGAGTTATCACTTAGGTATGTCTCGCCTGCCGGCACCATCAGAAATAATAATTCTGTCTTACTTCCACTATATTTTGAATTTTATAAGAAAATTCAGTTTCTGGGATCAAAAAGTGTTTATAGAACTAAAACATTGCTAATATATGCAATAAAAAAGCAATGTCACTCAACCAGGAAATCAAGGTCAAGGTCAAAAGATGGGGATGCAACTGTAGTAAGCTATTACCAGGGCATATGCATACCAAGTTCCATCAACCTAGGACCGATCGTACTTGAGATATCCATGGAAGTACTCATAAAACCTTAACACTGGTATTATATGTGTATTGAAAATTGTCAAAGTCATTCAACCAGAAAATCAAGGTCGAGGTCAAAAGATGGGGATTGCAACTGTGCTAAACTTCTAATGGAGCATATGCATACCAAGTTTCATCAACCTAGGACTTATAGTTCTTGGGATATGGAGATGCTCGAAAACCTTACCATTACTAGTATATGTATTGAAAATCGTCAAAGTCACTCAACCGGAAAATTAAGGTCAAGGTCAAACGATGGGGACGCAACTGTGTTAAGCGACTACTGGGCCATATGCATACCAAGTTTCATCAACCTAGGACTTATAGTTCTTGAAATATTGAGGTGCTCGCAAAACCTTACCATTGATATTATATGTATTGAAAATTGTCAAAGTCACTCAACCGGAAAATCAAGGTAAAGGTTAAACAATGGGGATGCAACTTTGCTAAGCTACTACAGGCGCATATGTATACCAAATTCATCAACCTAGGACCTATAGTTCTTGAGATATGAAGGTGCTCATTAAACCTTACCCAATTAGTGAACGCCACCGCCGTCGCCGCTGCCGCCGGTAAAGTAACACCTATGTCCCGCTCTGCTTCGCAGGCGAGATAAAAAGGTGTGTTAATGATTAATGTTTTTATAAACAATATCCATCTTTACACAACAGATCTTACTTGTACAAATTCAAAAACAAATTCTATAAGGCGATTACACCCATATGGGTCAAAGCAACAACAACAAATACTGAATATACAATTATAAATCAGTTACCTTATATTTTTTTAGACTTGCATGTACAATAACCGATGTGGACCCTATTTTCGCTGTTCTAGAGATTTATAAAGTCCTTGACACAAGTTAAAATTTCTAGATTTGGACAAAGGATATATTTCACTTTTTCGTTACAAGTTAGTTTTAAAGTTCTATTTCAAATTTCTGAGAATAAAATATCTCTTTGTTGTTTGTTTATTTGACAGGATAAATTAAAAGAAGTAAGATTTATTTTTAAGTTTCTTCCTCTATAGACTGACTTCTTCAGATCTGAATGAATCTGAAATTGTTTTTATCAATTTTGCTCTAAGGCACCGACCATTTGATTTGGGCCTGGGATTTTCACCCGAGCCGGGAATTTTTTTTCGACCGCTGCGCGGAATAGCTTATTTTTTCCCATACACTCAATGCTAGAAATTTTTTTTCAGAAAATCTCTTTTTTTTCGAAGGCGCAAAATGAGGGCCAGATTATTTTTTTTTGCCAAAAATCAGAGCCAGATTATTATTATTTTTTTAAATCCCAGCCCCCCCCCCTGAAGGAAATCAAATGGTCAGTGCCTAATATTCAATGTTTTTGAAGTGACATTTCTCAAAACCAATACTTCCATTCATATCACAAGGTCAACAAGAGGGTGAAAGAATTCTGTGTAAATAGGAAACAGATTGACTGCAAGGGGCCATATAGTAAACTTTTGAACCTGACTTACAAGTCAGAATGATTTTAAAACCAAAAGATAAATTAAATAACAAAGCAATGACGATCTTGTAAAAATAAGATTTTTATAAAGCTCTCGATCTGTATTTAGAAAATGAATTTAACCATACATATTTCTAAATGACAGTCTAGTAAAATCTACTTATTGGAGTTAGATTGGGAATTATTAAACTAAAGGATACCACTATCTTTTTATACCACCCTACCCCGCTTAAAAATTGAGGGGTATATAGGAGTCTGTCCTTCCGCCATTCCGTCCGTCATTCCGTTACACCTCAGGGTACATGTACCCATCTCTTATCTAAATCCCTCAATGGATTTTCATTAAACTCTCATAGTTACAATCTTTTTGATATGATATTAATAGATGTGCACCTTCTACTTTAAAATTTGATCTGAATGATTTTCTGGGTTTCCCATTGCAAACATGGACTTGGTCACTTGGCCATTTGACGACCAGGCCTATCTCTTATCCGCAACTCCTCCTAAACCCTTGATGGAGTTTCATGAAACTTTCACACAACCTTTGTGATGTAATGTAAATGTTCACCTCATCATTTGAAATTTTACCTGATTGATTTGGGGAGAGTGGGGGTATTTATTTGTGAGCTATCGCACTAAGTTTCTCTACAGTTTAAGTTAGATTGGTTCTGACCATTCTGACTTGTACAAGTTGGACTCCTGGCTGCTGAAGATAGGCTTCAAAAATTGAAAGCGCTCGAGGTAAATGTATAAATGAACTAATACAATAGATATGACCATTTATTAAAAAAAAATCACTTTTAAACACCCAAAGCTACAGCGATCTAGCCCGTTGAGCTTGCTTTCGATTTCTTTTTAACAACCGCAAAAAAATTGTGATGCATGCTGTCGTCATGGGCATCGTCTGCGTCGTGTCTGTTAACTTTATTGTTGAACTTCCCACAATTCCTTTCGTTTTTGTTATCCGATTGCTATGCTATTGCTATGATACTTCTTGCCATAAAAGGATGGATAGGATTGATTGGGGGGTCCCATTTTTTGATGCTGTGAAATTTTACAATAATTTTGCATACCATAAAATGATGAATATGATTGATTTTTTTTGGGGGTGTCCCCATATATTCGTTTAGAAATTAAATTTAGCTACAATAATATGAATTCTGGTTGCCCAAATGAAACTTATGTATTGTATAATTAGTATTGGGCCAATGCGAGACGACAAGCAGCGACCTCTGGTCATGTTGAAGACTGCTGGCTGTTTTCCTTTGTCAAGGATTTTTTAAATTCCCGTTTCTTAATGTTGGTTGTGTCGCGTACACTTCTCTATGTCGTCTTTTGAACCCAGAGTTCTACAAAAGTTCCCAATTGGGTCGAAGATATCAGATGACCCCTTATAGGGGTTATGGCCCTTTAACGGTCAAAATAGCGGTTTTTTTGGTGTTTTTGGTCTATAGATTGAAAACCATTGCAGATAGAGAAAAGCTGTTGCTTGCTAAAGGTGATTGCGCTTTACAAGTCTTCATTGGATCGAAGATGTCAGATTATAGCGGGTTATGGCCCTTTTAACGTGAAAAATAGTGTTAAAGTGTTTTTTTTTCTGAATGCTTCAATTTACTGAACTCTTTAAAAACACCCATTATGGCCCTGTCACACTATAACGTTTTAGCCAACGTGTGCCGACGTTTTAGAATATATTTTCAACACGCTGGTGTGCGTTGCGTAAGTTTTGTACACGTTATGAACACGCTACAAAGACGTTAGCGAACGTCAGAGTGCGTTGATGAACGTCGAGTGCGTCGCAAATTTTTCAACATGCTTAAAATTACCGACGTTCGCCAACGTGTTAGAAATAATTTATTCGAACGCTAGGCATAAGTTAGAAGGACGTTATACACACGCTGAAGTACGCTATGTGGTCGTTGTGCGCACGTTGAAATGCGTTAGGCGAACGCTAAGCTAAATGGCAACGAACATGTCTAGCGATAATGCAGCGCACGTCTAGCGTCAGTCTAACGACCAAGAAACCTATTCAACGTGTTTAAAACGTGTACAGAGCGCACAGAGCGTTATTGTAACGAACGAGTAGCGTATCAACCCCATAATTTTTTAAGTTAGATTGAATTACAAGGGGGGAAGTCAATTTCAAAAGCTTCAAATACTAATTCAAACCTGAAAAAAAGTCTTTTTACAAAAAACAATGAACAAAGCCAAAAAAAATCTTGAATTTAACAGACTGGAATTGAAAGTAATTCTTGCAAATTGTAATACACCTGTCGTGTTTTCGGTGGACATTTTTGTTTGGTAGAAAAATATTCAAATACAACGAGTAACGACAGTCTAACTTCAATACTCATTTGAAATAATGTGTATTTTTAATATTCATTAAGCACACGAGTTTTTCTCTATTAAGGACATCCGTCATGCTGTCTGCGATCATTTAGGGTTAGTCAAGTGCTATAAAAAGGATGCTAGGCAAACTCTACAGACCGGTATTTCTTACATGTATATACTCATTTGAGATTTTGAGAGTTTGTTAACAAGCGCATGCATTCCTCTCTGTATATTTTTGACATATCAAAATATAAAATCTACACTACATTTTATTCTTTTAGACTGAGTGCAAAAATCATCACTATTGGTTAAAAAACGGCTTTAGAACAAATATACATTCATATTATAAGAACGTTGACAACCAATATTTTTATAACGAAACTAAATTTACATGATGTATCTATAATTATTGATTAATCCAGCAATACATTTAAGCCAGATAATAGATCTATTTGGGCTATTGTGAAATAATATTTAAGAAGAGAACAGAAATCTTAGGTCTCCCCACCGAGAGTAAAAATTATAAGTTAGACTAACGCTATGAATGCGTTCTGCAGTCGTCACACATGCGCTAGGCAAACGTCAAGTACGCCGGACAAACGCTATAGATAAGTTTTGAATGGTGTCATCCTGGTTTGCCCACTTTTAATTAGGGGCATATACAAACATAAGGTGTTTTGTTGTTTTAGCAATTATAGTTTATTTCTTAATACATGTATTATAGTCTGATTTTTCACCTGTATTTTAAAACATATAAGTAATAAAAGTTTGGCATATCGTCTACCATAGAATTCGTTGAATATTGTACAAAAAAAAATCAATGTTATAATTTCTGAAAGAAAAGAGAAAGGTTTTATTTTAAGTATATTTTTATGAAATATTATTCTGAAAAAAATGAATAAAGTAAGATCTTTTCATATTAGGTAAATAACAATGACTAAAATGATAATCGTTAGGCTCATGGGCGTTACTTTTTAAGCTTTCTTATGACTATGAGACATCTAATTAGAATCCTGAACCAGATTTTAAAATACCGGTAAAGTTGCATATTCTGACTGTTTTGAAAAAAACCTTTTACGTTGAACATAAATAGTGCATATATTTTTGTCCAAAAATGATCAAAATTTAGCATTGAAGATTTCCAATTCAAACATTTGTAAATCTCATTTTAAGGGGTACATGATAAGGACTTGCATATGTCGCACACTTTTTAACTCTGCCTTTGAACTTAAATTTCACTCATTTAATATATGTATACTTGAATTAACATTTTCTTAATACATAAAATTAATTATTATACATGTAAGTGGTTAGTGATAAAATGAACATGAAATGATGATGAAGTGGGGACACAAGGTGGATATGAGTTTCGACTGTCACTTGAAGAAAAGGAAGAGATGAGTAGGACCGGACAATTTTGCCTCTTGCAAGAAGATCCTCAGTCCTCAGTCAAATTCTTAACAAGTCCAGCTAGCAGCAGAATTCTTTAACATGCAAGAAACATGAAATTTTCCAACCTGAAAGCACCGCTATGGTATGCAGTAAGGTTTTCCGAATTATAGCCTGATGACCACGGCTTTCATTATACCATGCAGAACTGCCACATAAACCCTATTCCACATGCATGATATGGGGCAAGGAAATTTCTAAGAAATCTTCGATTATTTTTTGATACATCTATATCTATAATAACTGTGCATATAAAGCTTAGTTGATTTTTTTTCTTTATTTTGAAAATATTTACAGAAATGTACAGCAGCTGCATTTTGAAAGACTCACAATTGAGGCCGCACATTGAGCCATATCATAACTATCTTTGGTTATATTATCATCTGATGCATACCCATTTAGCCTATTGCCTTGACAGTCACTAAAATACTCTTGGTATAGACTTATTAACAAATTATTAAATTGTCTTGAAATTATAAAAAAAAAGCTTTAATAATCTCATTGTGAAACTTGTAAGATGTTCGAGTATAGAATACAGATTCCTTTTTTTTTTACTTTATTTTTTTTTTATATTTTAACACAAAAATGATTAAGGTCTTGTTTTAATTGCAAAAAACACAACTCAAAGTATTAAAAATAAAGAACATTAGTATCGCTTTAATTTTTTGTCTGAACAAAAAATTGCATAAAAATTATTTTTTTTATAAATTATGTACCTATTAATAAATAGAATAGACTTTAGATTTTTATGGTCAGTGCACCTATTGTCTTTTTTGTTTATTTAACTTAATTGGTTATACAGCTAATTAAATGTGGGCAAACCAGGACTAAACCGAAATGAATAAGTTTGTCGTGCGTTGTAGGTAGTTAGTCTGACGCTTTGTGGTCGTTCACCGAGATATTTTTTGAAACTTTTTACAGCAACTGCCAACATGTTCCAACGTTTTAGAACATTATTCGAACGTTCGGCACACGTTGGCTAAAACGTTATAGTGTGACAGGGCCATGAGGCTGAAGCTGTCAGATGATCCCTTATTAGAGTTATGGCTCCTAACCGTCTCGGTGGAAGTTATTTGATTTTTTGTTCGCTCAGGTGCACAAATATTTGTTTTCCATCAGTTATTGAAATCAGGTGAAAAATCAAGGCTCCTGTGAGCCTTTTGTTATGTGGATTGTTCTTCATGTGTATTATGTATTGTGTTTTGGAACCAATTATTTTTTTTCTCAAAGAAGATTCTAACATTTATAGTGTTTCCTAAAATTTCTTTATTAGTAAATAATCTAACTACATTTGTACAGTTCATTTGGCCTTGACCAACTGTTAGTGTAAAAATCCTATTTCTTTCTTGTTTTTTTTTTATTGTCAACTGTCAATTTATAACGTTCATTGAAAACTATTTTCCTTCGAATTCTTAAGTTGATCAATGAAAACAATTAGCCTTTGATGATTAATGAAACATTTTCCCCCATGCAGCTATGATTATTTCACCACGTGCAGTCCATTTCAAGCCGCATCTTTAATGCATTTCTCATGATAGTCGTATTTCATATTCATATAATACAAATTAACTTGTCAATCTCTGGTGATTGACATCCTTCCATTAAACATAAATAGGAATAAGATAAACAATATTGAAGCATATGCTTTAAAATAGATTTGAACCTCGTAGTACGTGTAACCAATTTATCTGCATAAGCTCAGATTTGAAAACAAGCGCATATGCTACAAATTTATTTTTGAATCTTTTGGAGAAATTGCCTATAATAACAGCATATGCTGTAAATGTAGCATATGCTATAATAAATACAGCATATGCTATAATTTTTACAGCATATGCTATAAATTTTACAGCATATGCTATAAATTTTACAGCATATGCTATTAATTTAAAGCTTATGCTGTTTATTGATTTGCAGCATATGCTAGATATTTATTTATGAACCTTTCGGTACACCATATTTTTTTCACAATTACATGATTCTTACAGAGAACTTTACTTAATACAATATGCTTCTTGTTCCTCAATATTTGAGGATATTGACGCCTTTAACAGCCACCCATGCAGCCAGACACACACCAGCAAAGTACAAAAACCAGGTAACTTATTATTATTTGGTGATAAAAAATCAATTGTATACATCAACAATGTGATTCATTGGCAATGGTCAGACTAGTCCAAATATTATGAGTGTCACAGCCCTTTTGGCAAGCGGTATTCCGTGCTTTTTAATGGGTATTCGTTACGCCAAGGTGTGGTACACGGTACGCAATGTTCCTAATTTTTAGGCTTTTGGTACGCGTACGCAGTGATCTTTAGAGTATTCGGTATTCCGGGGGCGGGGGCTGTGACAACCCAAATAATTAGATAGGCCCAATTAACTAGGCCGTCTTGGAAGCACTTTTATAATTTTTCCTTTTGGGAACAATTCTGGAGATCTAAAAAAGTCCCAATAACAAAAACCTCATAAAGATGTCATGAATATTTGGACTTATGCAAGGTCTGAACGATCATGAACAAGAAACACGAAGCACGGGGCTAAAATACAGGCGAACAAGAAGCACGTTCAACTGTATACATATAAACACGAAAACACGAAAAGTGAAAAAAAAAGCTTTCTGGAGCTGTCTGAAACTGTCTGCCTAATGTGATACTCGTACATATGTTTTATCGTTAGTTATTTTTTTTTATCTGTTTGGACTTTTCAAAACCCGCGCTACATCGTCTTAAAGCTATGCTCATTTAATAAATGCTGAAAATAGTGGTTGTTGGCCTATAAACAGATATGTATATAGAAAGCTTTTGCTCTGCAAAAATATGTTAAAACTATATGGAATCATTGTCTGCATGCAGTTCTTGTCATGTATTTTTTTTACCAGGGAAAGCCAGGTGAGTGATTCTTGCTCATTGAAGCCTCCAGTTTTTTTTTCAGATAAGTTTGTCCCATTGTAAAGGGGGGGGGGGGGTCGATAGGCAGATTATGATTCCAACTATTAACACCCTCTTTATACCTCGGGTTTAATTTCTCTAATACACAACTCATCTTATACCCATGATAGATTTTCATGAAGTTCTCGCACAATCTTTGTGTAGATGTCATCTCCTATTTTGGGTTTCCCATTGCAAAAAAAACGACTTAACCATTGGACTACAAGAGGTTTCCTATCTCTTATCTGCTACTTTTTCTAAACCCCACTATGGATTTTCATGAAACTTTCAAAATATCTTTAGACATAATGGAGATATTCACCTATTGTTTTAAAATTTGATCAGTATTTTGCCTAGCAAAACATGGACTAGCCAATAGACGACAAGGAGACACCTATCTCTTTTTCGCTACTACTAATGGATATTTAAAAAAATACAATATTTTAGTTACATAACATAGATGTGCAACTCCTATTTTAAATTTCTTCCAATTGCTATTTGAAGATGTGATGTATTTATTTGTGAACTTCTGCTCATTGTTTTTCGAGTTATATGTAAAGTTATTAATTTGTTCTTTTGTTTCAGAACCTGTAGAATCAAACAGTGTATATGTTGATGGGGAACCAGTTGGTCCCATAAGCACCTTAGTACCAGCGAGATATCACCAACATTTAACAAAAGAAATACAGAAATCACGCCTGTGCTCTAATATTACAGATGCACAAGTATTTTCAAAGAAAACAGGGATGGCAGACATTCCTGTTATCACAAAGAAGAAATCGTTAGAAATTTACCACAACATCTTGCAGAATTTGACAGAAGGTGGCAAGGACGCAATAAAAGAAATTAATCCTTGGGTTTTCAACACTCTGCTTGACTTGTGTGAACCGTTTGAGAACTTTGTATGTTCTAAGGTGTTACCTGATAAGCTCCGTAAGGCAGAATATAAAGGTAATAACAAAACTACCGAACTTGAATGATCAATCTCATAGTCCAGAGAAAATGACAAAAACGAATCAGTCATACCGGAGAACTGGTGGATCGCAATGGTCCTGACTTGGTACAGGCATTTCAAACGAAATGGTGGGTTAAACCAGGTTTTATGGCGCCAAACCTCCCTCTTCCATTGCGATCTTAGGATCCGGTAATGACCATAGAACACAACATAGTTGTGAGACACAATAGGGATATTGAGGTGATCATCTCAGTACAGCACACCAGTCAAACACTAATTAAAACAATTAACTATCATACCTTTTAACTCAATTTTGAACTTTTCTACTAGTGGCTGATAACGAAGAAAGAATTTTTTTAGTGATCGTATGAGACGTATTTTCTTATAGCCCTGCTTCAAAAGTCGGTCACGAAGAAACCGGTGTCTGATCAAAAAATCTGTGAAATGTGTGCAAGCTCTGGCATATCGAATAAGTTGAGAAATATAAACACCGTATGCAGGAGAAGTAGGTATATTGCTCTGTAGATTAGGAAAATTAATAATTTGAAAATTAAAATCGTCTCGTTTATCGTAGATTTTTGTACTGAGATGACCACCTGGAGAGTTTTTTTTATTCCCCCACTTCTAAGAAGAGGGAGGTTTACTGCTTTACCTGTGTCCGTTCGTAATCCCGTAGTTCCATAGATCCGTCGTTCTTGCCACATTTTGTTTACTCACCTACTATCATGACTATTATTCCTAGATTCCCGATAACGTTCTCTTAATTAATTTAGGCTTGATGTACATTGTGGGATATGTTTTTAGATCCATCTGACATCTACATCCTGTAGAATACCTAATACCGTACGAATGTAGGTCCGTATGAATTTCTGTCAAGCTTTTTTTCGGAAACCGTACATGTAAAAGATTCGAAACTTGGTAGGTTGGTTCTGTATTACAAACTATACGTCCTTAACGAATAACAGACCTGTCGGACTTCTTTTTCCCGTTTTTGGGCCAGCAGGGGGGGGGGGCTGTATGGACACTTTCTCAGTTTTGTTTGCTGTTATCTTTATATTTACCACAATTTAAGCTCACCTGACCCGAAGGTTAAAGTGAGCTATTGTTATCGCCATGTGTCCGTTACTTTTTCATAAATCTACTCTTAAACTACTGAAGGGAATTTTTCATAATTTCTTCAAAGTATTTCTCAGGGCATGACATTTAAAAACTGTGTTCGGCTGTATGGTTTGTCAACAAACATGACCGCTGTTACGAAAATAAAACATGGGGTAAAAACTCCTTCAAAAACTTGTAACTTGAAAACTAGAACAGATAGGAAAAAATCTAAAGGATCCTAGGCTCTTCAGAATCAAAAGCTCTACAAAAGTCGCTCTTGTATTAAGTCGATGTTGTCAGTGACCCCTTATAAGGATAATCGTCCTTTTAAGGTGAAACATAGTGTTTTTTCATGTTTTTGGTCTATAGAATGAAAACTATTGCATTGAGAGAAAAGCTCTTGCTTGGTTAAATCTACTGCTCGTTGAGCTTTACAAAAGTCTTCATTGGGTCAATATTGTCAGATGGCCCCTTATAGGGGCTACGACCCTTTATAGGTGGAAAATAATGATATTTTCTTGTTTTTGTCCAATGAATTGCAGTTATAGAAAAGCTGTGCTTGCTGAAACCTTCAGCATTGAGCTCTACAAAAGTCTCCATTTGGTTCAAAAATATCGATAGGCTGAAGCTGTCAAATGATCCCTTATAAAAGTTAAGGCTCCTAACTGTCAAGGTGGAAGTTGTATTATGATTCTCTATTGGGGGTGTCCACAAATATTTTAATTCCATCAGTCATCGAGGTTAGGTGAGCGATTCAGGCTCCTCTGAGCCTCTTGTATTCTACTAGTAGTTTTGAATGTGAGGTCCATGAGCACCTGCGAGTTCAATCTCGTTTCGACTTGAGTTTGCGTTGCTGATTGATGTTCATATATATATTTATATGTTTCCATGTTTTACATGTTGACGTCTGTTTTTGTCCCGTTCTTGTTGGTGTTTACTGGTTTTGTTTCTGTGTTTGGATATTCCATCGGTACCTCTGCTTCTTATCAATGTATAGATCTGTAATATTTTATTTTTCAGATGGAAATATAAGTATCAAGATTTCGACAGTCTGTATGATGCAGAATATAATACAGGTACAAGATCAAATTGTATATATCTTATTGTATACATATCATCTAAATATTTGGTTCAGGACCTAAAAAAATAAAATGCTAACAATTTTCTTGAAACTTTGCATAAATGATTTATTGTATAGGTTTCCTCATTTCAAAGTGATACCTTAAAAAGACTGCATTTTTACTAATCAATATTTTGTGAGAGTCGTCGTCCGTCCGTAAACCTTTTTAAAAAGTTAAATCCTCTGACGGCACCATAAGCCCAATTGCAACTAAACTTCACTAACTTGGAATGGTTGTTCATTAGCATTCCGTGCTTAGAACTGATGTGGGGATTTTTGATTCGTCGTAAAACATGACCGCCGTGGCTAAAAATAGAACATAGGGATAAAATGAAGTTTTTTGCAAACAACTCAAAAACGGCTACAGATATCAAATTCTGGCAAGGATAAAAGTTATCAGCATTTTAAGATTTTGAAATTTTGAAGACAACCAATGTAGGAGTTATTGCCCTTTTTGTGGATTTTTTACAAATGTTGCACCTGTTCAGCTTAATATCTTGAAAATTATACAAGATATTTCAGAAATCTAAATTGCATATTGTTAAGCACACCAAGATCTACAAAATATGAAAGATGTTCAAGATTGTAATACAGCTCATTTTAGGGGTTATACCTCTTAGAATGTTGAAGGAAAGAAAATCATAAAAAGGTTTCAATTGCTAAATATTACTCTGTACAGTCATTACTATGTACATTAAGTTAAACCATATTGTCAGATGACCCCCTTATTAAACTTATGACCCTTTCAATGTCAAATAGATTTTGCCTAATAACCAATTATTCCGTAAATGACTTTTCAGTGTGAGATGTCTGATGACTATTGAATATGTATTGTTGAATGTTCATTGTTTGTGTTAAACTTTATTGTTTATTGTTATTACATTTAATGATAACCTCAGCACTGATATGTGTTTCTACCAGCAAATATATAATATTCAGCTGAATAAAAATCTGTAAAATTAGAAAAGATTAAGCTATATATACCAAATAGCAAGAGCCTGTGCTTGATATATGATGAGAAAAATGTTCGGAAAATATTTTCCTTGTCCTCTCAGCATTTGTCATGCTATTTATTTTGTTTTAAAGCAAGACTGTCTGTGTTAAAGAAGTCTTGATATACCCATTGTTGTTAGTCGTACACATATTCTCCTCTGAAACCTCAAGGCAGAATGACTTGAAACTTTGAATGTGTTTTTTGTGTTGGTGTTTAACGCCCTTTATCGACACACCTGGGCCATGTAGGGTGGCTAGTTTTAATGGTTGGGGAAACCACCGCCTTTGGCAGGTAACAAACAAACCTAATCACATACTGTTGGGGAAGTCATTGTTTTGTAAATTAAAAACGGGACTCGAACACTAGCTGAGAAGTGATCGGCTAGTGACCAATAGTGTGGTATTTAAACTTGGACCACTTGGCCAGCCATGCCTCCGAAACTTTGTATATATGTACCTCAACGTATTGTGCTTAAAGTTTGATCAACTGTATATACTAGAAGAAAATGAGATGTGGAATAAGTGAACGCGACACAACCTACATTATAAACGTATATTTTAAATATCCACAATGGAAAACAGCCAGCAGCCTTCAATGTGACCAGCGGTCGCTGCTCGCTGTTTTTCAATTGGCCCCTGGATTGAAAATAAAATACACATGATTCAAGCCCAATCCAAAGTGCATAGAAAGACCCTCTTCTTGACAAAAAACAATTAACAAAAATTCGACTAAATACAAACATAAGCTTTGATAAAGATTCCTGGCTTAGGACAGGCACATTAAAATGTGGCGGGGTTAAACTAGTTTTTTGGCGCCAACCTTCCCCCTAATGATAATCAATAACAAAGCACAAACTAACACACAGTAAAAATCAAATCGATAGAAGTTCAATTCAACAAGAGAGTATCTGAGACAAAAGGACAACAGGTAATTAACGGGACGTAAGGATACTCTCTTGAGAACACTCGAAGTTACTGACAGCTAGCTAAGAAGCATCCATCGACTGATGTAAAAAAATCAAGTATGTCGATTTTAAATCCGACACAACACGTCAAACACTTGATTTGATGATGCATCATCACACAAAACCGACACACTTGACCGCTGTAATGCTCAAAAATGACATAAGTATAAATAGGCAATTAACATTTTAAAGTAAGTATCAAATTATCAATATTTTTACCAAAGAAGACTAAATTCAAAGATTTTACTAAAATATCCATTTCATAACCTTTATTTAATAAGTTTTAAGCCAATTTTGCATTCCCAAGGGATTGTTTTTGAATTTATTTGCTCTATAAACAACATTACCGTAGAAATCTGGATGGGATATTCCCTTAACAATCAAATGTCGTCGTGTACAGTTAAATTTTCCAATAAGGTATAGATATTTATGATAAAACTTAGTAAACGACTTCACTAATTTGTGGTAACGATATCCTTGTTTTAGTAATTTTTTTGTAATACACCGGTTTTTATCATTAAAATCAGACACACCACTGCAGATCCAAGCATATCTTACCAACTGTGAAATATATACTCCGTAAGACGGAGCAAGTGGTACATCTCCCTCTAGAAAAGGAAAATTCACAATAGGAAATGAAAAGTCATCCCGTTTATCATATATTTTAGTGTGTAATTTTCCATTGATTATACTTAAATCTAGATCTAAAAATGGGCATCTATCACCAGTAAGGTTCGATTTATTCAAAGTTAATTCCTTGGGATGAATTAGAAAATGTCGGATTGTTTAGTGAAAGAATATCGTCTAAATATCTGTATGTATAATTAAAAGTTTCAATGAGATGTTGTCTGTTGGGGTCTTTTTGAAGTTTTGCCATAAATTGGGATTCATAACAATACAAAAAAAGGTCAGCAATAAGTGGGGCACAATTAGTTCCCATAGGGATACCAATGATTTGGCGATAAATTGTACTCCCAAAATGAATATAAATGTTGTCCAAAAGATAATTTAGAGCAGTTATCATTTCTGCATCAGTCCAATTGACGTAACCTTTATGAGTCTCGTTGCTAAAAAACGATTTATTAAATAATTTAGAAACTTTAGAGCAGATATAGTCTCTTTTAGATTTATCGAAACACCATTTAACCAGATATTCAAATTGTTTTTTAATAAGACAGTGAGGAAGGTTAGTGTACAAAGTAGAAAAATCGTAGCTATCAACTGTATGGTAAGTACCTTCAAAAGCGCGAAGTTTGTCTAAAACATCGAGCGAATTTTTCACACTCCAAAAATGATTTATGCCACTGTTTTAAAATACCTTTTCGCAGTATCGAATAATAAATTCTTTCATAGTAGTCAAAGCAAGTGATAAGACTTTAGAAATATTAGTGAGAGAACACTTACTTGAAGCAGATATGAAACGAGATTTATAAGGATTTTTGTGTAGTTTAGGGATCCAGTACATTGTAGGTAGTTTATTGTATGTTGGAGCGGCTCGTAGTGATGTGGTATTTAAAATATGGTCCTCAATAATACTACATTCTGTAGATTGTACGCGAATAAAAGTGTTGGAGCTTTTAATTTCTTGCATCAACACTTCAAGGTAATATTTTCGTCATACAATAACGACATTATTGGCAGCTTTGTCTGCAGGAACGAAAACGTATTGTGAACCAAGTGAACGCATTTTTGTCTTAATTCTTTTTAGATATGTATTTGGCCGAAATTCTACAAAGGAGTTTTGAAAATGATTTATTCTGAGTTTAACAATTGACATGAA
The DNA here is from genome assembly GCA_963971305.1 of Arcuatula senhousia. Lineage (NCBI taxonomy): Eukaryota > Metazoa > Mollusca > Bivalvia > Mytilida > Mytilidae > Arcuatula > Arcuatula senhousia. The sequence goes on from OZ020314.1 coordinate 4,680,237, forward strand.
GTTATTTATAAAATTGTCAAGATAGTTAGGTTTGTCAGTTATTTGACAATACAAGATCGGGTTTCTCCTGACAGTCCGACTTCTTCCACCAATTAAACTCACTGCTCTTTATAATCCAAAAGCGTTAAACCAAACCAACAAACAAACTAAACATTGGGTCAGAGTGGTCAAATCGCTTATTGTAGGAGTTATTTTTTTGTACAACTTAAAAATAGCGATTTTAGCATTTTAGCCTTTATTGAGAACAATGGTATATACAGATCTATATCTTAAAGGTTTAAACAAAATACAGCATAGGATGAATTTGACAGAAGCCTTCTGGTAGCAATTATTTATCCAGTAACTCAAGGTTAGTGATAATCCGACATAAAGCTAAAACAAGATAAATAAATGTGCTGTGAATTTAATTATGTAGCCACAATAACTCGAATCTCACGACGTTTTACTTCGTCGGTTTGGGCAAGTCCTTCCTCAACAAACTCACGCATTTCGTCATTTCTCGAGAGACACAGCTCATGTAACGCACAACAGCTCAGAGAAACCTTAACTGCTTTTGCCAAATCGAGCATGTCAAGATACTTGAGTCGACGGAAACGACCCTTTAGTGCTCCAAATGCATGTTCAATGACCATCCGTGTACTACTATGTACAAAATTGTATCGCTTTTGTTCTCTATTAAGATTTCCGTTGTCTTTATATGGGGTCATTAGCCAACTTTGAAGTCCATATGCCGAATCGCCTAACATGTGCGTATTGTTCGGGAAAATCTGTTCGGGGTTGCTTTCTATTCTGTCGTATATTGGTGAATCTTTCAGCACTCTTGAATCGTGGACTGATCCAGGCCAGCCACAGAATACATCAAGAAAATGCATATCACTGTCGTACACACCTTGCAATATTATAGAGTGAAAAGACTTTCTGTTCACATAATTTTCATGGCAAAATTTAGGAGCACGTATTGTGTGCCATCGATTGCACCTATCACGCCTGGGAATCCTTTTTTGTCTTTAAAATTTTGGACAATTCTATGTACCTCTTGGTTACTATCTGGCCAACTAACATGTTTGGGCAAAATCTTTTCGCATATAGCATCTGAAAGTATTCGCACTATTTCAAATACAGAGTATTCACAAACACCAAAGTTATCAGCTATGGCTTGTAATGTCATTTGACTTGAAACATACTATATGAAAATCAGGACTTGTTTCTCAAGATTAATAGTAATAATAACTTTATTGTCATATAAATCATATTACACATGATTTGTGACAGAAATAAATAAAACAAAGAAGTACAAATAAACGACAAAATAAAGTCTATGAGACTCCTATCCTCAGTTCTGATGACCGTTTAATGAAGGAGGCAAGGCTCTGAGTTTGCCGAAAATTTGTAGGATCGGATCCCCCGAGATAGTATTTAAATCAAATTTTCATGATCAGAGGTATTAGTGGGATTTACATTCACAATATTGAAATCTGTCAGTAATTTATAAAACGAAAGTTTCTGCTTCCTTGTAACTGTTCAACAAGTGCATAGTAGGACTCTAAATTTATTCTAAAACGACTGCTAAATTCATCATTGCTATAATTCGGAACAACAGTTTCAGCATACGATAGAACTCTTGGAATCTTGTTTCGACTTTTTGACAATCTTAGGAAACACTGCAAGAGTTCATTGTTCAAGGAAATTGAGTGCATCGCAACATTAAAGCCGTCAAATTCGTCATTATCATCATCATCAAAAATTTGAAGAAATAATGAAGTTGCTTGTGCGGTATCAGTTGACGCCATTTTCATTAACTCATAAATGAAACCGTTTATTTGTTATACAGAAGCTAAACCAAAACCAGTTTGTCTAACAAATTCAAACCAGTTTGAAAGCAAAACAGAAAACCTGAACTGGTTACTATGTAACAAATACGCCTTAAATTCCTATCATTTTAACAGAAATTTTTCTCCATCCTCTGACACTCGAGACAACAACTAATGTTTGTTTCTTCATTAGAAGGCTATTTTGAATGACAATTTATTGTCAAAACCGTGTGTTTTTAAAATCATGATTCAAATTTTTTAAATTTTGCCTGATTCTTATAGAGAACTGCACTTAAGTGTATTGGTCAATGGACAATCAAAAAGGTAAACATGGCCATAAAATCTCCCTAAATGTCAAAGCTGTTTGGGTGAAAAACTGTTTCTTTTATATATTTGTTTAAATATGACATTAATACAAATACAACAATCAATTTTTTCACCGCTCATTTTAAAGAATTGTTTTGCGAGTCATGTTATATTTAATTATTTCATAAAAAGCACGTGTTGGCGATCGTATTTATTTATAGTCTCTCAAAAACTATTGGTTAAAAGTTTGACGAAAACATTATCCTTAAAAGGTAAAATCTTCGACCTGTTAAACGTACGGCGAATTGTCTATCTATGCGTTAGTTTTTTGAAGAGTATAGTACATGTAGTAATGATACTGTAACGAAGTACATGTAGTAATGATACTGTAACAAAGTACATGTAGTAATGATACTGTAACGAAGTACATGTAGTAATGATACTGTAACGAAGTACATGTAGTAATGATACTGTAACGAAGTACATGTAGTACTGATACTGTAACGAAGTACATGTAGTAATGATACTGTAACAAAGTACATGTAGTACTGATACTGTAACAATGTACATGTAGTAATGATACTGTAACGAAGTACATGTAGTAATGATACTGTAACGAAGTACATGTAGTAATGATACTGTAACGAAGTACATGTAGTAATGATACTGTAACGAAGTACATGTAGTAATGATACTGTAACGAAGTACATGTAGTAAAGATACTGTAACGAAGTACACGTAGTAATGATACTGTAACGAAGTACATGTAGTAATGATACTGTAACAAAGTACATGTAGCATGTAGTAATGATACTGTAACGAATTACATGTAGTAATGATACTGTAACGAAGTACATGTAGTAATGATACTGTAACGAAGTACATGTAGTACTGATACTGTAACGAAGTACATGTAGTACTGATACTGTAACGAAGTACATGTAGTAATGATACTGTAACGAAGTACATGTAGTAATGATACTGTAACAATGTACATGTAGTAATGATACTGTAACGAAGTACATGTAGTACTGATACTGTAACGAAGTACATGTAGTAATGATACTGTAACAATGTACATGTAGTAATGATACTGTAACGAAGTACATGTAGTAATGATACTGAAACGAAGTACATGTAGTAAAGATACTGTAACGAAGTACATGTAGTAATGATACTGTAACGAAGTACATGTAGTAATGATACTGTAACGAAGTACATGTAGTAATGATACTGTAACGAAGTACATGTAGTAATGATACTGTAACGAAGTACATGTAGTAATGATACTGTTACGAAGTACATGTAGTAATGATACTGTAACAAAGTACATGTAGTAATGATACTGTAACGAAGTACATGTAGTACTGATACTGTAACAATGTACATGTAGTAATGATACTGTAACGAAGTACATGTAGTAATGATACTGAAACGAAGTACATGTAGTAATGATACTGTAACGAAGTACATGTAGTACTGATACTGTAACAATGTACATGTAGTAATGATACTGTAACGAAGTACATGTAGTACTGATACTGTAACGAAGTACATGTAGTACTGATACTGTAACGAAGTACATGTAGTAATGATACTGTAACGAAGTACATGTAGTAATGATACTGTAACGAAGTACATGTAGTACTGATACTGTAACAATGTACATGTAGTAATGATACTGTAACGAAGTACATGTAGTACTGATACTGTAACGAAGTACATGTAGTACTGATACTGTAACAATGTACATGTAGTACTGATACTGTAACGAAGTACATGTAGTACTGATACTGTAACAATGTACATGTAGTAATGATACTGTAACGAAGTACATGTAGTAATGATACTGTAACGAAGTACATGTAGTAATGATACTGTAACGAAAAAGTTCTTATATTGATGTGTTCTGTATGTATCTGCTGCATTTGTCTAGCAAATCCTGAATTAACCAAGTGATACATAGTTGTTCACTTGTTATGTCAACACTTGAACTCTTCCGATCTCCTACACATGAAATTTATGGTAGTGTCTCTACCATGTCTTCGGGAAAATAAAGATAACAACAAAATTACCAAATTACCGAATTACCGATATGATCAATCTCAATTGTCCATAAGACAAAACATGGAAGACATACCGGAAATTTTAAGATCGCAATGGTCCTGACTTTGTACAGGCATTTAAAGACAAGAGACGTCCAGGAGCCTGAATCGCTCACCTGGTCTTGAAGTCAACCCTGTGAAGACCTATATATATATAGCTTAATGAGCTGAATGTTTAAGCAAGAAAAGGCTTTTCTCTATCTGCAATGATTTTCATTCTAAATAAACGATAAACACTATTATTCAACTTTTAAGAAGCTTCTGACAACTTCGACCCTATGGAGACTTTTGTAGAGCTAAATGAGCTGAACATTTAAGCAAGCAACATCTTTTCTCTATCTGCAATAGGCCAAAAACACTGTGTTTAACCTTAAAGAGGCTGTAAGCCCTATAAGGGGTCATCTGACAACTTCGACCCTATGAAGACTTTTTTAGTGCTGAATTAGCTGAACTTGTAAGCAAGCAACAGCTTTTCTCTATCTGCAATAGTTTTCATTCTACAGGCCAAAAACAACATTCTTTGCCTCTTAGGGACTGTAAGGGATCATCAGACAACTTTGACCTTAAGGAGACTTTTGTAGAGCTAAATGAGCTGAACATTTAAGCAAGCAACAACTTTTCTCTATCTGCAATAGTTTTCATTCTATAGGGCAAAAACATGAAAGACGCTATTTTTGACCTTTAAAGGGCCATAACCCCTATCGAGGGTCATCTGACAATTTTTGAACCAATGAAAACTGTTTTAGAGCTTTAGATTCTGAAGAGGCTTGGATCCTTCGGATTTTATCTATATGTTGTGGTTGCTGAGTTATAAGCCATTTTAAGTGATTTTACGCTATGTTCTATTTTTAGTAACAGCGGCCATGTTTTTATCGAATCATTTTTAATTGAGGATCGTTTGTTGCCAACATAATATATATCATTCCTGCAAAATATCATTAAAATTGGTTCAGTGGTTTTAGAGGAGAAGATTTTTGAAATTATTAACAGACGACGTCGGACGACGGACGCATAGTAATTACTTAAGATAATATGGTCTTTGTCCAGGTGAGCTAAAGTGGTGGGTTAAATCAGGTTTAAAGGAGCGCCAAACCTCCCCTTCCATTACCCAGATTACGATCTGGAAAGGATGATATACAATTATCACCCTAGTTGGTGTGTGACCCGGTGGTTTCTTTCCCCGAGAAAGTAAGGTCACCCGAGGGCTTGCCCCGAGGGTGACCCTACTTTTCGAGGGAAAAGAAATGCGGGGATGCCCAAATTTTCGGACTGCAATGGTTCGGTTCTGGTCAGCTGTGTCCACGTCGTTCTTGTGCTTTTAGCCCCTGAGTCCGAAACTTTGGGCATCTTTCAGGTTTTACCTGAGTCCGAAAATTTTGGCATCTTTTAGTGTTTTATTAATTTTTACCTTTTAATGTGATTTTCTTGTTTGGATTTTACCTTTTAAATGTGGTTTTACCTTCTAAACTATTGTTTCATTTATCATATACTTTAGTTTGTTATTTTCCGTCAATTACAAAAATACATATCTACAAAAGGATTAAGTTATTGTTTTACTCCCAAGCAGCACTATTAAGGCTATATCCGGGAGATGAACATGAAAGGGGTGATACAGTGATGATAAAATGATACTGAAGCGGAGGAAGAATGAAACATAATGCCAATCGCGAAGGAGAGTTTTGACTGCCACTGGAAAAAAAGAATGATGGGTAGGGACAGGCAATTTAGCCTCCTACCTGGGGATTCTACGGGTCATACTCTTACCGGGACTTGGAGGAGAGTTCTTTAACGTTCGAGGATCGTGACTAATTTTTTCCATCACGGTGCACCACTTTTTTCTTGCTGTCAGGTTTTCCGCATTTTAGTCTGACGACCCATTATCATGTTCATTATGACAGGGCTGTCCCATTCATTGCTTTTGTGTGCTAGCGGCCTGACCCGGTGTCAAGTGTTTGAGCTCTCTGTAGTGGACTTTCCACAAGCTACGCGCTGCTGCAGGCCTATTCGCCACCCGGAACTCGCACGGGGAAACACATTGTCAGAACCCCAAGACCCTTACTCGTCTCTTATGACAAGCTTTTCTGTGGGTCAATTCGCCAGCCAATACTAGTAATAGGGAGTTAATAGTTGTAATTATAGGTTAGAAGTATCTGCACCGATTGTAAAACTAGATACGCTATGTTCCATGGGTCGTAAAGCTTATGACACACCACCGCCATTCGCACATTGACTATAACAAAATATTGATAGAGGGGAGCAAGTCCATGTGCCTCAGTGTCCATATTGTGTCTTCACAAACGTGTTGTGTTTACTGTTACTACCGGTAGGAACCAAAGATCGCAATGGGAATGGGGGGGGGGGGGGGTTGGCGCGCCTTAAACCCTGGTTTAACCCACCATTTCCATGTACAAGAATATGGGACAGTTTTAAGGGAGATAACTCAAAGATAAATAGAAGAAGAAGAAGAAGAAGAATAATAATAATAATATTTTATTATCCATAAGAATGGGCCCATATGGGGGCATATTACAGTGCATATAAAATGTGTATAACAATAAGTAATAAATATTATCTATGATAGTCAATGTGTTAATATATAGACCCAGGTACAGCCAGTGCGAGAAGAATTTGTCTTTTTAATGATTTGTCACTTTATGATAATCGGTACTAGTGGTACTTTTGTTAAATTGTTCCATTGTGGAATAGGCTGCAAGACACGGGTAATGCCATCCTTGTACCAAAAGTGGACAGACTAGATATTGATAATGTAATCTGTCAGCAGAAAGTACCAAGGGACGGTGCTTTATGGCATTCCCCGGTCTTTGCCTAGAAAATATGTATTATGTGCATGGCTACAAGTCCAGGTGAGCCATCCTTGTGCCCAATGTGGATGAACTAGTTTTTAGAGTAATGCAACCACAGAGTGCACCAAGGGACGGTGCTCTATGGTCCACCTGTCTTTGCCATATCACTATAATTCAGTTATTGTGTAGGAAGAAAAAGAATGGATTACCTTTCTATCAAAAATTAAGGACATGTCTCTCATTACTGACTTATGTATAAACGACTATATCTCACTTTCCTTAATGAGTTCACAAACATGTATATGAGTTAATATTTTAACATCCTCAGAATTTAGTAGCCAAATTATTTTTTTATTGGGATGTAATTGATTAAAATTGGGACAAATGGAAAGGACTGCAGTCAAAATTATATTTCTTGCATTATCTAGTGATTTGCATGAAAACAGGAAATGTTTTTCATCATCCACCTCGCCCGAGCTGCACATGAGGCATGTTCTGCTTGATCGGGGAGTGCCATCATATCGACCCTGTTCAATTCTTAGTTTATGCGCCGATATTCTCAGCCTCGTGAAGTTTTTCCTTTGCTCATAGGATTTTAATATACTTAGATAAGGCTCAAGTCCAAAATTGCACTTAAAAGTGGTATAGCTTCTTAGTTTGCGATCAGTACTTTCTTTCATCTGTTGCATCCATATTTTGGTATAATACTGATACATCAAACTTTTCAAGGAATTTTTGAATTTATGAGGATTCACCTTGTTCAGTTCCTTAATTCCAGAAATGTGTTTTAATAAGAAAGAAATGGACCCATACCATGACTGAACTTTAGATTCATGTAGAGCTTGTGATTCCAAAAAAGCATCTTTCAAAATAGGAAAACTGGAGCCAAAATTTTCCAAACGGTACCAGTACTTAGTCATTGATTTAATTATATGAAAATGCAATGGAAAACGCCAAAGTTTAGACAAAGAGGCAAGATTTTTTGCTTTTTTATTAACACCAAGTAGAACTTAACAAAATTTAACATGTAAACTTTCGGCTGGTAACTTTGGAAAGGCCATATTCACATTTGGGTTATTTGTAGAAAGCTTCTTTTTGAAAGGATTGAAGTATCCCCACACTTCTGATCCATACAACAAAATAGGCTTTATTGTATGGTCAAAAACATGGATACAGTTTTTAACACTAGGATTTAGGGACATAAAATCTTTACGTAATTTATGATATGCTTTAAGTGCCTTGTTTTACAACAATCCTTGAGCAAAGGAAAAAGATGGAGATGAGCAAAAAGTTATACCTAAATATTTACATTTTTGCACACATTCAATGATGTTGTTATCGAATTTAAATTCTTGGTTGATATGTCTGCCTGCTTTGTTGAAAACCATAATTTTTGTCTTGGTTGTGTTTATTGTTAGACACCATTCTATGTACGAATGTAATTTATTTAATTTATCTTGGAGCCCCTTGGCAGATGTTGACATATATATATATAATAAACGACTGGGAAGAACTGGTTTCAATGTTATCAAAATTACAAATACCAAAACGCGGGTATAAACGGTTATGCCATATATCGATATTTCAAGGAGTAACCTCTCATCAGTAGCATTTAAACCAAAACATTGGAAGGTCAAAATCCCAAACAGTTGAAAACGAAAAGTACTCAAAACCAAAACGTTCGAACAAGGAAGCCAAATCCAGCACCGAGGATATCGACCATGTGCATTACAAGGAAAGAAACCTGGTGTTTTCATCAATTTTGAATTTAACTATCGGAAATTTCAGCGACAATATATTAGAAATTTTATGGTAATTCGTGTCAGACAAGTCTGACTACCAGGCTTGTTATTACCCTCGGGGACCTCTGGTCCACCAGCAGCGGTTATCGCCCAGTGGTTTCAAAATTACAAATACCAAAACGCGGGTATAAACGGTTAATTTGGATATGCCATATATCGATATTTCAAGGAGTAACCTCTCATCAGTAGCATTTAAACCAAAACATTGGAAGGTCAAAATCCCAAACAGTTGAAAACGAAAAGTACTCAAAACCAAAACGTTCGAACAAGGAAGCCAAATCCAGCACCGAGGATATCGACCATGTGCATTACAAGGAAAGAAACCTGGTGTTTTCATCAATTTTGAATTTAACTATCGGAAATTTCAGCGACAATATATTAGAAATTTTATGGTAATTCGTGTCAGACAAGTCTGACTACCAGGCTTGTGATTACCCTCGGGGACCTCTGGATCTATGGACCTCTGAAACTAGGTGACCAGTTGATAGAGATAACGCGGACGGCCACATAAATCGATACCATTTCGCGGAGTGTGTTAATAAGCGGGAATCGTCAAATTGTTTATCTAATCAATTAAATGGATCCCTGTATCAGACTTATACATGTATGATGGTATTTTAGAGAAAATTAAAAACACAGATTGCGACTGAAAAAAAACCTCTTTTTTAAAAATCTCGGACAGTCTTGGGCAGTCTTGTTGTTAAAACTCATTTTCAAAAATATATTTATACTGTAAACACAATAAAGAAATAAAGAAATGTTTTATCGTTAATACAAATACAAATATTTATTAGCACAAACTCATAGATCAGTACATGGTTAAGGCACAAGGTAATAAATGAAACATACAAATGTAATATAAATGTTTACGTTATAAACTGTAGTTATAATTATATAGTGATATAATAAGCAAACAATACAGCCAATTGCAAGTTTTGTTAGTATGACATATCATTTTCTTAGTTCAAAGCATTCTAAAATAAATGCAGATGTAAGTTTTAAACCAATTTCAGATTTGGTATTTAATAAGGAGCTCAGCAGAGAATGGTTATTTATTGAGATATTTAAATTTGGGATATAACTTTTTATTTTATTGAAAAACGTATCTCTTAACTGTCTGTAGTGTTTGCAATGCAAAAGGAAGTGTTCTTTATTTTCAACTTCTTCTGCATTGCAAAATGTACATTTTCTTTCTATCATTTTTAGTTATAGGTATCTTCCCTTCTCAATCATTGAGTTATGAGCGCTGACACGTATTTTGGAAAGAGCAGTCATGTCCTTAACTTTTTTTAATTGTAAAAAAGATGTACAAAACATTATTCTTATTGGATTAAAATGATGTTCCTATAACATGTATAACAACTAGTCTTATTATCTATATTTTAAATATAGAAAATAGGACTAGTTGTTATATATTTTTTTTTATGTTTTGTTCGCCGACTAAGTCTATATTCTGCATTTAAATTCTAAAAACAGAACATAACATAAAAACAAAAGATTTGAAGTTTCGTGAATACGGGGGGTGGGGGGTACTGTCTACGATTTAGGGTCTACGTATACCTGTGCCATTGTCCTGTTCTGAACTGGACCCTGTTAGCATTAAGAAATTGGCGAAAACTATAGCCCCGTTATGACAGCAGACATTGTATATCATACCCCGTTATGACCACGTTCGAATGCTTTGATACATATATTTTATTGAATATATTGCTGTTCAAAGGAAATTCACAGAAGAATGAAACGCCTCATTGTTTATAAAAAGAAGCATTCTAAGGTAAAAAAAAGATATATCCGCTTTTATAATACATCAATTCTTTCTTTTTTTTTCAAGAGAAAAAGATAAATAATCATTATTATTGGTTTCGTGAAGATCACAAGCTAGCTTCAAATATACGTATACTGAGCTCATAAAGGTACTGAGGGTTAATATAGTTATGCCGTATACTATGCCAAATTAAGTAAATTACTGACATTACAAACATGTGCTAAAACAACATTACAAAGGCGACTTAAAATCAACCCATATGCCCCTGACGAAAAATGTTATTCCAAATATGCAAGGACCGTGTCATACTAGTACTATGAATGCATTTATGGTTGAAATGAGCCGTATATTGGTTTGGGTAGGTGAAAGCCAGACGTGAAGCGCAAGCGCGTTCCTTTGAACTCAAACGTTTTTTACTGCCATGAGTGACTGTTACAACCTAAGAAAGCGAATAAGATTTTGTGGTATGTCGAAGCGTATTGCCTAAAACAATAGGAGCTTCGGAATGCATCTATAATCTGACCTTTAGATTTCAGTCGTTTTTCACCCCCCCCCCCTCAAAAAAAAAAAAAAAAACCCACAAAAACAAAAAAGAACGATTCAAATAGAATATATTTGAACACGTCAACACAGTTTAGTCTACCATCAAATATCCATAATTATACATGTCTTTTGCTATCAGGATAATTTTGATAAAAGCATGGAGGTATTAAATTGTCAGTTTAATACTTCCATGATAAAAGTAAATGAAACTGTAATTTATTGACATCTTGCATGCAGCGCAGAGTGGACCCAACAAATTAGCATGTGTCTACTAGACCTGATAACAGAAAATAAACTACCATCATACAAAAACTTACAATTGATAATTAAAGGCATCTTTGTATAATATATTCAATTAAATATTTAAAATATCTATATAAAATATGAGAATTGGGGATAGAGTAAATCGAAAAGCCAGTAGATATATACAATTAAGATTGCAAGATTTTAGCTATCTAAATTAAATTGATCAATTTCAAATATTATTTTTTATTTCACAATACACATTACTAGATTTATTATATACATGTATATCATTATATTGTTCATTTTCAAGTTTTTGGGACATATTCATGTTACACCGTAAATTGCAATATTCGACAATAGTACATTCAAATTTTTAAAATTTTTAGTCTAAACATATTTCTTTATCCTGGATTGGGAAACAAGCTTAATGCTTATGTAAATCCCTCTCCAGCTAGCAGTTTGCGAGTGTGGCCTTTGCAGCGGCCCCCATTGAGCCTACTCTTATCGAACTCTACAAAGGGGTCTTTAACGTGCATGGGGTATTGCTCTCCACATACACGGGACAACCTTTTTTCGTCCCTTCCGAAGGACTAGCATCGTTCCTTGAGACCATCCTCGCAAATGGTGTCAAGAGAGAGTCGAAGAGTAGAAGAAATTGTGACCACGATTGGAATTTTTCCATTTAAAACAATGTTAAATATTATCGGCGAAACGGTCATCGTGCGATGGTTATAGATAACGAGGCCCCTGCTGAGCTGTCCCATATTCTTATGTATGCAGTTTAATTGCCTGAACTAAGTCAGGACCCGCATTGCGATCTTCAATTTTCCGGTATGTCTTCCTTATTTTGTCTTCTATCATGGACATTTGAGATTGATTCTTCAAGTTGTTATTACCTTTATTTCCTAAGATTGCAATGGTAGAGGTAGATTGGGCACCGGTGCGCCATAAACCTGGCCATAAACCTCTAATTCTACTTCTACTTCAACAGGACGAAGAACCTAAAGGATATAATATCTCCTGACTTCGACTAATTTGTTTGCCACTTGGGCACGAGTACGGGATTTTTATTCTTTAATTTTAGGTTAAAACTTCAATACAGTTTTGTCTCCCTTTAATTTGTGTTGCTGAGCGTTTTTCCCAAATTGAATGACAAGATTTAAAAGAAGTAACACTTTAAGAGTGAGATAAAGGTATTTATTTATCAAGTGAAATCTTAATCCGTGTAAAGAAACATATTTCTAACACTGATAACGTCACTTTTATCTATATATCACTTTAATCAACAAAAAACAATCTACTTTCGTTTTCGATTTAAAATTTCCTGAAACACAAATAGATCAAGCCCAGTAGCGGATCCAGGGGGGTGTCACCCGGTGCACGTGACACCCCCCTGAGGTTCACAAGTATGGTTTCACTGGCACACTTTCTATATAAATCGGTCACACAATTAAGTCTAGCTCCATGGCTAACTACATGTAAATTGCTAAATAAACATGCCAAAGGTTAATTACAATGTATGCTTGTGATAACACTCATTTTACCTTTTGTTAATTAAGTTCTTTTGATCAGTGATTTGATAGATAACATTAAAATTCTACGTTTCAATAATGACATAAAGAATCTCAGCAGGGGCCGACTTTCTAGTTGTCAAAAGACCCCTTCAGTTTTCGCTGGAAAATAGACCCACAGCAGCGCTAAGTCTTGTAGGTAAAAGTCCACTAAAAAGCGCTCAGAAACCTTACTGGGATCTGTGCACCAGGTTGTTGAATGAGACATGCAGTCCTGCATGTCATATTAAATACCGTCGACTCGTAAGGCTATAATACGGAAAACCTGACGGCTAACCATAGTGGTGCACCATGTTGGGGAACATTTCTCGCACATTAAAGAACCCTGTTGCAGGTTTCGCTAATAGTAGGAAGCTGATTTGCACGTTCGTATCCACCAATCCTAAGTTTTCCAGAGGAAAACGAAACTTTCTTCCCTGATTGCCGTTGACTTCCTATTTCCTCCATCACCATTTCATGTTCGTTGTGTCATCCATTTCATGTTTATCTCACTGATATAGCCGCCGAAATCGTACTTCTTGGGAGTTTTGAAAGAATTTCGCAACCTGCTTCATTATAAACGAATGATAAATTTATCACCATAGAAAGATCTACATATGACATTTGATGGCCTCTTGAATACGTCTTTGCTTTTTCCTTGCTCTTTTTCCATATTATCACTTTTTAAGCTTGGCTCATGACAATCCAACACACAGCTTGACATTTTTCCCGTTTGGGCTGAAAGGGGCCGCTTCGGAGGTTGCACGTGCAACTGCAAGAACTTAAATTATTCTCTAACAAAAGAACTATATTACCGACTTTACAAAGGTAAAATTCTATTTTGTTTAATGCTAAGCATATTAGTTAACAGGGGAGATCACCATCTTAATAGAATGATTTTGTTTCTTAATCTTGAACTTTTTGACTTTTTGTCATTTGGTGACACCCCCCTGACGAAATCCTGGATCCGCCCCTGAAATTTAGCCAGTCAAACTTATTTTAAATAATCCATCATTTTCTATTTACTAATGCTATAAACAATCTGATCAAAGACACACAAGTTCATATAAATCAATAAAACACTGAAAAACAGACTTCAGGTGGCACAAAACATGACAAAATAAGATCATTCATTTTATCAAAAAATTAGATTTTCGATCGAGCATTAAATGTAAAAAAACAGGGAATGGCAGTTGCGATTAAATCATGTTCATAAAATTATGTTCAATAAACATGATAAATGCCCACCTTATATAATAAATATTATTATTATTGTATGAAATATAAATTTACCAAACTAAGAGATTGTCACTCCTATAATGAAAGATACAGCCAACATAACTTCTCTGTACCACCTGTTCAGGGCATGGCAACAAATAGGTTTTACTACAACTCCATTAAAGATTGGAATAGATTGCGAAATGACTTAAAAATTATTCAAAATCATGATGCATTTAAAAGGGGCATAAAAAAATTTTAATTGAAAAGCTGAGGTTTGAGTACCAATGTTAATTTAGTACTTTATTTTACTACATTACTTTGCTTTGTTTTTTTCACGATGCAATTGCCTTATAATCTTTGTTGACTTTTAGAAATATTAATCATGCTAATGAACTCATGCTATCATCTTATATTTAATAGTATATTTGAAATTTTTAGTTTTACCTCACAATGTTATTATTTTCTAATGCCGATAAAGATTTTTCACTACTTTACACATTTACTGTAAATTTGACGTTATGATATGAAATAAAGGTAATAACAAAACTACTGAACTTGAATGATCAATCTCATAGTTCAGAGAAAATGACAAAAACAAATCAGTCATACTGGAAAATTGGTAGATCCCATCATCCCAATGGTCCTGACTTGGTACAGGCATTTCAAACAAAACGGTGGGTTAAACCAGGTTTTATGGCGCAAAACCTCCCTCTTCCATTGCGATCTTAGAATATGGTAATGACCATCGAACATAGCATAGTTGTGAGACACAATAGGGATATTGAGGTGATCATCTCAGTACAGCAGTAAATGTAAATTGACTATCTTCAAGCATAAACATGTATAAACTATATTATAAAGAAAAGGATGAAACATCAAAACTAATTTTAATTTTAGTTTTTAGCTCACCTGACCCGAAGGGTCATGTGAGCTATTGTCATCGTTAAGCGTCCGTCGTCCGTCCGTCGTCCGTCCGTCCGTCCGTTAACTTTTCTTCAAAGATCTTCTTCTCTGAAACCACTGAAGGGATTGCATTGAAACTTGGTATAATTGATCTTTAGGATGTCCTCTACCAAGTTTGTGAATTATATACATGTCGACTAACCAACATGGCCGCCGTTGCTAAAAATAGAACAAGGGGGTCAGACCATTGTTTTTGGCTTATAACTCGAAAAGTATAAGAGATAGAGAAAATCCGAAGCAACCTTCCTTGTTCAGCATCAAAAGCTCTACAAATCTCTTCATTGAGTGGAAGTTGTGAAACGACTCCTTATAGGAGTTATTGCCCTTTAATCATCAAAATTGACCATTTTTTCAGTTTTTGGACTATATCTTGAAAACCGTTAGAGCTAGAGGAAAAGTTAGCATTGCAGAATTGTTAAGCTCATTGAGATCTACGAAAATTATTTCAGGGTCAAAATTGTCAGATCAACCGTTTAAGAGTTATTCCCCTTCAACTGTTTTTTTCCATTAATTTACACTGATTTTCAAAAATCTTCTTCTCTGAAACCACTGAAGGGATTGCATTGATACTTGGTATACTTGATCTTTAGGATGTCCTCTACCAAGTTTGTGAATTATATACACGTTGACCAACCAACATGGCCGCCGTTGCTAAAAATAGAACAGGGGGGTCAGACCATTGTTTTTGGCTTATAACTCGAAAAGTATAAGAGATAGAGAAAATCTGAAGCAACCTTCCTTGTTCGGCATCTAAAGCTCTACAAATCTCTCCATAGAGTCGAAGTTATGAAACGAACTCTTATAGGAGTTATTGCCCTTAAATCATCACAATTGACCATTTTTTCAGTTTTTGGACTATATCTTGAAAACCGTTAGAGATAGAGGAAAAGTTAGCATTGCAGAATTGTTAAGCTCATTGAGATCTACGAAAATTATTTCAGGGTCAAAATTGTCAGATCAACCGTTTAAGAGTTATTCCCCTTTAACTGTTTTTTTCCATTAATTTACACTGATTTTCAAAAATCTTCTTCTCTGAAACCACTGAAGGGATTGCTTTGAAACTTGGTACGCTTGATCTTTAGGATGTCCTCTACCAAGTTTGTGAATTATATACATGTCGACCAACCAACAAGGCCGCCATTGCTATGGTCCTTATAGGAGTTATTGCCCTTTAACTGTTTTTTTTTCTATTTATTTAAACTGATTTCAAAAAATCTTCTTTGAAACTACTGAAAGGATTGTTTTGCAACTTTGTATTCTTGAAAGGTTGTGTAATTAATCCAAACTTTGGCGTAAGAGATCAGGTGAGCGATTCAGGCTCCTGGGAGCCTCTAGTTTTTAGAATAGAAACAAAAATCTGTCAAAGTCAAAAATGGTCGCATTTCGTTAAACAGGAAGTAGGTGAGATCGACAAACTTGAAATTTAATCCCACGTTATGGGACCCCACCCTGATGCTGTATAATAAACATCAAGTAGCTCTGATGAATAGTTGCTGAGAAAACTGTTACAAAAATTTCTTCCCCGCCCGACTGACATTTACCATTTTATAACCTGGATTTTTCACTCTGTGAAATCCAGCCAATAAAACTGACTAATGGTGAAGGGGGTTGGAAATTTAAGCCAATGCATGGTGATATCTTAAAATGTATGTATTTCATTTTTAGCTCACCTGGACCGAACGTCCATGTGAGCTATTGCCATCACTTGGCGTCTGTCGTCCTCGTCATCGTCGTCGTCTGTTAACAGTTTTTCAAACTTCTTCTCCTTTGAAACTACTGAACAGATTCAATCTAAATTTAGTCTGGTGTTACTTAAGGGTATCCTGCACAAAACTTGCGTGGGGATTTTTGATCCGTCAAAAAGCATGGCCGCCGTTGCTAAAAATAGACCAAGGGGGTCAGACTACTGTTTTTGGCTTGTAAATCAAAAAGTATAAGAGATAGATGAAATCTGATGCCACTTTACTGCTTCAGCATCAAAAGTTCTACAAAAGTCTCCTTTTGGTCCAAGTTGTCAGATGACCCCTTATAGGAGTTACAGCCCCTTAAAGGTGAAAAATAGCGTTTTTTCATGTTTTTGCCGTATAGTCATGATAGTATGAAAACTATTGCAGATAGAGAAAAGCTGTTGCTTGCTTATATGTTCAGTTCATTTAGCTCTTCAAAAGTCTCCACAGGGTCGAAGTTGTCAGATGACCCCTTATGGGGGTAACGGCTCCTGAAATAATGTTTTTTCATGTTTTTGGCCTATGGACATGATGGAATGAAAACTACTGCAGAAAGAGAGAAGCTGTTGCTTGCTTAAATTTTCAGCTTATTTAGCTGTACAAGAGTCTCCATAGGGTGGAAGTTGTCAGATGTCCCCTTATAGGGGTTACAACCCCTTAAATGATGTTTTGTAATGTTTTTGGCCTGTAGAAAGAAAACTATTGCAGATAGAGAAAAGCTGTTGCTTGCTTAAATGTTCAGTTCATTTAGCTCTACTAAAGTCTCAACAGGATTGAAGTTGTCAGATGCCCCTTAATAGGGGTTACAGCCCCTAAAATAACCTTTTTCATGTTTTTGGCCTACAGAATGAAAACTATAGTAGAAAGAGAAAAGCTGTTGCTTGCTTAAATGTTCAGTTTATTTAGCTCTACTAAAGTCTCAATAGGATCAAAAGTTGTCAGATGACCCTTAATAGGGATGACGGCCCTTTAAACAACCTTTTTAGCTCACCTGGACGGAAGGTCCATGTGAGCTATTGCCATCACTTGGCGTCCGTCGTTGTCGTCAGTCGTCGTCCGTCGTCATCATCGTCATTAACTTTTCTTTGAAAATCTTCTCCTCCGAAGCGACTGAAGGGATTGCTTTGAAACTTTGCACACTTCATCTATGGGATGTCCTCTACCAAGATTGCACAAATGGTGACCGCCGTCCAAACAACATGGCCGCTGTTACTATAAATAGACTAGGGGAGTCAGACTACCTTTTTTGGCTTGTAATTCAAAAAGTATAAGAGATAGATGAAATCTGATGCCACCCTACTGCTTCAGCAGCAAAAGCTCTACAAAAGTCTCCATTGAGTCGAAGTTTTCAGATGACCCCTTATAGGAGTTACGACCCCTTAAAGGTGAAAAATAGTATTTTTTCATGTTTTTTGCCTATAGCTGTTGCTTGCTTAAATGTTCAGCTCATTCAGCTCTACAAAAGTCTCCATAGGATCGAAGTTGTCAGATGACCCCTTATAGGGGGAATGCCCTGTAAAATGATGTTTTGTCATGTTTTTGGCCTAGAATGAAAGCTATAGCAGATAGAGAAAAGCTGTTGCTTGCTTAAATGTTCAGCTCATAAAGCTCTACAAAAGTCTCCAAAGGATCGAAGTTGTCAGATAACCCCTTATAGGGGGAACGGCCCCTAAAATGACGTTTTTTCATGTTTTTGGCTTAGTGAATGAAAACTATAGCAGATAGAGAAAAGCTGTTGCTTGCTAAAATGTTCAGTTAATTTAGCTCTACAAAAGTTTTCATTGGGTCAAAGTTGTCAGATGACCCCTTTTTGGAGTTACGGCCCCTAAAATAACGTTTTTTCATAGAAAAGTGTTTACATGTTTAGGGTTGACTCGAGACCAGGTGAGCGATTCAGGCTCCTGGGAGCCTCTTGTTCATGTTATTGGCCTTTAGAATAAAAACTATAGCAGATAGAGAAAAGCTGTTGCTTGCTTAAATGTTCAGCACATAAAGCTCTACAAAAGTCTCCATGGGGTCAAAGTTGTCAGATGATCCCTTATAGGGGTTACGGCCCCTAAAATAATGTTTTTTCGTGTTTTTGGCCTATACAATGAAAACTATAGTAAATAAAGAAAAACTGTTGCTTGCTTAAATGTTCAGCTCATTTAGCTCTACAAAATATAGGGTTGACATCAAGACCAGTGAGCGATTTAGGCTCCTGGGAGCCTTTTGTTTTGTGAATTTTTTTTCTTAAAACCTATGGTTTCTATTGTACGACCGATAAAAATTTGCGGACGTATAATGATATGATGCTGTCGTCGTCTGGATCGTCGTCGCCATCGTCTGTGTCTGCGTCTGCTTCTGCGTCGTTGTCTGTTTACTTAAGTGTTCCCACAATAACTTAAGTTCAAGTTATCTGACAGTCAGAGATCCCACTTAAACAAGTAAACATAATTTTACTTCTTTTAGTAAACAAAAATTTACTTGTTTGAGTAAAGTATTTTTCTCTCAGCAAAAATTGACCTATACAAGTTAATTTGAAAAACTTTGAGCTCATATTACTTGTTACACAATATTTTTGTCTCGCCTGCGAAGCAGAGCAGGACATAGGTGTTACTTTACCGGCGGCGGCGGCGTTAACTTTTTGGAAAAGTTTTATGAGCACCTCCATATCTCAAGAACTATAGGTCCTGGGTTGATGAAACTTGGTAGGCATATGCCCCAGTAGTAGCTTAGCACAGTTGCATCCCCGTCTTTTGACCTTGACCTTGATTTTCCGGTTGAGTGACTTTGACAATTTTCAATACATATAATAGCAATGGAAAAGTTTTGCGAGCACCTCCATATCTCAAGAACTATAGGTCCTGAGGTTGATGAAACTTGGTATGCATATGCCCCAGTAGTAGCTTAGCACAGTTGCACCCCCATCTTTTGACCTTGACCTTGATTTTCTGTTTGAGTGACTTTGATTATTTTTATACGACCACAATTTTTTTGCAATCCTATTATGTTATGGCGATGTCGTTGTCGTCGTCGTTATCTTGTCGTTGTCGTCGTCTGTAGAAACTTTGGTTTCCGTGCAATAACTTTAGTTGTAGTCAACCAATTGTTATAAAATTTTGATATGATGTTTATAACCACTAAAGGAAGGTTGGTATTGCATTTGGGGTTTCTGGCCCCTACTGTTTTAGAAAAAAGGGCCAAAAGGGGCTAAAACGGGTGTATTGACAAAACGTCTGTAGAATGTTTAATTTTCATCTGATTTTGATCATTCTTTTTTTATTGTATTCCTCAATAAATTCTGTCAACAAAATGTAACAACACCTTTTATGTATCTTGTACCGTTACATTGCTATAAGGGGTCAAAATGGGGTCACACCCAAAAAATCTACTTTTTATACGACCGCAAATTTTTGCGATCGTATAATGTTATGGCGATGTCGTCATCGTCGTCGTCGTTGTCGTCGTCTTCGTTGTCGTCTGAGGACATTTGGTTTCCGTGCGATAACTTAAGTAAATATTGACCAATTGTTATGAAATTTTAATATGATGTTTGTAACCACTAGAGGAAGGTTCCAATTGTATTTGGGGTTGGTGGCCCTTACCGTTTTGGAAAAAAGGGCCAAAAGGGGCTAAAACGGGTGTATTAACAAAACTGTTGTAGAATGTTTATTATTCAATAGATTTTAAAAATTCTTTTTTAGCTCACCTGGACCGAAGGTCCATGGGAGCTTATACCATCACTTGGCGTCCGTCGTCGTCGTCTGTCGTCTGTCGTCTGTCGTCGTCGTCTGTTAACAATTTTTCAAACTTTAACTTGTCGGACACCATAAGTCCAATTGCAACTAAACTTGGTACAGTTGTTTAGTAGCATTATGTGTACAAAACTATCGTTCGGATTTTTGATTCGTAAAAAAACATGGCCGCCATGGCTAAAAATAGAACATAGGGGTAAATTGCAGTTTTTTGCTAATAACTCAAAAACAGTACCTTATATCAAAATTCTGGCAAAGGGTAAAAGTAATCAGCACATCAAGATCTACCTGCCCAGAAATTTTCAAGAAGATCCAAGGTCTCAAATAACCCTTTTGACGTTCACATTCATTTTCAGCTTAAAATCTGCATTTTCTAAATTTTTGCTTGAACAAATACGGGTAAGATGGTACACATGTTATATATCATTGCGAAGCTAATAAAGTTTACTGTCTAATGCTGGTATAAAACCTTCACCATCAAGGATTACTTTTTTCGCAAACTTGGATTGTTTACAAAATGCTCAAAATACCCTTTTTACCATGCTTTCCGGTCTTCCACATGGAGCCTTTTCACACAGCCATGTAAACAAAATTCATACACTTGTCAAAAATGAATCAAGGATCTTTAAAATGAGTGAATCTTTAGGTTTCATTTGATTGTACACATGATTCCATTATTAATCCAATAAAACTTTGACAATTACAAACAATAACACTGCACTTTTTATTTTTAATGGACTATTTGAGGGAGGGACCAATTGACCCGGAAGGGGTTAATGAGACCTTAAAATAACACAATGCACCAGATAATCATATTTGAATATGAAAATAAAAAGAGGAGGATTTTTTGAATTTATTAAGCCCTCATACAAGCCAAGGAGTTGTGCGGTTTTGATTTTATGGGCATTTGAAATAGGGGTGTACCATGAGAAAACCTTTAAAAGTTGACGTCGCATAAAATTTTCTATGTTAAATGGCTAAGACTTTACTCTTTTCACTTTCTCACAATTAAAACATTTTTTTATAGGTAAAGTAACATTGCAGTGACTTTATTTAAATGGTCTTAGGGCAGACAACTCTATGAAAAAATAAAAACAGACATCAGCATATGAAATATTTAACATTTTGTTGCGTCGCGAGCAAGAAAATCTCTTTATTTTCAATCGTTCGAGCCTTAATTTCTGTTTAAAAGTGAGGTTTGGAAAAAAATATGCATCAAACAATATTTCTATTCCTGTATGAGGGTAAATACAGTGACAAAAAGCAAAAAATACAATGGTTGCTAAGGGGGTACCATTATGAAACTACCAGGATAGCCTACAGAAGACACAAATAAGCTGTATTCTTAAGGTCTCAAATAACCCTTTTGACGTTCACATTCATTTTCAGCTTAAAATCTGCATTTTCTAAATTTTTGCTTGAACAAATACGGGTAAGATGGTACACATGTTATATATCATTGCGAAGCTAATAAAGTTTACTGTCTAATGCTGGTATAAAACCTTCACCATCAAGGATTACTTTTTTCGCAAACTTGGATTGTTTACAAAATGCTCAAAATACCCTTTTTACCATGCTTTCCGGTCTTCCACATGGAGCCTTTTCACACAGCCATGTAAACAAAATTCATACACTTGTCAAAAATGAATCAAGGATCTTTAAAATGAGTGAATCTTTAGGTTTCATTTGATTGTACACATGATTCCATTATTAATCCAATAAAACTTTGACAATTACAAACAATAACACTGCACTTTTTATTTTTAATGGACTATTTGAGGGAGGGACCAATTGACCCGGAAGGGGTTAATGAGACCCAACAACCGATGTAGGAGTTATTGCCCTTTTTCTGGATTTTTTCAAAATTTTTCACTTATTTAGCCCTATATCTTGAAAATTATACAAGATATTTTAAAAATTCAAACTGCATATGATTAAGCACATCAAGATCTACAAAGTATGTAATAGGGTCAACGTTGTAGGACCTTTCCTTTTAGGAGTTATTGCCCTTAGAACGTCAAAATTTAGCATTTTAACAGCATTTCCTCATTACATTGAAAACGATAACTCCTCTGAAGCGTTCAGTCAAATTGGAACCAAACTTGGTATAGTTGTTTATTAGCATTAGGTGTATAGAACTGATGTGGGGATTTTTGATTGTTCATAAAACATGGCCGCTGTGGCTAAAATTAGAGCATAGGGGTAAATGGCAGTTTTTTGCAAATAACTCAAAAACGGTGACAGATTTTAAAAGTTTGAATGGGAACAAAAGTGATCAGCACCTCAAGATCTACAAGCTCTGAAATTTTGGAGAAAGTCCAACAACCCATGTAGGAGTTATTGCCCTTTTTTGTGAATTTTTTGCAAATTTTGCACCTGTTATCTCAATATCTTGAAAACTATACAAGATATTTGAGAAATTTAAATTGCATTTTGTTAAGCACATCAAGATCTACAAAATATGTAATAGGGTCAACGTAATGGGACCTTTTCTTTTAGGAGTTATTGCCCTTAGAATGTCAAAATTGAGCATTTGAAAAGCATTTCCTCATTACATTGAAAACGTTAAATCCTCTGACACTTAAAGTCCAATTGGAACCAAACTTGGCATTGTTGTTTATTAGCATTAGGTGTATAGAACTGATATGGGGATTTTATATTGATTGTAAAACATGGCCGTTGTGGCTAAAAAGAGAACATTGGGTTAAACTGCATTTTTTTGCTAATAACTCCAAAAGGGTGACAGATTTTTGAATTTTGATTGAGAACAAAAGTGATCAGCACTTTAAGATCCACCATATTGTCAGATGACCCCCTTATTAAATTTATGACCCTTTCTATGTCAAATAGATTTTGCCTAATAACCTTTACTTCAGACACATATGTCAGGTGAGCGATTCAGGCTCCTGGGAGCCTCTTGTTTATTGAATTCCTCATTAAATTCTGACAACAAAATGTGTCAATGGTTTTGATGTATATTGAACCGTTACATTGCTACAGCCCTTGCAAAAGTTGGATGGGATTTCCTGGTATTTTCTTGTGATTTCCAGTGATTTCCCAGGAAATTTGTCTTGGGATTTCATGGGATTTCCCCTCAAGTCAGGACAGGAATTACCAGGAAAAGGGGGGACGGTATTGGAACAGGAAATTACAGGAATGCCAGGAAAAATTTTTTGATGAAAACCCTAATCGAGAATTGCCAGGAATTTTCTCCACTTTCATTTTCCTGGCTGTTCTTGATTATTTCTTGAGTCTCTTTCCTGGCTTTTCTTGAGGTTTTCCGGACTTCTTTTCTTAGCCCTTCTTAATGATTTCCTGGCTCTACTTGATATTTTCCTGGTTTTTCTTGCTTTTCTTGGTATTTTCCTGGCCATTCATGTAATCTGATTGCAACGAAATTTGATTTCTGAAGACCATTATACTGGAAAATAAATAAATTTAAATATAAAAATAAATATTTTCTAAACTCATATTGTTTTGTAAATTAATAAAATGTTTATTTTTAGCTTTGGCTAAATTAGTTACTTGTTGAAAATGTTTGTAACCTAATGACTTCTTTCATGATAAATCAATTAGTTATCTATGTGTGAAAGGATATATGTCAAGGTCAAGTTGCTTTCACATTACATGCAGTACATAAGGGAGCCATAAACATCTGGTTTCACTTTTGACCTGAATAAATAGGTCATAATTTTAGTGTACAAATTTACAAAGAAAATAGAAGGAGGATGTTTATTTTTTTACACTGAAATTTAGTTTTTAAAGCTACTAATAATCTGACTATGATCATGATGATTATGATGATGAAGAATACAAAATAATTAGTCAATGGAAAAAAAACCAAACATTATTTCTAATTAAAAAAAATTAAATATAATATAATTTAATTCTTGACATTAAAGAAAAAACTTACCAGTTTTGTTGAGCAGCTATAAGGGCTATATACATATTTTCCATTATTATGATGATGAGTCTATTATTTCATTCCACTTTATAAATATCACATTAATATAAGGTTTGCATGTAAAAATTATAAGTTCACAATTTTTTCCTGCAAATATGTGGTTTAATCTTCCTTATAATCCATTAAAAATCCACATTTTTCAACATTTACACCATAACAAAATTCTCTGTCAGGCACAACCATGATAATAACAGATTTGAATTGGGCCAATGATGGCGCCAGATGAGATTTTCAAATATTGTAAGGTTCCTGAAGGGAATTCACTGGATAAATGTTTACAATAATACTTCATAGCACTTTCAACTACACAATTAACCATGTTTCAACAAACATATCTTTTCCTTATTTAAAAAAACTATTTCATGGTTATAAGAAAAACAATAAATATTATTGCCATATTAAGATTTCATATTATTAAAAAGAACATCCCTATTTCTCCCTTTTGCTATAGGTTACACAGGAAATGATGGTTTGTTTTGATGATTGTAGACATATGATATGTTCAATGTCTGATCTTTTTTAAAAGTAGTAACCTAAAAACTTTATAATATAGTTTAATATATACATAATAAAAATACATTTTCATAAATGAATAAAAAAGCCTTATTCATGAAATATTAATTAATATATACTACATCTTTGTAAAATATACTTTAAATGTCTTTTGTTTTTGACAAAAAAAATTCCATCCAAATACATGTATATCAGTATATATATACATATATAATTTGTTCTCCAACTTAATTTCGTTTTTTTTTGTAAAGTAATAATCATTAATATTGTGTTGTACAGTCTGTAGCTGTGGAAAAATAAAGTCCTGGCATTTCTAGAGTGTATTTTCTGCTTATAAAATTTGAAAATAGTTAGGTCCCGGATTTGAACTTAAAGTCCTGGCATTTCTTGAGCTATCTTTTTTAAAAAAACTTAAAGTCCTGGCATTTCTTGTAAAAAACTAAAAGTCCTGACAGTTCCCCACTTTTCTTCTGTGATAAATTCAAGAAGTTACAGGAATTCTTGGGATTTCAAATAAATGCTTTTAGGAAGAAAATTTGCTTCAAGAATTTACAGGAAAACACAGTAATTTCTGGGATTTCCTGACTTTTCTATTCATGATGGGATTTAGTTTTGCAGGGGAGGGGGCCAAAGACGGGCCACACCCAAAAAATCAACTTTTTTATTTGTGGTCCGATTTTCAAAATCTTTTTTTCATTGGAATCCTTGTGAAAATCCCTGCCTGCGTTTTACAATCATATTTGCAATACATCTTACTGTTTTTGAGATATAAGGGGTAGAAGGGGCAAAAAACGCAATTTTTAAAAGTTGGTCAAGGCAAATGGTTTTACACAAGAAATTTAGCTGTAGTGGGCCAGCCAATTGTTATGAAGTTTAAATATGATGATAACGCTGAAGGAAGCTTTTTATTTCATTTGGGGTTTGTGGTCCTAACCTTTTTTTTTAAAAAGGGCCAAAAGGGGCTAAATTGTGTAAAAAATGTCAATGAATTTAGAAATAAGATTTTTTTTCTATTAAATGTTATTGTAAATATATATGAGTCAAATATGCATTTTAAAGTCCACCATAGGATGCATGTGTAAAAAAGCTTTGTAAGTCCACCATGGGCTGCATGTGACCAAAGCAATAGACTATCCATATTGGGCCTCCCAATGTACAGGGTTCATCTTGTTGCGGTCGTATCATGCTGCGCTCGGCGTAGCTTTTTATTTATTTGTGGTCCGATTTTCAAAATCTTTTTTTCATTGGAATCTTTGTAAAAATCCCTGCCTGCGTTTTTCAATCAGATTTGCAATATCTCATACCGTTTTCTAGAAATTAGGGGTCAAAGGGGCCAAAAACGCCATTTATAAAAGTTTGTCCAGGCAAATAGTTATTTTCCAATATTAAGTTGTAGTGAGCCAGCCAATTGTTATGAAGTTAAAATATGACTAAAGGAATGTTGGTTTTGTATTTGGGGGTTGTGGCCCCTACTGTTTTAGAAAAAAGGGCCAAAGGGGCTAAAACAGGTGTAATGACAAAACTGTTGTAGAATGTTCATTATTCATTCAATTTTGAAAATTCTTTTTTTGTTGAAGTGCTCATAAAATTCTGTCTACTAAATTAGTCAATGATTTTGATATGTATTTCACCATTACATTGCTTCAGGGGCTAAAGACCGGCCACGTCCATAAAAAATTTCAAAATCTTTTTTTCATTGGAATCCTTGTGGAAATCCATGGCTGCGTTTTCTAATCAGATTTGCAATATCTCTTACCGTTTTTGAGAAATTAGGGGTCAAAGGGGCCAAAAACACCAATTTTTAAAGTTTGTCAAGGCAAATAGTTTTATACTTAAAATTAAGTACATGTATATAAACAAGGTTTTTTGTATTAGATGTTGATGTAAATATATATGTGTCAAAAATGCATTTTTAAGTCCACCACAGGATGCATGTGTCAAAAAGCTTTGTAAGTCCACCATGGGCTTCATGTGACCAAAGCAATAGACTATCCATATTAGGCCTCCAACGTACAGGGTTAAACTTGTTGCGGTCGTATCATGCTGCGCTCGGCGTAGCTTTTTATTATTGCATATATTTGCAATGTTTAAGTTCTATAAACATCTTTTGATCTCAGAATTGAGAAACTGAAAATCCATGTAAATTCAAAATATAGTGGAAGTAAGAAAGAATAATTGTTTCTGGTGGTGCCGGCAGGCAAGACATACTTTAGTGTTAACTCTTGTTAGGATCAAACAGATAATTTTCTTGAAATGTTTACATCATCTGCTCTATGGTTCATTAAAAATTTTTGATGCGCATGGCTGTCTTCATGGTGCACACGGCCTTTGAAAATTGCGCCCTTGGGACAATAAATGTTGATTATTTCTCAATTAACTGAAGATAGCAGATAATCATGATAATCTCAGTCTGGTAAAGGTTGCTGATACTATTAGCCATATAAATAATCATGAATGAAAGTAAATGTCATGGCTAGATAAAGATAATTAAGAAAAGAATGATTTTCTATCATTTTACTTGTACAAGTAAATTAGTGAAAGTTCAAAAAAGAGAGACAATTTTAACTCTTAAAAGTTTACCTATAGAAGTTAAAATCTGTTTACTTGTGCAAGTGGGATCTCTGACTGTCTGATTGCTATAAAATTTTTCCTTACCATAAAAGGATGGATGGGATTGATTTTGGGGGTCCCCCTTTTTTTCGTTTATAAATTAGGGGCCAAAAATGCTTTTTTTATACGACAAATTGCGGACGTATAATGGTATGATGCTGTCATGGTCGTCGTCGTCCGCGGCATCTGTTAACTTTAGTGTATACATGATAACTTTAGTTCTAGTTATCTGATTGCTATGAAATTTGACAATGATGTTCCTTACCATAAAAGGATGTATGAGATTGATTTTAGGGGTCCCCCAATTTTTCGTTTCAAAATAAGGGGTCAAAAGGGGCCAAAAATGCTACTTTTATGTTTGTTGGCATGATAACTTTAGTTTTAGTTATCCCATTGCTTTGTTATTTGGCAATTATGTTCCTTACCATAAAAGGATGAATTGGATTGATTTTGGGGGTTCCTCCTTGTTTCCTTTCGAGATTAGGGGCCCAAAGGGGCAAACAAATTCAAATATTATATTTGTTTCCACTATAACTTTAATCCTAGTTGGCCTATTACTGTGAAATTTGTCAAGAATGTTTCTTACAATAAAAGATTGAATGATGAATTTTCATGCCTCCCCCCTCTTCCCCGTTATGTAATTTGGGGTCAAAAGGGGCCATAATCGAAAGTTTTTAATTTGTGGTCCGATTTTGAAAATGTTTTTTGCATGTTTGTTCTTGTCAAATAGTGGATACAAAATTAAGAATTAATTTTTGCAACCCCCCCCTCCCCCTTTTTCCCCTTATTACATAATTAGGGGTTAAAATTGATACTTCTTATTTGTGGTCTGATTTTGAAAATTTATTTTGCTCATCAATCCACAATAGGCTTTTAATATGTGAGTGGAAAGTCAACTAAAAGCTGCATGTGTCAAAATCCTTTGTCAGTCCACCATGGGCTGCATATGTGTCCAGAACAATTGACTATCCATATTGGGCCTAAAACGTTTAAGAAAAAAGGGCCAAAAGGGGCAAAAATGGGTATATTGACACAACCTCTGTAGAATGTGTAATTTTTATCCGATTTTGATCATTCTTTTTTATTGTATTCCTCTTAAAATTCTGTTAACTAAATGTATCAATGGCTTTGATGTATCTTGTACTGTTAAATTGCTACTGGTGGTCAAAAAAGGGCCACACCCAAAAAATTGACTTTCTTATTTGTGGTCCGATTTTCAAAATCTTTTTTTCATTGGAATCCTTGTGAAAATCCCTGCCTGCTTTTTTCAATCAGATTTGCAATATCTCTTACCGTTTTTGAAAAATTAGGGGTCAAAGGGGCCAAAAACGCTGTTTTTTAAAGTTTGTCAAAGCAAATAGTTTTAAACCAAAAATCAAGTTGTAGTGGGCCTGCCAATTGTTATGGAGTTTTAATATGATGATTATTTCCACTAAAGGAATGTTGGTTTTGTATTTTGGGTTTGTGGCCCCTTCTGTTTTAGAAAAAAAGGGCTAAAACGGGTGTATTGACAAACCTGTTGTAGACTGTTTATCATTCATTTTATTTGTTCCTAAAATAGCTTTTATTTTGGTTGGCCAATTGCTATGGCAGTTGACAGGAATATGTTCTACCATTTAATCATATTCGGAATTGACTTTGGGGGTCCCCCAAGTTTTTCTTTTTTGATCCACAAAAAGGGGCAAAAATGCGACTTTTTGTATTTCTGGTCCGTTTTTTTTTTGCAAGTTATGTTTTGTCAAGTAGTGGATATATAAAAAAAGGATTAATTATTGGAATCCCATTTTCCGTTATCTAATAAAGTCCGAAAGGGCAACGACAGAACCAGTAAATTTGACGAAACACAAAAACAACTGAATTTGTAGTGTCCTTCATCTGAAGTTCCTGAGGATATATAAAATGGAAAAAATCACCAATTCGAGAATTGTTTAGTAAAAGGACATCACCAATATAACGGAACGAGATGTTAAAAGATAGAGCTTTGGTCA
This sequence comes from Arcuatula senhousia, assembly GCA_963971305.1. Lineage (NCBI taxonomy): Eukaryota > Metazoa > Mollusca > Bivalvia > Mytilida > Mytilidae > Arcuatula > Arcuatula senhousia. Next base: position 4,709,892 of record OZ020314.1, read on the forward strand.
GTCATAGCTTCCACTGAATAAATCGAAATCTTTTAACAAGTCCAAGTCAATAATTTTGACTTTAAGAGGTAAATAAAATCAGCAATACATTTATTACCTGTACAAGTAAAGGACAAGATATGATAAGAAGCACAATTTGGCCCCCTGATATTTGAATCTTTTTCATATTAGGAATATTCCATAGTTATCGTGGGCTTTTGCAGTTAAGAGGTCTTAGTACATGGGACAGTCATTGATTTTTGTGAAATGAAATCTATTGTTAGAATACGCATGTCCAAAATGGCTAAAATTCATGCAGTTTTTGTGAAAAAAACAAATATTAGCGGACCTATGACCCACAAAGATATTTTCAGCAAACATAGGTATAGTTACACCCGCAGTTAAAATATGTTTGTGGATCACAGGTCCGCTCATACTTTTTTTAAATTAAAAAAATATGAAAATTTACCATATTTCGAGCTTTTTTGGACAAAAAGTCGCTTTTCCCACATATTTAGTCCACCACTGAGAAGAAAACTGATAAATTATACAGTTGAAACATATACATTATTTGTAGTAATATTAACATTTCCAAGACATTTGTCAGTTTTGAAAAAGGGGCCAAAAATAGCCCTTATTATATCTTGTCCGTTAGATAAAATGCATGATTTTTCTCCCTTCAGTGTCTCAATATCCTATTTTCCGTAGCTGTTAATTTTCTGTGAAATTTGAAATATTGATCTCATCTCGAATTTGACCCGGGTGGTCATCTCAGTACAAAAATTTACGATAAAAGAGACGATTTTAATTTTAAAATTATTAATTTTCCTAACATGGAAAGTAACATATACCAACGTCACCTGCGTACGGTGTCTATATTTCACAACTAATTCGATATGCCAGGGCCTGTACACATCAAAATGGCTTCCGAGATACCGGTGGTAAATTTTTCAATTGGAGAAAAAATCAATTCACTTATCGAATTTGACGAACTTAAATTCGTTCCAGAAAAACCAAATTTTTTAAACTTTATAAAAGTACCAAAGCAACCTACTCATGCTACTGGATGTGTAGGAAATGTAACCAAAAATGAAATAACTTGGCACTTAAATTCATCCTAATTCAAATTTTATTATTGTTTTCATGTGACTGTATCATGTGTATGAAAATAAGCTAATATATAATAAACAAGAATTTCGTTGTAAGTAAACTCATTTTCAGGTAAAAATAATGAGCGGTTGTCACTTTAATAAGAACAGGTCCGCATCCGTGGACCGGTTAATATTTTACTTCGACTTCCGGCGCCAGGTAACAATAATTTTTGTTACTTTTCCAGGTAAATCCAGGTAATTGTAGCCACTTTGTTTACGAAATAGTGAGAAAATTTTAATGAAATGACTTAATGTTATACAATTTTGCTCTATTTCAACGAGTCTGCCATAGACATGATTTTTATCAACGAAAAACTTATATGTAAATTTTACAAAATGCCGTGAAAAAAAGTGTATCTACAATCATTCTTTTTTTTTTGAAAAGCCAGTACGAAAAAAAAACAATTTATCTTAGCCTTTTTGACACTAAAATATGTTTTCAAAACTATATAAAAATTAAGTCTTATACTATATTATTAAGACTTAAGATATAATTTTTTTATGAAATCTAGATATTATGAGAATGATTTGAAATTTAGCAGGATGATTCAGTATAACAAACTGTATGTCCTAAGTAATTGTCAGTCCAGTCAGCTTCTACTTTCTGTTTTGGGCAAGCGGGGAGATCCATTCCTATTTATTGAACATAATTTTTGTTTAAAAAGCCATGAAATATTGGTGTCTTCTCAATATAATAATAATTAGGTCTCATGAATAACCAAAATATGATTACTTATTAATGTTAAACGATATTTCGTTAAAAGTACTACTATAAAATATGCAAAACTAGTGTTTAATGTACACAAATTTAACCAAAAACCATTTAGAAAGTATCTTTTCGTGAATATATACGTTTAATAGCATGATACATTTATTTTCTTGAACCGGGCCGAGTTGTCTCCTACCGGTCCGAGTTGTCTTAAGATCCGACCCGAGTTGTCCCGGGCCGACTTGTCTTTGGGCCGAGTTGTCTGGCTACCATCTGGAAACTAGAAATTGGTAAGGCACACAGTGTTTTTTTTTGAGACGCAAGCTAGCTAAAAAAATAGTTCTTTGGGACTTTTAGCAGCTGTTAAAATCAAATCAAGCGGTCTACAGCATTAAGATTTATCATATAACATGATATGATAAGGCTTTTAATACGGTTCCGTGTGATGTGATAGAGTGAACATTGAGCTGGCATAGAACCTTTTCTACAATTGCTTTAATCTGGAGAAACAGTTGGTCCGTTCCAAGAATAGACATCAGACTACTGTCAATTTTAAAGTGTATGGTAATGTAAGGCAGATTTCTAAAATTTATTTAATTGTAAAAAAAACTTAGCTGTTTAGGTCTCCTTTTGTTGTAGACAATTACAACTTATAAAAATGAATGGATTAACAGAGAAACTAATATCGACAGTACTTTCGTAAGTAAATAAGATATTTTTAAGTAAGTATACAGAAGCTAATATATGATTTTTATACACGATATATAGATTTAAAAATATATATAATAAGCAATTATATATGTGCAGTATAGTATATTTTCATCTTATATAACATGTGTATCCTTTTACATTTTACACTTAAGTTTCTCGATATAAATAGATAACATTTTAGCGTTCATAATTTCATTTTTACTAAGTAAGATAAACGTTGCTCCCTTAAACCTTATCTTTGTGGCAACGTGGATTTATGTTTGCATATATAGATGTATGTTATACGTCATAAATTTTATAGTAGAATAGAGTCAAATATATTTATTTTAAAATGAAAATGGTAAAGGCATGTGTGCTTTCTAAAGTATATATTTTGAAGTTTTCTATTTCAGAAACCCCAATGTTTACATTACTGCTGCTGTTGTTCTGCTATTGACCTTTATATTTAACCGTTGCCTTAAAAATCACGGAATTCATCGTGAGTATATTAGGTTTGAATCATTGACACACAAACAGAACACTTTCAAACAGTAAAAGAATTATCTAAGTATACCTAATCATATATAATCAGTAAGTTAAATACAATAAAGGCAAAACAAAATGCCAGGTTAGTTTTGCTTCTTAGAATTGATATTCTAAAATGGCATTTTTTATAAAACCAAATCTTTTTAAAACGTAACCATGTATAAAATACATATATTTAACACTGTATAAAAATAAAAACTTTTTTTGAAGAACATGCAGATACCACTCATGCTCCCTCGACTGCTGGTACGAGTACGTTAGCCCTAGCCCAACTGAATGACCTGTTACAGGATGAAGTCCTAAATATTCTTCAGACATACTTCGAACTTAAGATAGTACAGATCGAAGGCGGGACATTGTTTTTCTTTTTACATAACAGGCTCCATGAGCTGTTTCATTATTTTACAAGACAGCCATGTTGCAGCACTGCAACGCCTTGTGCAGCAATCAGAATGAAAGGAACATTAACCAAGGATCAATTCTTCCTGTTGTTTGAAAATGATCCTTTGGTTCAACCTACACATGAAAAAAAGGATAGGGGGAGAATAGCTATGCATTGTATCTGCCCACTTACACCAAATCGTTCTACAAAAATACTTGCTCTTGATTTTACTCTTATCAACTGCCTCATAAAAACAAGTCACCAGACACCACCTGCTGGTAACCCGCAATGGATTAAAGAAATTATGGAGGTCAGAAATCATTTGAGTCATAAAGGAGATGCAAGTACCGTTACCGATCTTCAAATTAAAGAATGGTGGAACAGACTTAAAAAAGCTGCCGTTAACATTGCTGGTACCATGGGTGAAACTTATCAAGAAGGAGTTAAAAGAAGGATCGATAGGAGGAAAAAACCTCAATTTGAGATGGAAGAAATGATCAAAGCACTTAAAACAAGAGATGATGATTTGGAAAAGGTAAGCATGGTAAGGATAAAGTCAATAATTTGAGTGTCTTTTTTAGCTATTGCCATCACTTGGCGTCCGTTGTCTGTCATCATCTTCGTCGTCTGTTAATAATTTTTCAAAAATATTCTCCTCTTAAACTACTGAACCGAATTCAATGAAACTTAGTATGATTGACCCTTATGGTGTCCTGCACAAAAATGTGTTTCGATTTTTGATTCGTTAAAAAACATGACTGCCGTTGCTAAAAATCGAAAAGATCCAAGTTGTCAGATGACCCCTAATGGACATTCCAGTCCTAAAGTAACATTCTTTTCATGCTTTTGGCCTAGGGAATGAAAATTAGAGCAGAAAGCAAAAAGCTTTTGCTTGCTAAAATGTTCAGCTCATTTAGCTACACAAAAGTCTCCATAGGGTTGAAGTTGTCAGATGACCCATTATAGGGGCTACGGCCTCTAAAATAACTTTCATGTTTTTGGCCTATAGAATAAAAAAAAAAACTATAGCAAATAGAGAGAAGCTGTTGCTTGCCTAAATGTTTAGTTCATCTAGCTTAACAAAAGTCTCCATATGATCGAAGTTGTCAGATATGACACCTTATAGGGGTTACAGCCCCAAAAATAATGTTTTTTTCACGTTTTTGGCCTATGCAATAAAAACTAGAACAGATGGAGAAACTATGTTGCTTGCTTAAATGTTCAGCTCATTTATATCTACAAAAGTCTCCATAGGGTCCAAGTAGTCAGATGACCCTTTATAGGGATCACAGACCCTAAAATAACGTTTTTTCATGCGTATGCCTATGGAATGAAAACTAGAACAGATAGAGAAAAGTTCTCGCTTGCTTAAATGTTAAGCTCATATAGCTCTACAAAAGAGTCCATAGTTTCGAAGTTGTCAAATAACCCTTTATAGGAGTTACAGCCCCTTAAAGGTGAAAAATAGTGTTTTTTGTCTATAGAAAGAAAACTACAACAGATAGTCAGAGAAAAGCTGTTGCTTGCTTAATTGTTCGATTCATTTAGCTCTACAACAGTCTCCATATGGTTAAAGTTGTCAGATGACCCCTTATATGGGTTACAGCCCCTTTTAGGTGAAAAATAGTGTTTTTGACCTTGGAATGAAAACTATAATAGATAGAGAACAGCTGTTGCTTGCTTCAATGTTTAGCTCATTTAGCTCTACAAAAGTCTTTATAGGGTCGCCATCAAGACCAGGTGAGTGATTCAGGCTCCTGGGAGCCTCTTGTTTAGTATGTGCTGCTTATTTTGAGACATGATATAAATATTAAAAGATCTGTCACAGCGCATTTAAGGCAGAATATGACTGCATTCAGCCATAAAACTCATTCCGTCAACCAGATATGAAATTTAACCCATCAAAACCAACAAGGTTAAAACAGTATACCCCCCTTTTCTTCAAAGCGGGGGTATAATTAAGTAATTTACTTGTTGTATATTGATATAGGCCGAAATATTTTATAGACGAAAGGGGCGAAATCCTGGGACGAAAATTTCGACTAAAAATTTCTGGGGCAAGTCAGGGTTACAGCTTCAAAATTCTTATCAAAAAACGATTGCCATATTATAGTCTAACCATGCTAAAGGAATATCACCGTGCCTTGATCAGTTTCATATACATATTTGAATAAAATGAGAATTTATTGTTCAAATTATTAAGTCCGAGTCTACCTGGTGACAATTTATGCCAATAATATTATTTGGATACTAAACACACTGTTGGCACAGATTCTGTTAAAATGTAATATGGCAATCGTTTTTAGGTAAAAAAATGAAGCTGTTACCCCAGCTTGCCCCAGAACTTTTGCATCAAAATGTTCGTCCCAGGATTTTGCCCCTTTCGTCCCTCAGATATTTCGGCCCATATCAATCTATATTGATTTTGATGGGTTATATTTCATATCTGGTTGACGGAATGAGTTTTATGGCTGAATACAGTCATATCAGTATAACATATATATAACTTTCACATATATTATTTAATTGATCTTGAGGAGCCATATTTCACATCTTGTTCATGTTGTTGTGGGAAAGAGTTTTATGGCCGAATACAGTCATATTCTTCTTTAAATGAACTGTAGTGTAGTAAGTGGTATTTTCAAGCCAACACAATGCACTGACAATTTAGAAATCTACAACAGAAGGGAGAAAGCAGTCCACTTTGTAAGCAGGTTGTCGGAAGTGGGTTCCGTTGGAAATTGAAATACACTAAACTATTATCCATTGCTGAAATAATTAATGAAAAACACTCTTTATTACATGTACTATTGAAGGTACCACATCTGAAATGTACTAAAACAAGTTGCAAATTTCTGTTTCCAAATATATATTTGTTGAAATAAAAACAAACATTGTTCAGCTTATTCGGAATTGTTTCATCGATCTTTAGGTTGTTTCATTTGTTTTTGTTTTTCTTGTAGAAAATGATAGATGCTCTCAGGAATCTTGGTGTACGAGTTGGTAAGTTGACTTTTAACACATTTGCATACAATTTGGTAAATTAAAGATTGCGTGATAGCTCTTAGATTTGTACTAGGTAAAAAAATATTAAATAAATAGTTAAACTAGTATCTTCTGTGTCTGGTAATATATAAGACATTCAGCCCAGGTTATATATCTACAAAAGACACCATGCTATATAATAAAGCAAAAACAAACCATAGTATGTAATTTTGATGTATTATTAATTATATCTATACATTTGAAATGAAAACTGTAGTATACATTAAAAAGCATTGATATATTTTTACACTTTTACAAATTTTAATGTGCTACATATTTTTTTAATGTGATGACTAAAACATTATAGAAAGTAATTTAGGTTAGTGAGGACACATGTCATGTGTCCAAAAACAGCTAAAAATGCAAACAAAACAAGTGCAAATGTCACAAATACTTTGAAACTTGTGTTGAATAGTTTCATTTAATAAGAATAAATCAAAATAAATTATTTTTTACACAAATACATCAACCATTCCATGATAATTATAATTTTCAAATAAAACAAAGGAGATAATTCACTTGAAAAATGACCAAACAATTACAAAGATTTGTGTTGTAGGCAGAAAAATAAGCTGGTGACCCCAAGTTTTTATTGTTTTATTTCAAAATATATTGTATTTCAATGATTTTTAACAAATAAAAGAAAATAATAATTTCCTAGATGTTCCCCTGTGACAAGATTTTGTGCTAATTATTTGGTATTTTCTATATAATCTATATAATAAGCTTTGAGCCTATATTTTGCAAAAAAAAACCTGGAACTTAGATTAAAGTATCAAAGAATTTTTTTTCACAAGAAAAACATTTTTATCAAATGCAAAAATGGCAAAGAAGGTTGGTTACAATTAAAATACTTGTATTTATATACATTGGCGTTAACTCAATTGAATAAGTACCCAAAAGATTCCTTGAAAAAATAAAAAATGTAACAAAACATAAAACTACTAAATAATCTTATATTACAGTTTTCTGTAACAAAACATCAAACTACTAAAGAAGCTTATATTACAGTTTTCTATAACAAAACATCAAACTACTAAAGAACCTTATATTACAGTTTTCTGTAACAAAACATCAAACTACCAAAGAACCTTGTATTACAGTTTTCTGTAACAAAACATCAAACTACCAAAGAACCTTGTATTACAGTTTTCTGTAACAAAACATCAAACTACCAAAGAACCTTATATTACAGTTTTCTGTAACAAAACATCAAACTACCAAAGAACCTTATATTACAGTTTTCTATAACAAAACATCAAACTACTAAAGAACCTTATATTACAGTTTTCTGTAACAAAACATCAAACTACTAAAGAACCTTATATTACAGTTTTCTGTAACAAAGCATCAAACTACTAAAGAACCTTGTATTACAGTTTTCTGTAACAAAGCATCAAACTACCAAAGAACCTTATATTACAGTTTTCTGTAACAAAACATCAAACTACCAAAGAACCTTATATTACAGTTTTCTGTCACAAAACATCAAACTACCAAAGAACCTTATATTACAGTTTTCTGTCACAAAGCATCAAACTACCAAAGAACCTTATATTACAGTTTTCTGTCACAAAGCATCAAACTACCAAAGAACCTTGTATTACAGTTTTCTGTCACAAAGCATCAAACTACCAAAGAACCTTATATTACAGTTTTCTGTCACAAAGCATCAAACTACCAAAGAACCTTATATTACAGTTTTCTGTAACAAAACATCAAACTACCAAAGAACCTTATATTACAGATTTCTGTAACAAAGCATCAAACTACTAAAGAACCTTATATTACAGTTTTCTGTAACAAAACATCAAACTACCAAAGAACCTTATATTACAGATTTCTGTAACAAAGCATCAAACTACTAAAGAACCTTGTATTACAGTTTTCTGTAACAAAGCATCAAACTACCAAAAAACCTTATATTACAGTTTTCTGTCACAAAGCATCAAACTACTAAAGAACCTTATATTACAGTTTTCTGTAACAAAGCATCAAACTACCAAAGAACCTTATATTACAGTTTTCTGTAACAAAGCATCAAACTACCAAAGAACCTTATATTACAGTTTTCTGTAACAAAGCATCAAACTACTAAAGAACCTTATATTACAGTTTTCTGTAACAAAACATCAAACTACTAAAGAACCTTATATTACAGTTTTCTGTCACAAAGCATCAAACTACCAAAGAACCTTATATTACAGTTTTCTGTCACAAAGCATCAAACTACTAAAGAACCTTATATTACAGTTTTCTGTAACAAAACATCAAACTACTAAAGAACCTTATATTACAGTTTTCTGTCACAAAGCATCAAACTACCAAAAAACCTTATATTACAGTTTTCTGTCACAAAGCATCAAACTACTAAAGAACCTTATATTACAGTTTTCTGTAACAAAACATCAAACTACCAAAGAACCTTATATTACAGTTTTCTATAACAAAACATCAAACTACTAAAGAACCTTATATTACAGTTTTCTGTAACAAAACATCAAACTACTAAAGAACCTTATATTACAGTTTTCTGTAACAAAGCATCAAACTACTAAAGAACCTTGTATTACAGTTTTCTGTAACAAAACATCAAACTACTAAAGAACCTTATATTACAGTTTTCTGTAACAAAGCATCAAACTACCAAAGAACCTTGTATTACAGTTTTCTGTAACAAAACATCAAACTACTAAAGAACCTTATATTACAGTTTTCTGTAACAAAACATCAAACTACCAAAGAACCTTGTATTACAGTTTTCTGTAACAAAGCATCAAACTACTAAAGAACCTTATATTACAGTTTTCTGTAACAAAGCATCAAACTACTAAAGAACCTTATATTACAGATTTCTGTAACAAAGCATCAAACTACCAAAGAACCTTATATTACAGTTTTCTGTAACAAAGCATCAAACTACCAAAGAACCTTATATTACAGTTTTCTGTAACAAAACATCAAACTACCAAAGAACCTTATATTACAGTTTTCTGTAACAAAACATCAAACTACCAAAGAACCTTATATTACAGTTTTCTGTCACAAAGCATCAAACTACCAAAGAACCTTGTATTACAGTTTTCTGTCACAAAGCATCAAACTACCAAAGAACCTTATATTACAGTTTTCTGTCACAAAGCATCAAACTACCAAAGAACCTTATATTACAGTTTTCTGTAACAAAACATCAAACTACCAAAGAACCTTATATTACAGATTTCTGTAACAAAGCATCAAACTACTAAAGAACCTTATATTACAGTTTTTCTGTAACAAAACATCAAACTACCAAAGAACCTTATATTACAGATTTCTGTAACAAAGCATCAAACTACTAAAGAACCTTGTATTACAGTTTTCTGTAACAAAGCATCAAACTACCAAAAAACCTTATATTACAGTTTTCTGTCACAAAGCATCAAACTACTAAAGAACCTTATATTACAGTTTTCTGTAACAAAGCATCAAACTACCAAAGAACCTTATATTACAGTTTTCTGTAACAAAGCATCAAACTACCAAAAAACCTTATATTACAGTTTTCTGTCACAAAGCATCAAACTACTAAAGAACCTTATATTACAGTTTTCTGTAACAAAACATCAAACTACCAAAGAACCTTATATTACAGTTTTCTGTAACAAAGCATCAAACTACCAAAGAACCTTGTATTACAGTTTTCTGTAACAAAACATCAAACTACCAAAGAACCTTGTATTACAGTTTTCTGTAACAAAACATTAAACTACCAAAGAACCTTGTATTACAGTTTTCTGTAACAAAGCATCAAACTACTAAAGAACCTTGTATTACAGTTTTCTGTAACAAAACATCAAACTACTAAAGAACCTTGTATTACAGTTTTCTGTAACAAAGCATCAAACGACTTAAGAACCTTATATTACAGTTTTCTGTAACAAAACATCAAACTACTAAAGAACCTTGTATTATAGTTTTCTGTAACAAAACATCAAACTACCAAAGAACCTTGTATTACAGTTTTCTGTAACAAAACATCAACCTACTAAAGAACCTTGTATTACAGTTTTCTGTAACAAAACATCAAACTACTAAAGAACCTTGTATTACAGTTTTCTGTCACAAAGCATCAAACTACCAAAGAACCTTGTATTACAGTTTTCTCTCACAATAATTATATATAGGATCATGAAAGTATTATAGGAGAGGAAATCCAACTGATTAATTGGATTATTATAATGTACTGGTCCTACTGTTTTCTCCCTTCAAAGTGCATGCTATAACACTAATTTGTTAATTACTGATAAGCTCTTTGATGACTGTCTGGGATGCCATTGTTGTTTGACCACAATACAAGTAAACCAAGATGGCAACATTGTTTTAAAAAAGTGAATGTTTTTTTTTTTAAATTCAATGTTACTTGAGCATAAGAAAATTCCAGAAAATAATCTTACTAAGGAAAGAAAGAATAGAAAATTATCGTTTAAATGATATGGGTCTCTTTTGCGACAGGTAGCGACATGTAGTTAAAGTAAGAAAAGTTATGGAGTTAAAAAAAACCTCTTACTAATTAGCGCAAATAGAAGAATAAAGACAAGTGTTTTATTTTTATTATTTGATAATTTTAATTAAACACAGCATGAAGTACGGGTATGTTATTTTTAAATGTAAAAAAAATAAATTTTTTCGCATTAAATTGATAAAAAAGTTATATTTAATTGTAAATTCTATAATATACTAGATATAAAATAGGGCTGTAAAGAATGTAAAATATTTTAAATATACTTGTACTTCTTTCAGTTACATAAAAAAGTTGTATTTAAACACATATCGTTTAAACGCAAACGGATAAAAAAATAAAGTTTTCTATTGCGAGTTAATATGTCTTTATGATAGACTCTGAATTTATATGACCTTATTTGTCGGCTTTGTGGTTTGAAAATTACAAATACCAAAACGCGGGTATAAACGGTTAATTTGGATATGCTATATATCGATATTTCAAGGAGTAACCTCTCATCAGTAGCATTTAAATCAAAACATTGGAAGGTCAAATGACTTCAGAAATAAAAAGAACCATCCGCCTTCGTATGAAAAGACAAAATTTTCAAGAGACATCGGCGTTGGATGTTAAATCGTGCAGAATGAAACTTGTTCCATGGAGAAACACAAAGAATGATAAAATTTAATTTTACAATCTGGCAATTCCAGAAGTTTTCTCTGACTTTCAATCAAAATAAACTTCTATTTTAATATCTTCAATATTAATTTCTGCTATTGCTCTGTCCGAAATTTCGCCATGCTTATAAATGTATAAAACGAAAATATTGACTTTAGACAATTGTGTATGATCTTAGTATTGACAAACCACATGCGGTGATGACATGATGAGATTTAATTAATGACATTAGCACTGATTAAGATGACATTATCATCATTAGTGTACTTTATCTTAAAATAGAAAACAGCTATAAAAATCTAATATAAAACATAATTTCCAACGAATTATTAGTATAATATAATTAATAACTAATAAAACCTCTATAAACAGTATATTTATGACCTGCATAACATGACATACCAGACATTTGTTTTTGTCTACACTAGTAAAAGAACCTACCTATAATAATAATGCTTTACTTGCAAAAGTCCAGCAAATACAATACAAAACAATATATCTATAAATATGGTAATCATTGCTTATGAAACATGTACATGATATAAAGTAAAAGATATTATTAGTACTTTCATAGGATTTATACTAAAAGTTTTTTGAATGGGTATAATTTTCAGAGCACAGCCCACTTTTTTAATAGGAGGCCCAACCATTTAAAACAAATTGCATGATTTAGCTAAATAATTCAACTACCTAGGAAAATTATTTATACCTGCCAAAAAATTCAATTATTAATAGATAATTAAGAAAATGTAAAGGCCTACCTTCTAAAGTCATCTATTTCTACTGATTCTTCTGTACTTGCTGAACTCTCCATTATCTTTGATGTCTGTACTGAATCTTCACAGCCAACCAGTATTTATACTAATGTAATTTGATACCCCAAGTTGATCACATGGTGATTTTGAGGCAGAAAATGTTTATTTCAATTATATTACTAGAAACAATAATATAAGCAGTTTTCCATAATATTACTTATTGCTGTAATATACATTTTATATTACAAAAATAAGTAATATACTAAATTACAGTTTTCTGTAATATCAAATTAAATTACATTTTCTTGTAATATTACCATTTTAGTAATATTACTTTAAAATGTAATATTATTATTTTCAATAAAATCTTGGACTGTATATGTTTTTTATCGGGCCAAGATACCCCTTTGTAAGACATTTGTGGAAAATGAATTAGGTGAAAAGTAAAATAGCTAGGCATCTGATATTTGGTATACAGACAGATGGGGTTATGGTTTTCGCAACTGGCACCATGCCGTTTGACCCTGACCCCAATACCATGGTTCAGCAACTCTGTGAATTTTTGGGCCAAAACACCCCTTTGATGATCAACCTATGTCTGGGGTAAGACCTTTAATGAGTTATGTGATGGTGCCGACAGGCGACACATGCTTTAGCGTCAACTCTTGTTTAAGATATTGGGATTACAAATTTTGGTTTTTCAAATACGAATAAAAAAATGCTCGTCCACGTAAACAGGGGAGATATTTTAGATATCCTGATATGTATATTTCAGTAAAATCATGAATCAATGAACCACGTTTCAAATATCAGATCATAAAAGTATGCTAAACCAATGTGGTTATTTTATCTGATTGAAATTAGTTGTTTTATATTGTAGGTGAAGTTCCGTTTCAAATAACAACGACAGAGTTCTTAAAAGAAGAGCCACAAATTAGCTTGGTCACACCGGTCCTCTCATCTAGCAATGGTAAAAAACATGATTTTTTATTTTAGGAAACACGAAAACTGTTAGGGTACTGCCAGTTTGAAAATATGATTGTTGAGACTAACAAATGAGATATGGAGCTATAGAATAAAAAAAAGGAAAAGTACATGTATATTAGCATAACCTAGACGTTTAGATATGCAAATATTGATGGAATGAATAATTATATAAGATTTGAGAATTTCTGTGAAAGATATACATGACATTTTGTATTATATTCTATTTCAAATTCACCCGCCGACGTTTAAGTAAATATACTTGTATTTTAGCCCTAAATATGAGAATTGAAAAATCCAGTTTCAGCTGTAAGCGAATCATTCGTCTTTCTTTTCAGATCCCAATAAGTGCACAGTAGTGTGGACCTTTTCAAATCCTGGTGACTGGGATGTCAAAAAGATGCAGCAGAAGCTGGAACAAATGAACAGGCTAGGAGATTTCAATATTCAATTTGTTTATCATGGATCGTTGGTTATACATACCCAGGCAGATGCAGCTATCCTTTATGATGACAAAAGTCTTAAAGATTCAATCGAAGAATTTTTGTGCTTGTTAATAATGTCGCTCCAAATACAAGCACCGGGATCTGGAAGAATTGCGGTCACCATCTCAATATGGAGTCCCAGACGTAGGGACGGAAGTAAAAGTAATTTCCTAAAATAAAACTACAAGTTAACTAACAATATCAGTATTACGTCTCAAAACTGTGTTTTGTTTTGTGTTAATGCTAGACACTTTAAGATTGCAATGAAAGAGGGATGTTTTGCGCCTAAACACCTTGTTTAACTAATATTTTTGATACCAAGTAATGCCCATCGCGGTCTGTAATTTTACTGGTATGTCTTCCATGTGTTTTCGTTTCTTTTAGACATTTGACATCAATTCTCCAGTTTCGCTAGTACCGTTATTTACTCAAGATTTGGAAAAAAAACACTTCATGCAAAAATCAGTAAAATGCACTAAACAGTTACGGGGGGTTGCCATCACAAATTGTTTCTAAGCATACAATACAGGAACTCAATAATAAAGGTAATTATAACAAAATTACCGAACTTCAAAGATTAATATCAATGTCCAAGGGAAAGACAAAACATGGACAAAATTACGAGATAAATGAAAATCACAATGGAACTGATTTGGTGCATGCCTTCGAAAAGAAATTTTTCACTAAACTCTAATCCTCCGTTTCCATCTTGCCGCTGTCTGAAAACAACAAGTAATGATAATAATAATAATGTTACACAATTCCTACATGTGTTTGCAAATAAAAATGTCATTGAACTGCAGTATGTTCTCATATTTCAGAAGATGAATATTATGGAACAGTTAGTGGTTCAGTTAAAGAAGATAAACAGACCAGTTCGGTGTTGTCTCTTGAAGGTAATAAATATTCGTAGTTAAGGTTTCTTTCCACATCAGAAATTTGTCACCAATATTAAGCATTCAATGTATGAATCAACTTTCCAATCGTCAACTCTCCCTTCTTGTGTAGCAACATTCCGTCCGCTCAAGCTTATGAAGCTTACAAATACGTATCTCAATTGATTTGTTACTTCAGAGCGTGCCGGACTTACATCAATTTCCTTAGCAGAGCAACACGTTTGACGCAAAATATGCTCTCACAGGGTTGCTCCTCGGTTGATATCTTCTCTCAAGAAATTTTATCTTCTATCAAGAAATTTTACGAAAGACATTATGCACTTATAGACAAATATGGGATTTCGATCTCTCAGATGAGTGCAGATGTTTGTTTGTCATAGGGTTTTGTTCTGTCTGTCTTTCTTTACCAGATTTGACATGCTGAATGGACTATTGGCAACGCGACAGGTGTGCTATAGCAAGCAGGAACTACTTGCTCTTACGGAGCACCTGTTTCTTGTTTCGACTGAAGTTTGCGTTGTTGATTGATATTCAGTTATTTTGTGTTTCAATGTTTTACATGTTGTCTGTTTTTGTCCCGTTGTTGTTAGTATTTACTGGTTTTGTCTCTGCCCTTTCGGACTTTTGACATTCGGATACCCCATTGGTACATCTGCTTTTCTCATCCAATCTTCATAGTAAATATATAATGTTCGAATACTTTGCATTCAATAAAATAATGATGTCGTAAAGAAAGTCCTTCTTGAACATATAATGAATATAGTGGATTGAGTCCTATAAATACTAAGAGTTTTTTGTTCATTTCAAATTGACATTGCAGTATGGCTATATACAATCCTACAAAATACAGCATAATATCAAACCAAAGTAATCTGGGACGTAACATGTCTCATAAAAAGTCTCAACATGTATACAAATGCGTCAATTCTAATCGCCTATGCTTAATGAATAACAACAAAATGTAACACGAAATTATATGAAAGATGAGCAAAATGCATGCACCAGCATTATAGGAATTTTGATTTGCCAAAATGAATCAAGGATATACCAAACCCACGGATGGACTATTACTATGTCACTTCGTTGCATAAAGGCTAAGGACAAACGTTAAACCACTTTTTTAGGAGTGCAGTACATTTAGCCTTTTTTTCAGAGGAAGAATGTCATAGAGAAGCAGTCACTAGATCAATCAAAGAAGAAACCCAAATAAGAGCTGATTTTCCAGCGGAAGGTAATAAATGTACTTGTGCATTTTTTCCCCTTTTTAGCTCACCTGACCCGAAGGGTCATGTGAGCTATTGTCATCACTTGGCGTCCGTCGTCCGTCCGTCATCCGTCCGTAAACTTTTTAAAACGTTAACTCCTCTGACACCATAAGTCCAATTGAAACTAAACTTGGTATGGTTGTTCATTAGCATTTGGTGCTTAGAACTGATGTGGGGATTTTCGATTGGTTGTAAAACATGGCCGCTGTGGCTAAAAATAGAACATAGGGGTAAAATGCAGTTTTTTAGCTCACCTGGCCAAAGGCCATGTAAGCTATTGCCATCACTTGGCGTCCGTCGTCGACGTTGACATTTAGTATATTCAGGTCTTTTTTTCAAAAATTTGAAAGTAATAGAAAACCTTTCACCAAAATCAATTGAAGAAGAGACTGAGATACATTCGGCTTTATCTTTCAAAGGTAGTAATTTAGAGATGTTGAGTTTGTTCCTTTTAAAGTATGAAGAGTTTGCGAACACAAAGTTATTGTTTAGGAGTGCAGTACATTTAGCCTTTTTTTTAGCCTTTTTTTTTCAGAGGAAGAATGTCATAGAGAAACAGTCACTAGATCAATCAACGAAGAAACCCAGATTAGAGCTGATTTACCAGCGGAAGGTAATACTAGTGCCTTTTTTTAGTTTCCCTCTTTTTAGCTCACCTGGACCTAAGGTCCATGTGAGCTATTGCCATCACCGTCTGTCATCGTCTGTCGTCGTCGTCGTTCACTTTTCTTTGAAAATCTTCTCCTCCGAAACTACGGAAGGGATTGCTTTGAAACTTTGCACACTTCATCTATGGGATGTCCTCTACGAAGATTGCACAAATAATGATGGCCGTCCAAACAACATGGCCACCGTTTCAAAAATAGACCAGGGAGGGTCAGACTACTGTTTTTGGCTTGTAAATCAAAAAGTATAAGAGATAAATGAAATCTGATGCCACGCTACTGCTTCAGCATCAAAAGCTCTACAAAAGTCTACATTGAGTCGAAGTTGTCAGATGACCCCTTATAGGATTTATGGCCCCTTTAAGGTGAAAAATAGCATTGTTTCATGTTTTTGGATTATAGAATGAAAACTATGAGCGAGCATCGCAGATGCGAGCCTTACGGCATTGTGCATGTTTTGAGATGTGCCAGAAATCTACTGACGATAAAACGGGAACAGGTTTACTTTTACGGAGTGAAAAAAAATAATAGGCACGGAGCAAGTTAAACAATCAAACCTCTGGGCTTATAAAAAATAAATCATAATATGTTATGCAAAAATATAAAAATTGAAATTCAAAAACAGTGATAAAACCCTCATTCATCCACTTGTTTATTTTTACACAGATTTTTATTTTAACACCATTCGGTCTTTTCCGCTGAAAAACGATTTTCCGGAAATTACCGAGCTAGCTTTTGGCAACATCGTCCCATTTACTAGCCATACCAAATGCACGATACTGACCAAGCTTTGTTAAATTCTAAGTAAGATAAGATAAGATAAAGAAATACATTAATTTACTAAATAAAATCTATCATAATAATAAATAAAAGTTCGTTACCTGAAAATGAAAGAAGAGTCCCATCCTGTGGGGTTTCACTCACTTTCCTCAATCCTGCATGATATTTTTACTTTACCTTTTTTTTCCGCCAGGTTTCTTAATGTACCTTTTGTTACCAATGATTCAAATAAAACACTGATACTCAGAAAATCTCACAAGACCTGACAGAATCTGAATGTTGTTTTGGTCTGCTGAAAAAGCGCGAAATTGTCTGACAAGGAAATGACGTCACGTAATCCATAAAATGAAAAAATTCGTCCACGCTAGTTTTGTACATGTCGTCCCAGAATGTTACAGGATTTATCATTTGCACAAATTATTGAATTTTTAATAAGAAGTTATTGATCCCAGATTTTAAACAACAACTTTCTCAAGTGCATATGATTTGGGTTTGGTGGGGTCAGACTTTGCTACTATTTATTCCTTGTTTAAAAGTTAACTCTTTACGTTACACTTAGCTGGTCGAGCACATGGATTTATTTTTAAAAGGTATAAAGATTTTCGATGTTCGCTAAAAAGGCAGGGCCTTAATCATATTACAGATAGAGAAAAGTTGTTGCTTGCTTTAAATGTTCAGCTTATTTAGCTCTACCAGTGTTCTCCCCAGGCCCTTATAGCATCTCGGGACCGAGACGCTATCAGATTTTACCGAGATGCTATTGGTCTATACCGAGACGCTATAAAATTGCTTAAATTTTTTACAAGGAAGCCATTCAGGACCATTGGGTAATTGACACCTTTACAACCCCAAGCCAATTATCAAATAAATGATTGGTCTGTTGTCAATAAATTGAAAGATATCGACTTTTAACTGATTAGACTTGATTACAGGTGATTTGCCGACAGAAGGCACCTGCAGCCGAGTGTTTTATTTTGGTTGGACAACCAATCAGAATTGACCAAAATAAAAACAAACACAAGCCATGTGTTTGATACACGTGGGTTTTTGAACTTACATGAAAAATAACTGAAAACCAAAACTTAAAGACTGATCAAGATAAAAGAATGATTTTTTACCTTAAAGAATGAATATTGTAATCCTTAAACATCCCTATTTACGATTATATAGTCCAAAACATTGATTTCACACATTTGATTTTGGCAGTAAATTTCATAAACAAAGAAAGACAACTTTGGGCAAAAGGGAGATAACTTAAAGGCAGTGGCTACTGTGTACAAATTACATGTACCATATATATTTTTTAAATGGTACATTTCAGCAAAGTTATTTATTCAAAGCAGATAAGGAATGAAATATATTCATTATATCAATATTTATAAGTTTTTATTATTACTATTTCAGGCAACTTTCTGTCCCTTTCTCTCTCATTTTAATTAAGGTTTGTGAGTCATCACATACAACCCAATATTATTTTTATAACTAGACTAATTATCTTTTCCCACCAAAGAGAATTAAACATAGTCATATTTTACAATGCCTTGACTGTTATTTTCCAGTCATGCATACAACTCCCCCTCCTATATTATTTAAAAAAGTATTTCTGAATCATGTTTTATATTAAAAGGGGGGGTGATACATTTAAATTAAATTATAAATAAACATGAACCAGATGTCAATCGATGCGATTCGTTTTCCTTCAGCTGAATCTTGTTTACGCAAAATGTGATGCTATCCAAAATTTCTGGGGAGAACACTGTCTACAAAAGTCTTCATAGGGTCGAAGTTGTCAGATGACTCTTTGTAGGGGTTACAGCCCCTAAAAAAAAACGTTTTTTTCATGTTTTAAGCCTATGGAATGAAAACTATAACAGATAGAGAGAAGCTATTGCTTGCTTAAATGTTCAGCTTATTTAGCTTTACAAAAGTCTCCATAGGGTTGAAGTTGTCAGATAACTCCTTATCGGGGTTACAGCCCCTAAAATAACGTTTTTTTCATGTTTTTGGCCTATGGAATGAAAACTATAGCAGATAGAGAGAAGCTATTGCTTGCTGAACTGTTCAGCTCATTTAGCTTTACAAAAGTATTCATAGGGTAGAAGTTGTCAGATGACCCTTTGTAGGGGTTACAGCCCCTAAAATAACGTTTTTCATGTTTTTGGCCTATGGAATGAAAACTATAGCAGATAGAGAGAAGCTATTGCTTGCTTAAATGTTCAGCTTATTTAGCTTTACAAAAGTCTCCATTGGGTCAAAGTTGTCAGATGTCCCCTTATATGGTTACGACCCCTAACATAACGTTCTTTCATGTTTTTGACCTATATAATGAAAACTATAGCAGATAGAGAGAAGCAGTCACTTGCTTAAATGTTCAGCTCATTTAGCTCTAGAAATGTCTTTTTAGGGTCGACATCAAGACCAGGTGAGCGATTCGGGCTCCGGGGAGCCTCTTGTTGTGTTGCACCTTTCCTTCAATTCGAACAGCAAGAAGTTGCAAATAGAAAAAAATAATTTGAAATTACAGAGCTGGTATACTGTAATATGACTCCTGTGATACAACAAACATGACAAACAATTTCGATACAAAAGATCTTCGTTTGTTGTCACAACGTGTTTGGCTATATCATGTATTTATTGACAAAATGTTCCTTGACCATAAGTGGATAATGTCCTGTGAGTCCCAAAAATGTATCGATTGAAATCAATAAAATTCCCGTTAAACCTTTCAGCAGCATTTTAGATAAATTTTGCAAAAGGTATTATGGATGAACTTGGCACACGGGCGGTTCGTGGAGAAGACTTTTATTGTTTGTTTTGTTACATAAAGGCTCAGGACAAAACAAAAACACAAATATTGAGTCTTTCAGTACATTTTGCTCATTCTTATGTTTCAGAAGGTGAAATATATACAGAAACAGTCACTGAATCAGTTAAAAACGAGACCCAGACCAGTTTGGTTGTTTCTACCAAAGGTAATACTTGTTTTGTTTGAAAGTAAGACAATGAGACTTCGTAAAAAGTTCAATGACCGACGTGGTTATTGTGATTTTTCTATCGTTTACTTTTCCTGTTTTAGTGAAAAATAGCTTGACCTCTGGCTTATACTGTTTATGTGGTGGTGTGTCATAAAGTTATTGTAACTTCGACTTTAAACGTATAGTTAATAGATCATTGCAAACATTATCAATATGATATTACAATTATGACCTGCTTCCCCTTTCGAGGAACTTTTTTCTTTCTTTTTAATTTATGTTTCAATATATGTGTCGTTGTGTGCATTGCAGCTACTTTGTTTGTATTGGTGTTGTGATAAAAATAGCGCTTAAGTATAATTCAACATATCAGATGAAAAAAAATGAAAAAAGTCAAAGTTTATTCAGCAGTTGATACAGAGTTGCTTCCAGGATCTGTTTCAGGGAAAAAATACAAAACATTTTTCAAGTTACTTTTTTCCAAATTGTGTCGATTAAAAATGATGCTAAAATACAGTACATTCTTACTTTTCAGAAGATGAATGTCGCAGAAAAACAGTCACTGAATTGTTCGAGGAAGATGATCAGACCAGCTATACGTTGACCGAGGAAGGTAATAACTTTGCATCTTCTTTTGAATTTTCAAAATTTAAATGGGTCATCTTAATTGGAACATTGAATGTTTGTATCTCAGATTTCATTAAATTAAGAGAAGAATATATAGAGAAACAAATTCTTGTAAAATAAAGTTAAAAAATGTTCTCTACCGTCCAAAAAACACCTTAATATATATAATGACTTCGTTTTCAGATTAAATACCATTTAAGAATCTTATGCTAAATGGGGATAAAAGCCCATATCTCCTACAATGTCTCAAATCAAAATTAATGTGAAATAAAACGACAATAATTTGACACATTTGAGCTATAGAACATTAGACAAAAGACAACCGTTGCCTTTCCTTCAATAATCATTTCTCATACATATTTGTCCAATCCCAAAGCATTTTGATATGAACAATGTGTAAAACAAATTAAAAACCCTTACAAATTTAGTAAAACAATTAAATTTGGTATGGAGATAGCATTTTTGGGTATAACTTACTTAAAGCTGAATTCACTTTCGCAACAACATGAGTTCAGGTTGTTGATTACTATTTTGGTGTTTTTTTTATGTTTTGTGTTTCTTCGTGCAGTTCCTGGTTTTGTCGTTGCCCTATTGGACTTTTGACACCCGAATGTCCAATTGGTGCCTTTTGCTTCTTTTATTAGGCACGAACCATTTTCATACGGTGGGGGGCCTTGGATTTGTAACCTGATATTATTTTTTTTTTTCTGTCCAAATCAAAGTTTTAATTTTTATACCCCCGCTTCGAAGAAGAGGGGGGTATACTGTTTTACCCTTGTCCGTTCGTCCGTCCGTCCGTCCGTCCGTAACAAAACTTCCGTCGCAGTTTTCTAAGCAACTACATGAGATAGAGTTTTGATATTTTGTATATAGCTTTATCCTATAGTACCATATGGTGTATACCGATTTTATGCTCCTAGGTAGTTTACTTCCTGTTTACCGAATACCGGTACTTAGGTTTTTACACATAATGGACATAAATGCAAAATTTCCGTCACATTTTCCCAAGCAACTACATGAGATAGAGGTCTGATATTTTGTATATAGCTTTATCCTATAGTACCATATGGTGTATACCGATTTTATGGTCCTAGGTAATCTACTTCCTGTTTACCGAATACTTAGGTTTTACACATAATGGACATAAATGCAAAATTTCCGTCACATTTTCCCAAGCAACTACATGGGATAGAGGTCTGATATTTTGTATACAGCTTTATCATATAGGACCATATGGTGTATACCAATTTTATGGTCGTAGGTAGACTACTTCCTGTTTACGGAATACTTAGGTTTTTACACATAATGGACATAAATGCAAAATTTCCGTCACAGTTTCCCAAGCAACTACATGAGATAGAGGTCTGATATTTTGTATACAGCTTTATCCTATATTTCCATATGGTGTTTAGTGATTTTATGTTCCTAAGTCAACTACTTCCTGTCTGCAGAGTATTCAAGCTTGTATGCCTGGCTTAGTTTGGGGAGCGGGGGTATCACTAGTGAGCATTAGCTCACAGATTTACTTGTTTTTTCTACCTAAAGCAAAATCATAATTTTTTTTCAGACAAATTCAGAAAATTAATATTATTTTTACATTTGTTTTTCTATTCGTAAGTTTACAGGTCTTTTATCAATTGTGTGAATTAGGCCAGTTCTTGGACTAATTTATTCTCATTGTGAGTAACATTTATATATTTTAAAGATAAATGGGATATGTGGAATAAGTCAAACAGACAAACTCTTGGTAGAAGATGAAATGTACATTGGACTATTTATTTTGATTTTAAATACATGCATATTCAAAACATACATATATTTATAGGAATAGCCCTTTTTAGCTCACCTGGACCAAAGGTCCATGTGAGCTATTACCATCACTTTGCGTCCGTCGTCGTCGTCTGTCGTCATCGTCGTCTGTCTTCGTCGTCTGTTAACAAATTTTCAAAAATCTTCTCCTCTGAAACTACTGAACAGAATTTAATGAAACTTGGTATGAATGATCCTTAGGGTGTCCTGCACCAACTTGTGTTTCAATTTTTGATCCGTCAAAAAAAAAATGGCCACTGTTACTAAAAATAGACCAGGGGGGTCAGACTACTGTTTTTAGCTTGTAAATCAAAAAGTATAAAAGATAGATGAAATTTGATGCCACCCTACTGCTACAGCATCAAAAATTCTACAAAAGTCTCCATTTGGTTGAAATTGTCAGATGATCCCTTATAGGGGTTACAGCCCCTTAAAGGTGAAAAATAGCGTATTTGCATGTTTTTGGCCTATAGAATGAAAACTATTGTAGATAGAGAAAAGCTGTTGCTTGCTTAAATGTTCAGCTCATTAAGCTCTACAAAAGTCTCCATAGGGTGGAAGTTGTCAGATGACCCCTTATAGGGATTACAGCCCCTTAAAGGCGAAAAATAGTGTTTTTGGCCTGTAGAATAAAAACTATTGCAAATAGAGAAAAGCTGTCGCTTGCTTAAATGTTCAGCTCATTTAGCTCTACAAAAGTCTCCATAGGGTCAAAGTTGTCAGATGACCCCTTCTAGGGGTTACAGCCCCTTAAAGGCGAAAAATAGTGTTTTTGGCCTATAGAATGAAAACTATTGTAAATAAAGAAAAGCTGTTGCTTGCTTAAATGTTCATCTCATTTAGCTCTACTAAAGTCTCGTGCCAAAAGTATTCGCGGAAAAATGGCCGACGTCATCTTGGAAGAAAAATAGTGTTTTTGGCCTATAGAATGAAAACTATTACTGATAGAGAAAAGCTGTCGCTTGCTTAAATGTTCAGCTCATTTAGCTCTACAAAAGTCTCCATAGGGTCAAAGTTGTCAAATGACCCTTTATAGGGGTTACTGTCCCTTCAAGGCAAAAAATAGCGTTTTTGGCCTATAGAAGTCTCCATAGGTTTGAAGTTGTCTGATTAACCCCTTATAGGGGTTACAGCCCCTTAAAAGTTGAATAATAGTGTTTTTGTCTCGCCTGCGACGAATAGTCGCGGAAGGCGAGACATAGGTATTACTTTCCGGCGGCGGCGGCGGCGGCGTCGTAAACTTTTTTGTAAGACTTTTGTGGACAATGAATTGCTTGAAAAGTATAATAGCTAGGCATCTGATATTTGGTATACAGACAGTTCAGGTTATGGTCTACGCAACTGTCACCATGCCATGTGACCCTGACCCCATTTTCATGCTCCAGTGACTCTGTGAACTTAGGTCTTTTTTCAGGCCGTAAACTTTTTTGTAAGACTTTTGTGGACAATGAATTGCTTGAAAAGTATAATAGCTAGGCATCTGATATTTGGTATACAGACAGTTCAGGTTATGATCTACACAACTGTTACCATGTTTTGTAACCCTGACCCCATTTTCACGCTCCAGTGACTCTGTGAACTTAGGTCTTTTTTCAGGCCGTAAACATTTTTGTAAGACTTTTGTGGACGATGAATTGATGGAAAAGTATATTAGCTAGGCATCTGATATTTGGTATACAGACAGTTCAGGTTATGGTCTACGCAACTGTCACCATGCCATGTGACCCTGACCCCATTTTTACGCTCCAGTGACTCTGTGAACTTAGGTCATTTTTCAGGCATTAAAATTTTTTGTAAGACTTTTGTGGACGATGAATTGCTGGAAAAGTATATTAGCTAGGCATCTGATATTAGGTATACAGACAGTTTAGGTTATGGTCTACGCAACTGTCACCATGCCATGTGACCATGACCTCATTTTTACGCTCCAGTGACTGCGAACTAAGGTCTTTTTTTCAGACAGAAATTTTTTTGTAATACTTGTGTGGACAATGGATTGCTTGAATAGTATAATAACTAGGCATCTGTTTTTAGGTATACAGACACTTTTTGTGTTTATATCAAGAAATGAAAGCTTAGGTAGTTGATTTTATTGATGGTGCCGGCAGGCGAGACATACTTTTAGTGGCCACACTTGTTTGATTATATAGAATGAAAACTATTGCAGATAGAGAAAAGCTTTTTCATGCTTAAACATTCAACTCATTTAGCTATACAAAAGTCTTCATAGGGTTGACATCAAGACCAGGTGAGCAATTCAGGCTCCTGGGAGCCTCTTGTTAAAAAGTCATCTGGAATCTGATTCAGATTCTTTTATTATCATTTTTGCAAGAGAAGTTTCCCTTTGTGGGTCGGCCACATGATGTGATCAACATTGAGCTAAGGAAAAGATTAAGTTATCCCTATCCGTTTTTGGCGTAATTTCTCCTTCCCGATTCAAATAAACCGGTTTGGAGTGAAGTCTTTTATGTTAACGTATGTTTTAGTAGTTTAGGACTTTGGCAGACAGATTTTAAAGTGTTTTCATGAGTTGACGAATGTAGTTAATTTCAACAGATTTACAATAACGAGGCCTACCTGGAAGTTGTAAACCTGTAGTGCATAATTAAAAGATTTCTCAGGTCCGCACGTCTGAAAAATACTTTTTCAAAAGGACTATAAAGGGAGACATGATGAATATGTCAGCCAACCTCTATTGAAAGCACATTACAGTAAAAAAATGAAAATCATTAAAAACCAGAATCCCCCCAAAATAAATATTTATTATACAGTCATTTGACAGTAGCAATATTTATTTAAATGGACAATAGACAAAGTCAAATAGCTGGATATCCAAATGTGCTTCTTTTATAAATATACTTTTTTCAATATGTGAAATCTTCTTCTAAAAGTTCATAAGACTAGAAGTGAAAGCAATATTCATTTGTAATTGCCCTGGTAACCTTGTCACGTAGGGGACTTATCACATGGTTACCTTTGAGGTTCGCCTTTTGGCTTCAAAGTTTTCAAAAGTTAATTTTCCTGAAACAGCAAGTCAGGGATTGAAATAAGACAAAGAAAAGTACAAGTTGAAGCCAATAAGGGATCATTGAAAAACAAGCCATTTGATTTGGTTAAGGATCCGGCGAATTGACTAGCATACTAAACAGACATGGGGATCGCTGAAGGCCTCAAAAGCTCTTGGGTAAATGATGCAAAATCATCCATTCTTGTGATTTCCTGAAAGCTAATCATGATGTTTAGATTTCATAATTCATTTTAAAAAAATCATCATATGAACTACAAAAGAACACAAGAATGCAGTTGGAAATATAAGAAATCTGTAAAGATTGGCCAATAATAAAAACTGAAGAATATGGAATATGTGCAAGAAAGCCACAATCCACATAATTATTAAAATGATTTTGATAAATGTACAAAAGCAAAATTTCACTGTGTTTCTGAATAATCAGTTATGGAAATAATTTGATCCCTTGGGTAAACAAACTGACAGACCAGTCTATAACATTAAACCATTCCAAACTTCTTTTATGGGTATTATGCCACAATAGTGTGTATGTAAAATAGGTTATAATAATTACATTGCAAGGTCTAAGAAATGCAATGTAACTTTTCTTTATCCTGAATGGGAGTCATGCAGCAGAGGTTCATACCATAACAGAAAAAAACTATCGATGTATGCATGTACTTAACATATTAATAGTGAAACTATTTCGTAGCACATTATAATTTCAAAATTTGAAACGTTTGCAAAAAGCTATGATGAATGCATGTATGCCGAGCGAAGCAAGGCAGAAAAAAAATCAGTCTTTTATCATTTGAGTTCAAAGAATGTATCTAATTTTTTTTTTTGGAAATTTATGAATATTTATTTTTTTCATTTCCATAAGGAGCATTTCTATTTTTTCTGTAAAAATTGGAATTTATATTTTTTTGAAAAAAAAACCAAGCCCCCCACCAATGAAAATGGTTCGTGCCTTAATTCCTAAAATTAAATCGTTTCAAATCGGCGTTGAAATCCATACAGCAGCCTTAAATGGGTTTTCTGTACAAACATAGAAGGTTTAGAAATTCAGTACATTAAATACTTTCTAATTTTCAGAATCTGACTTTCAGAAAGAAACAGTCCAAGAAGTAATGAAAGAAGAAACCCTGGCCACCTCGGCTTTACAAGCGGAAGGTAATATTAGTGCATTGTTGGTAGTTCACTCTTCTATGCAGCAACATAATCGTCTGTTTTAGGAGTAGGAGTAGGAGCAAAATCACATTTGTTTATAATGAATACTAAAAAACATCTATAATAATCAATATTGTGTTGTAAAATATCCGTAGGGTATCGCAATTTTAGTATTTTCTCTCGCAAACCCTTGAATTTTAAATATTTTGCTAAACTTTTTACGAACAATAATTGCTGTTGCTTAGAAAATAAAATACATTTGTAAAAAAGAATTTGGTTTCCAAAGTAATCGATTCCAGTTTAAAATATTATTGTAATGTATTGGTATTTGTTTGTTTTTGTTAATGAATTGCATATTTTACAATAACATATTTCAGGTTAAGTTACAAAACATCGTCCTTTCGTTAATTGTTGTAAATAATAATATATATTTTTACATGTTTCCTTTCTCATCTTTTTACAAAGAGTTATGATTATGTTTTATACAATTTTATACAATTAAAAATCTTTATTTTTTTCAGATACCACTCATGCTCAGGCTCCAGTTAATAAATCACAGCTACCAAGAGAACTCAAAAAGATCAAACAGATTGACATATCAGGATACTTTATCAATTGTACCGCTGTAGATGATACATTCGTGATATGTGACAATTCAAATAACCGATTAGTTGTCATTGATTCTGATGGTTCTAATGTACGTGATATCCCTCTGCCTGGAAAGCTATGGAAGTTAACAACAATTGATAACACAACAGTAGCTGTAATTATAGGAAACAGGGATATCGATATAATAAACATCTACAGCGGTGACCGAATACGTAGGATTAGTGTCGACGATTATGTTCGAGGATTAACATACAGTGAACCTCACATTTACCTTGGTGTTGCTGGTAAAGGAATACAGGTGATTGATCTTCACGGTTACACCATTAAGATCATACCAACAGAAAGGGACGTATACTGTATGACTACAAACAAACAAAGCATCTACTACAGAGATAATGACACAATATCATGTGTTACACAATCTGGAGAAAGGATGTGGACAGTTGATGATCCTATGGTCAAAGGCATTCAGGGTCTAACAACAGACGACACGAACATTTATGTGACTGGTTACTTCAGTCACACCGTGTTTGTGATTTCACCTGATGGGAAACAAGTCAGACGATTGCTTTCTGAGTCCAATGGACTTAAACTGCCATTCGGAATTTGTTACAATAAAAAATTAAAAACTTTAATGGTGTGTAACCGGTATGGACCCGCCTACTTGTTCAACATTGTGAAATAAACTTACATTCAATATTGCTGATTAGACTTTAGCATATTTTGACATGACGTTAACCTGTTTGATTGAATCTGATTTGTATTTAACATGATAATAAAATATACTGTATTGAAACTGTTACTTAACATTGCTGGACAGTTATTGTCCTTCAGTTTGAATTGTATTTGGTGATTTATTGTGTAAATTACGTGTTTTATTCCAAACGAACGAATATCAAAATCCAAACCAAAGCTATAAACCATTTTGTATTTGAGAAACAAAATTGGTTCAATGTGAAAAGCCGAAGATTGAAAATTCCATAAACTAATCGGTAGACATAAAATCATGACAAAAACACAGCGTACAAAAAACAAATGACACAACCATATTGTAATCAGCATTACGAATTCAATTACAAACGAAAATATAAGCGTGTGCTGTGGAAACAATGTGAGCCGGCATGGTCAAAATATGTTTACATTGCAAAACATGAACTTTTCGAAGTATTTCTACTGGTTGAAGGAAGAAAAAAAAGATGTTTAAGACGCGTAAAATTACAGTAAAAGACCAAGGTAAAACATTATCCTATAATGAATGAGACTCCAAAGCAAAGATGAAGTGGCCAATATTTGTTATTGCAAATCTTCAATATTCAACAAAACACCTTTGTCTGAAGTATACAATCTTGAAAAAAACATATATTCACACAAACTGTGGTCATTATAATTTACATAGAAACATAGGAAATACAAGACAACTAAGAAACATCTGAATGTCTGATATCGTTTATTTACTTGACCAATCGTGCCTCGTTATTAAAATGTTCGTTTGGTCTTTGTCTGTATAAATAAAGGTAATAACATAACTACCGTACTTGAATGATCAATCTCATAGTCCAGAGAAAATGACAAAAAACGAATCAGTCATACCGGAGAACTGGTGGATCGCAATGGTCCTGACTTGGTACAGGCATTTCAAACGAAATGGTGGGTTAAACCAGGTTTTATGGCGCCAAACCTCCCTCTTCCATTATAAGTGATCATGAACAAAAAAAATATGTTCATTTCAATATGAAAATCATTGTAACAGAAGAACAACGGTCCCACGCTTCAACCGTCATCATAGTGACCGGAAATGATCTCAATTTGGTCAAAGATTCAGTTGATCTCTGAATGGGGATTTGGCTTAACATAGCGTTTTTTTTTTTGTTTTTTTTTTGGGTTTTACTAAATAAAACCTGCATGTAAAGAGGTACCTAGAGAGTACCTAGGTTGATTCCAAGCATTTATGGGGCATTTGAGTGTCAAAGGTCCGAAAGAGAAATGACAAAACCGGTAAAAATGAACGAGAACAGCACAATTAAACACAAAATCAACCGATTCAAGTCGTAACAAGAGTGAACTCGGGTGCCCCTGAAGCGTAAGCGGTTCCTGCTTACTATAGCACACCTGCCGTGCTGCCAATTTCCAATTCAGTGTGTCAAATCCGGTAAATGACGACAAAACGAAACCCTATGACAAACCAATATCTTCACTCATCTAAGAGATAGAAATCTCATATTTATCTACGAGAGCATGGTGTCTAACGTAGAATGTCTTGAGTGAAGACAGCGACTGAGAATCAAAATAAAACTATTATAATATTACACAAAAATGTATTTATTGAACTTAGGTAGCTTAAAGGGAAAGTTCACAAAAAAATGAAAATTTGTCATATGATTTGTAATGCATTATCTAATTAAAAAGTCATTTGTTCAGAGAACAAATGTGAGGTCTTTCCCTGTCTTATGTTTTTGTTATTGTATTTTATACAGGTACTTAAGGCATTTGAGTCGCTTTGTTTATGACAAGATGTTGCCAATTATTGTAATATAGGCTCCAGAATGAAGAGCAGGGGACCTAGAGTCAGAAAAAGTATGGTTGCTAAGGACTTTTATGATGGTTGCTATGGACTAGGGGTTACTTCCGGTTGAAAAAACTTAACCCTGAACTCAAAAAGTAGTCTTGGTTTAGAATATATATGGTTGCTATGGATTTTCATTAATGTTACCTTGTTGCTAGGGAATGACCTTGACCTATGACCTTTGACCTTGGACTCAAATTGTAGCTCTTTATATACTGATTCATTTAAGTATACATGTTTACTATACTATCTTTTATGGTTTTCAAGTTATTGGCAAAAAACGCGTTCCGCGAAACTTGTTTTGGCCGCCATTTTGAAACCGTTAAACCAAATCATGTACTGTTTGGGTTCAAA
Organism: Arcuatula senhousia; assembly: GCA_963971305.1. NCBI lineage: Eukaryota > Metazoa > Mollusca > Bivalvia > Mytilida > Mytilidae > Arcuatula > Arcuatula senhousia. The sequence continues at coordinate 4,740,496 of OZ020314.1, forward strand.
TTGTAGGTAATTTCATCCTCTTTCAAATGAACCCTATGTTTCATTCATCATCTTTTATGGTTTAAAAGTTATAAACAAAAAATCATTTTAAAAATAAGAATCAAGGGCGATAACTCAAAAACGACAAGTTTTACGGTTTCGAACCTGAAACATTTTTTGTAGATTTCGACATGGCAAACATTTTTTTCATGTATTGTCCGCTTCAATTTTGTACGGTTTAAGTGTTATTTCATAAAAACTGTTTACGGTGTCAGCCATTTTAAAAATGGCTGCTCATAACCATTCGACTCTGGTCTTAAATTGAAGGACATATAATGACGGTCACAAAAAACCCATATGTTTACTATATTATCTCTGACGGTTTAAAAGTTATAAGCCAAAAACGGATAAGCCGAAACGCGTTAAGGGCCATAACTCGAAAACGGTTTGTCGTACAGTGTTCGACCCTTTATATCAAATAAAGGTCTTAATGAGACGAGTATTTTCCCCATTACATGTTTGCTTCAATTTTGTATGGTTTTTAAGCTATACTGCAAACAAGGTGTACCATGACCTCTGACCTTGAGATTTGACCTTTGACCTTGACATTTTTAGATGTAACATATGTCACCTAGGATGATTGGTGATGGTCCCAAGTCTCTAGGACTAACCATTTTGAAGAAAAAAAAATTTGACGAGTCGCGACACTTTTCGAGTCAAAAACGCGTAACCAGGAAGTTGATCGAAAAAAAAATTTTTGCGTGACGAATCATGACCATGAGTCTAGCAACATTTTCCCCGCTTCAGATGTTTGATAACGGTTACGGTTATTGAGTTAATCTGCAAACAAGGTTTTAGGGTTACGGGCAGGTAACTCCGTTACTAAAAATAGATCGGTTTCGCAGGGTTACTCAAGTCATGCACTTATAGTGTCGGTTAATGGTATGAAGTTTCGTAATGTTACGTTAAGTATTTCTTCTTTTTTTTTTGTGGCGGAAAAAAAAAAATAATAATAATAATAATCATAAGAAATACAGTAAGGTCTTTCCTTCTGTGGAAGGGAAAGACCTTAATTATGCTATATCATTTAAACTTTAATATTCAATTTGATAAGCTGACAAAAATGGAATTTTATTTTTTATCTTTTGGTTTCTGTCATTTTAAATTACACAAAACATCTGAATACCACAAAGTCTCCTTTTGACAGTGACCCACCATTTACCTATTATTGAATTGCCAATATATAATATTTTTGTGTGCAACTATGTTATGGCATTTTAAATAAGTGATAGAAAATCCTTATTAAAATTAACAGAATTGAGTTATAATTAGTAATAATGATTTTTTGGTATAAAAATCAATTTAAATAAGTCATTTTTAATTTATCTAAGTCATGTTGTGATAACCTGGCATATAAATAACATTATTGTTTTAAATGCTAGAATGAAAATAAAATCATCTAGTACATAAAACTTTGTTTCTGAATGTTTGTTTATTAGGTTTTGACACCTGTAGGTATTGATAATTAGAATTTCCTGTTTATTTCACCCCAAGTCAGCTGTGACTAATTACATTTATGTTTACCTAACCATTACACAGGTACCTGCTGAGAGACAATGACAATAAATTCACATTTATTAACACTTTTAGCAAACCCAGTGGGGGATAAGAAAAAGGATGACCTGTAATTTACATGATTATATCACAGTAATTTTCAATGAAATTTATGGCTTACATTTAAATACACAACTTCTTTCTTAATAGTAAAAAAACATATTTTTTTGTATTATAGAATTTTAATTTTAATTAATTGATTATAAAGTTCAATTTAAAAGAAAAAAAAGATAATAGATTAATAAAATGTTTTTTAAACAAATTTTTATAAAGAAAGTAATTTGAAAATATTAAATGATCTTGTTGACTTTTGATTATTTTAATTATTTTGTTGGTTATTGGATGTACCACATGATCACTTAAACGTTTGAACTTATATGATTTTTTTGCTACTCAGTAGAAATTCTGATTAACTGAAGTAGTCCCCTAATGTAGAGTAGGGGTCTATTTCAAATAAATAATCCCCAATATCTTTGTTATAAGTTAAGATGTGAGAGAAAAAAATTGCACACTGTTATAAAACATTGTTCTGAACAATTTTAGACCATATGTCAAAAATCGTGAACTTACCCTTTAAAGAAAATTACTTGCACATAACTGTAAGAGATTCAGGTTCAAAGCCTGACCCAAGTCTCATTCATTACAAAAAACATAAAATAAACAACTTAAACGTATACAAAACATATTTAATGTCTTCACAACCGGGTTATGTTTTAGGTAACTACCAGACCCAAAGATCTCAATAAAAGGCGGGTTTCGCACCCATTAAAACCTGGTTTAACCAAACTTACACATTTTTTCCGGGACGGACAATCTAATAAAGATAATGACAATGATTTGTGGACATATTCTATATATTAAAATTCTATTTTCAAGATTGTTTTATTTTCTTAAAGAAAAAAGGCTATATGCAATTCCTCTTTTTTCACCTATGTAGACAAATGGGAGGCTCTTGTTTATCGAAAAAATAAAAACAAATCTCATCAAATGTTTTATGGTAACAAAAATGGAAAGATGTGAGCGAAAAAATAAAGGTAAAATGAGCAACATCATAAGAAAGAAATTGGATTTTGTAAACCAATTTATGAGTTTTTCAAGCAAAATTAATATCTTGATGTAAATGGCCCTTCATTGGTTACTATTTAGTATCATGAAAAAGATTTACTTTCACAAAAAGGTTAGACATGGTTGGAATAAAAATGTTCAATAGCTAAAATAAAACATCATCCATAAAATGAGCGACTATAAAACGAAAAACCAATCAACATAACCATACACACAACACAAAACCAGAACAGCATTGACGCGAACGATATCTCACAGATGCAAGAAGCAAAAAGGCATCAACTCAAATGCCAAAAGCCCACACAGGCAACAACAAAATCGGTAAACATGAACAAAAACAGCACAAGGAAACACAAAACACATAATCAACCGAACGGAAATCAACAACAGGAATTCAAGTCGTAACAAGAGTTAACTCAGGTGCACAGGAAGAGTAAGCGGTTTCTGTCTGCTATAGCAAGACTTGATCTATATTGTCAACTTTTTCATTAAAGGGAATGTAAATTACATTTAATTAATGGCTTATGGCCTTAACATGACAAATATAAATGATATGACAAAAGAAAATGAAAAAAACTGTTTTCGATAAATAAAGGTTATAACAAAATTATCAAAATTGGAAGATTTATTATTAATTAATTAAAATGTCTGTTAGAAAAGACACAACAATGAAGACCTACCTGGAAAGTAGTCGATCTTCATGGTCCTGTCTTGGTACACGTATATCAACAGAGAAGAAGGGATAAACCAGGTTTTATGGCACACCCCATCCCCCTTCCATTTCGGTCTCTGGGTTCGGTGTTACATACTAGTTTTATACCTATTCAGAAAAATGAGTATATACTCAGCCGATCCCCGGAAGATCAAGTATATACTAGATTGTCCTAGGAATAATATGGTTTGCAGAAACACATAGTAATGTTTATCTGGTATGTGGAAACAAAAACTATTTTTTCCTCCATACTGACCAATATTGCCCCAATTCTAAACCGTTGCAATATTAATGACTCTGAAAGAACAAAAGGCCAGTTTTCAATATTTTTTAAGATAACTAGTGCGAAAAGGATGTATCTGTAAAAATTTGAGGAGGGAAACCCATAGTGTTTGTGTGCATGTTCAGGGCACATCAAATATAAATATCTGCTGAGATAAAAACAATAAATTTGAGAAGCCGATTCAACTAAGTTTTAACCCTATACACATTTCAGAATAACACATGCTCATATTTTGTGGCCTTTCCTGATAAAAAGTTAGAAGCTTGGCCTCATTAATGGTTGCCGAAGTCGACATAGAATTAACTTTTTATCAACCACTTCACGATCATCTTACAAAAAACATTTACTGCGAAAATGTATTACCGTTATGCCACCGTTACAAAAGCCATTGCATAGATAACCCACCTTCAAATGCCCCCACAACAACACGGATCGGGAACATAAAATGACCCGGATTCCTATCGTGTGTGTGTCTGTCACGGTATATCAGCAACTGTTATTTGCAGGCATGTTGATATTTGGTTTCAGTTTTATGTAGCAGTCCCTTATGGTTGGATGCGTTTCAGGTCTGCCGATTATACAGAACCTGTTTAATGAACCTTTAAAGAGTTATTTGCGCTGGGTAAGTGACTAAAAAGTATATTTTTTGCAATTTGTGCCAATCTTCAACAATATGCGTACAATATATGCTTTTTTAAAGATTTTTACACAAACAAATGTTTATGCTGATATAATATATTAACCTTTATGGGCTTACTTCAATGCTACACAACTATTTCTAATGGTTTCTCATTGCAATGTACTACGAAACAATTTACTGTGGATTCACTGTTTTTCGTGGGTACCAATTTCCGTTGTTTAATGAAAAATTACCAATTCGTAGATTCTTAATTCCGTTGTTTTAAGCACTGCTGCATACATATCAATGTTAAATTTCATTTTCGTGGGACATCAATTTTCGTGGGTAAAGGCCATCGAGGAAAACCACGAAAATTGGTACTCCACGAATAAAAATGAAACCACAGTATTTTATTTAAATAAGAGGCATCTGTTGCTGCCTTTCGAAAAGTAGGCAAGGGTATATATATCACACAAAAAACTAATGCTGTGCGTATTGTTTTTATGTGCAAGTTCGGTTGAATCTCTACAATCGATTTATTTCAAAATATTTTATACATAAAACGCATGAACCTCAATAGAGACTTATTTGATGCAATGACAAAAGTAAGCCATAAAAGTGCACAAGGTGACACACCAAAACAAAACAATTTGAGACTAGTCCTTTTCTGTGGTTAATAACAAAGTAAAATCTTGACAATTTGGACTATAAATCAAACAAGAGACAAACAGGATCCTGAATCGCTGAACCGGTTTCTTTAGCCATAATGGTCTTCTCTAGGTGTCATCTGACATCTTCGATCCAATGAAGACTTTAGCATAGCTTAATGGATGATTAAACAAGGAAAATTTTTTGTTTCTGTCTGCAATAGTTTTCATTTCATTAGTCTTAGCTTGATCACAAGAAACACTACTTTTGAACTTTCAAGGGCCATAACTCCTGTAAGTGGTCATCTGACAGCTTCAACACTATAACGACTTTTGTAAAGCTTAATAAGCTTGATTTTAAGCAAGCAATAACTTTTCTCTATCTGCAATATTTTTTTTCATTTGTTAGAGTAAAAACATGATAAAAACAAGAATCCTTAAAAGAATCATAACCGCTTTGATGATTCATCTGGTATGCTAAGACTCAATGGAGACATTCGATAAGCTTAATGAGATGAAGGTTTAAGCAAGCAACGGTTTTTTTCTATATGCAATAGTATTTTTTATTCTATTACTAGGCAAACACATTAGAAATACGGTATTTTTTAACTTCTTAGGGCCTATAAGTGGTCATCTGACATTTTCAAGAATATGGATACTTTTTGTAGAGCCTAATGAGCTGAAGGTTTAAGTAAACAACAACTAGCTGATGGTTTCAGCAAGCAACAGTTTTCTCATCATTTGTAATAGCTTTCATTTTATACGGCAAATACATAAAATAACGTTATTTTATACATTGAAAGGGTCATAAACCCTTAAATGCCTCAATTTGACAGCTTTGACCGAATGGATCGAATAGATACTTTTGTATAGCTAATCAAGCTAAAAGTTTAAGCAAGCAGCAGCATTTCTGCATCTGCAATAGCTTTCAATCCATAGGACAAAAACATGAGAAAATGCTATTTTTGACATTTAAAGAGCCATTACTTCTATGGAGGTCATTTGACAATTTCGACCTCATGTTATGATGTATATCGATATTTCAAGGAGTAATATCTTATCCGCAGCATTTGAATCAAAACTTTGGAAGATAAAAAAAAAACAGTCGAAAAGTACTCAAGACCAAAAAGTTCGAACAGGGAAGCCAAATTAAGCACGGAGGATATCGATTATGTGCAGTGCAAGGAAAGAAACCTGATGTTTTAAACAATTTTGAATTTAACATCGGTGAATTTCAATGACAAAAATATTAGAAATTATTTGGTAATTCGTGTCAGACAAGTCCGACGATCGGCCTTGTGATTACCTTCGGGGACCTCATGTCCACCAGCAGCGGTAATCTACCTAGTGATTTTAAAATACACATACCAAAGAGCGAGTATAAAACTTTTTTTTACCTTTAAAGAGCCATAATCCCTAAAAATCTTAATTTGACAGCTTTGAACGAATGGAGACTTTTGTTTAAGCTTGATGGGCTGATGGTTAAGGCAAGCAACAATATTTCTCTTTTCGCAATAGTTTTCGTTCTAGAAGACAAAAACATAAAAAACACTTTGTGTTACCTTCCTAGGGCCATACGTCCTATAAGGGGCCATCTGTAAACTTTCATTTTAGAGATGGAGACTTTTGAAGACCTTAATGAAATGAAGGTTTAAGCAAGCACCAACTTTTCTCTATTTGCAATGGCTTTCATTTTATAAGACAAAAACCTGAAAAAAGTTATGTTTTACCTTTTATGGGACGCGACTCCTATAAAGGGCCATCTGTCAACTTGATTAAAATCCACCCTATAGAGACTTTTGTAGACTTCAATAAAATGAAGGTTTAAGCAAGCAACAGCTTTTCTCTATCTGCCATAGTTTTCTTTCTATAGACCAAAAACATAAAAAAACGCTGTGTTTAACTTTTACAGGGCCCTATCTCCTATAAGAAGTCATCTGACAACCTCCACCCTATTAAGACTTTTGTAGAGCTTAATGAGTAAAACGTTTAAACAAGTAACAGTTATTCTCTATCTGCAATATTTTATTTTCTTAAGATAAAAAACATGAAGAAAGCTTTTTTAACCTTCACAGGGCCCTATCTCCTATAAAGGACCATTTGACAACTGCCATCCTATGGAGAATTTGGTAGAGCTTAATGAGTTTAAGGTTTTAAACAAGAAACTATAATTCTCTATCTGCAATAGTTTTCAATCTATAGTGGAAAACATAAAAAAACGCTAGTTTTACCTTTACATGGCCATAACCCTTATAAGGGGTCATCTTACAACTTCGACCCATGGAGACTTTTGTAGATGTTGCATCAGATTTTTAATATCAATTACTAAGTATACTTTTTATTAATAGGCCAAAAACAGTTTTCTGACCCACCTGATCTTTTTTTAGCAGCAGCGGTCATGTTTTTTGATGAATCCAAAATTGCAACCCATGTCCTCTTTAAATATTCAATTGAAAAAAGAACATGCAGAGTTACCATATTTGAATTGGATACCTACACTTCACAAAAATCCATACAAAGAAAGGTATATAGCTAGATGTTCATCCTGTTCAATTACAGAACTGTCCGTTCAACTCACTTAGATATTATCTGCTGTCAAATAATGACAACAGGCATACTTTGACACTATTTATAATCGTAGTTGAATTTATCATATGTGGATTTTAAAGAACTCAAAAGATTTGTAAGAGAGTTCTAAATCCCGGTCCTTCTCTGAGGTTCATTTTTTGAAAGAAGCAGAGGTACCAATGGGGTATCCGAATGTCAAAAAGAGCACAGACAAAACCAGTAAACACCAACAAGAACAGGACAAAAACAGACAACATGTAAAATATGGAAACACAAAACAACTGAATATAAATCAACAACGCCAACTCCAGTCGAAACAAGAGTGAACTCAGGTGCTCCTGAAGAGTAAGCAGTTCCTGCTTGCTATAGCACAACCGTCGCGTTGCCAATAGTCCATTCAGTGTGTCAAATCCGGTAAAGGAAAACAAATCAACACTCTATGACAAACCAACATCTGCACTCATCTGAGAGATAAAAATCCCATATTTGTCTACAAGTGCATAATGTCTTCCGTAAAATGTCTTGAGTGAAGACAGCAATCGAGGAGCAACATAACCCTGTGTGAGCCTTTTTTTGTGTCAGACATGTCGCTCTGCTAGGGAAATCGATGTAAGTCCCGCACGCTCTGGAGTAACGAATCAATTGAGATACGTAAACTCCATAAGCTTGAGCGGACGGAATGTTGCTACACAAGAAGGGGAAGTTGACGTTTGGAAAGTTGAAGTCATCACGTTTGTCATAGAGCCTTATTGAAAGTCTTCCTTGAGAGTCAGTTTCGAGATGTAGATCTAAATATGAAGCAGACCTCCTACAATCCGTTGTGTCCTTTATCTCAAGCTCCTGTGGATATATGAGATGGAGAAAGTCACCAAATCGAGAATTGTTTAGTGAAAGGACATCATCAATATAGCGGAACGTGAGGTTGAAAGAGAGAGCTAGTCTACGGTCTTTTTTGTCTAGAAGAGATTGCAAGAAGTCTGCTTCATATGAATGAAGAAACGAATCAGCAAGCAAAGGTGCACAATTAGTGCCCATTGGAATCCCTATTGTTTGCTGAAAAACACCTCCACCAACACTTTTGATTTATTCAACTATTGTACACTACATTGCCACACGAAAAACTTTAGTGTCGCCTGAAAAAAAAAACTTATTGAAAAAGCTTTTTCAAGTTCAAGGAACTTTGTTGTTTTAGGTTATAATTCTACATTTTTTTTCCAAAACATCTTATAAAGATAAGGTAAAATGTTACACGTTGGATCAAGTTTGCAGTATGCTTGATTTCTACCAATTATTAGGTTGATTGATATTCAGTTATTTTGTGATTCCATGTTTTACATGTTGTCTGTTTTTGTCCCGTTCTTGTTGATGTTTACTGGTTTTGTCTCTGTTCTTTCGGTCTTTTGACATTCGGACACCCCATTGATACCTCTGCGTCTTTCCTTATTGACAATATATTTGTTACATTTGGAGGAGAGATTTTTCAACTACAAATCGGCATTCCAATGAGCACAAACTGTGCTGCTCTTCTCGCCGACTTGTTTTTATACTCTTACGAGACTTAATTTCTTCAGGAACTCGTAAAGAACAAGAAGATGAATGAGACAAGGTCCTTTAATCTCACCTTTCAGATATATCGATGACGTCCTCTCTGTTAACAACTCTTCGTTTGGTAGATGGATTCCTTGTACATTCTCTTATTCCAGTTCTTATTGCATGGGTCCGAAATGCACGAGAAAAGCCAGATCTTGCTTGGTTTTTAATTTCAGTAGAAAGTTTGTTCTCAGACAAGATGTCAATGTATTGCAAATAGCACTGGCGTATTTCGTTTGTTTTTAAAGCTGTGTCCGAATGCTCAATTTGTTCTCCAAACTCCTTTAAAAACACTACTAAAGATCCTGTATCTCGTGGATGACAATTAGTTGCTTTTAAAGACCGATTACGAGGCATGATAAACTCCTAAAAACCTAGTTAAAAAAATAGATAAATTGTTGTTGCTACTAATGTCGATATAAATGTTTTGGTGTTCTACCAGAAAGAAATATACGATAAGCTAAAAATAGGAAAGAGTCGAGTTAATACTTATTTCATAGCTCAAAGTAACATATTGGTAGAAATGAATAAAATAACTGAACAACCTATTACAAGAAATGAAATAAAAAGAATATGAATAAAATGAAACTAGCAAAAAGTCCTGGACATGAACTTGAGATATATACTAAAATAATTACGCATAGTGCAGCCACTTGTAAAGCTATTGCTAAACTCTTTAATCTTATACTTGGAAAAACCCGGGAGTTCGCGGGAAAATCATTCGTGCGTTGCTTTTTAAAACAAGAAAATTTGTCAAACAGACAAGGTCCCCCCGCCTTTATATTTATAAAGAAGCTAGGTTATCTATCAATTACGAAGCTCACCTCGTTTCATTCATGTGGAAAATATAGGTCACATCCAGCATTCGAAGCATGCATTGCGGTTAGCATCACTAGGTGCACCTACCATACCAATATGATTGATGTGGCAATTGTCAGTAAGCGGGAATGGACTTTTACCATTCTCTTGTAAATAATCATCCATGCGAAAAATATAGGTCACATTCAGCATCTGACGCATGCATTGTGCTTAGCATCACTAAGTATACCTACCATACCAATATGATTGATGTGACACTTGTCAGTAAGTGGGAATTTGGAAATATGGGGATTTGGGACGGACGGACGGACGAAAGGACCGACGGACGGACGAACATGCATATGAAAATAAAGATGTGCAAATATAGGGCCGCGTTAAGACTGAGCGAAACTCATAGCAGTTGAAATGTCGCCTGCACTAACATTAAATAGCAATGCGTTCACACTGTAAAATCTGATGTTTATGTAACATGCATTAAGGGGACGACCATTTGATTTTGAGGGGGGGGGGGCTGGCAGTTTTTGTAAATAAATATTCTGGCCCTGGAAAAAGTTGGAAATAAATAATCTTGCCTCTGTTTTCAAGAACATAAATCATCTGTCCCAAGATCCTTCCTCAATTAAGCTATTGTATGCAGAAAATAAATATTCTGTCTCGACCGAAACTGCCACCCCCCCCCCCCCCCCTTCAGAATCGAATGGTCGTCCCCTAAATACTTAATGTAGTCCTTATGTGAGTTGAATGTATGATGGATTCCGCAGATGTCTTTTGAATAATAACATGCATATGCATTTATTTCAATATAAAGTTTTATTTTGAGTACAAACTAAGTTAAACGTATATTTCAACATCTTTTCGGGAGAGTGAAAAAAAAGAGGGGTACATGTAGTTTATATATATATATATATATATATATAGGTCCTGCTACGGTTATTAAATTTTATATGCAGTCTTTGCTGTTCACATACTAAAAAAATCGGTCTAAATTTAAGTCATTTTGAGGTAAACACACCTGGTAAGCCTCACCTGGAGGAGTTCACGAGAAATGAGCAAAACTTACCAAGATTCACGTAGATTTGGTTTTGGTAAAGCATTTAAATGGGATATGTTTTGTCCAGTGAAGAAAAAAGTAAACAAGTTGGGACTCTGTTTAGTTTTTGTGATTTAAATTATCGTAAACGGTATCGAAACACAAATATTTACCAAAACCATTTTTACGTGAACTCACCTTACTAGGGGTGGTAAACGTATGTATACATGATGCACTTGCATTAAATAATGTGAACTATTCATATGTGGTCATTTAATTTAGGTTTATCAATGAGAACAAATTAAGAGTGAAACTAGTTTTAGCACATTAAACTACTTTTACACATGTTTTCTTAAAACAACTTCCGTGTCAACACGGCCTAAGTCTAAATGGTATGGATTGCTTAAGGAACAGATTATAACAACAAAAAAATGCACAAGTGCAATCAAAAGGAAAAGCTATACTTTCAATTTTAAGTTTTTGTTTTCAGATAAAGGCTCATTTATTCTATAAGATCTAAAGACACCAGTCTTCCACTGATTTTGAATTGCATTACAAGTATCTGGCAGATAAGAGGTGGATAGATAAAGGTTTCAAAGGTATAAAATCACTGTACACTGTACATTCAACAAGTACATGCCCACAAATCAAGTGAATATGGAATGCAGCTTTCTTGAAAACTACTGTTTCTTTGAGATAGCACAGACCAAAAAGAGCACAAATGGTGCCAAAATGTACCCTTTACTATGACGCTTTGCTAAAATTGCAGATACATAACAAAGAAACTAAAACCATGACAAATAGATTCAATTTCAACTGCGTTTCATGTATTGCCTTCCAAAGACTCATCTGAGATCCACAAAAATGGACCAAAGACATAAACCGGAAGTAGATCAGCGATAGACCTGAAATCGAATCCCACATATGGGAGCCTATCCTGATGCTGCATACCAAATATCAAGAAGCTGTGATTAGTAGTTGCAACGAAAAGTAGTACGAAAATTTTCTGCTATTGAACATTATTGTAAAAAATGAACTAAGTCGGTAAATAGGTAGTAGATAAGGGACAGACTTGAAATCGAATCTCAAAAGTAACAGAGACAAATTATAGCTTTAAAAACTCTTTCATAGGGTCTTATTTTTTGCATCTAAGATGTATGCAATGCAATGTAAATTGACGGTTTTTTACAATGTCCTGAACATATTTTTTCTATCAAAATAGAAATCCATATAATGCAATGTACATTTTAATTCACTAATAATGTGTACATGTACTTACCAATAGCTCTGCTGTCATATAAAATGTTCTGTCTGTCACCTGTAGTATCACGCTTTAGTACAAAACATACCGATAAATAATTGTTTTATACACCTTACATTTATACCAGATCGTTTTTTTTTCTGAAATCGTTTGGAACGTGTAGATTAGAATATTATTTAAAATGATTTGCTGCTTGAACGCCGTGTTATTTCCTTTTTTATCGGTCACTACATATTATTAATATTTGTTTATTTTAAGGAACTATGTCCATTAATCTCACTTTCAGATACGTATATTGATGATATAATTGATGAACGGATATGAAGTAAATGAACATGAGACTACAACACATATGTCGACTCCAACTGCAATTAATTTTATGAGCTGTATGGCCATTTCGGAAATTTATTCCTCAACAGCAGCACTAGAACCCAAACATAGGAAATCCACAATTTCAAAAGTTGTTTAAAAAGCATAAAACCAAACGAAATCCAAATGAATATAGCTAAGGGAAAAACTATGATGGAGAGAGTTAAACCTTAGGTTTAAGAATTTACATTGGTTATAAACAAAGTGAACACACGAGATGCAATCTCATGTACAAGTACACCATATCTTAAAAACAGAGCATGCATCTAAAACACGGAGAATTTTAGAAATATTTGTCAGAGAAAACCTACTAGAAGCAGAAATAAAACGGGATTTATATTGGTTTTATATAAGTTGTAATAGAAATCAAATAGTAAAGACCTTTTAGTAACTTGGAAACCACCGTTTGTCAGAATCCCTAGCAACTCAACACGTATAATGAGTACGATGCACTTTAATTTGTGTTTGCCCCCCCCCCCCAAATTTTACTAAAGATCCCTGCCCCTTCCCTCAGAAACACGATTGTTAAATACATTTTTAACGAATAAATAAACATAAAAGAACATGTTTCAATGTTGTATGGCACATTTAAACATATTAAATGTTAGTTAAGGTGCAAGATGTGTTAAAATAGTATGCTCTTTAATTCTATAATTGTTAAGTTCAATGTTTTACACAAAAGTCATCTTCTTATTGTAAGAATTACGTTATATTTCAAATATATTAAAATTAACCCAACATCCTGTAGTTACTGCATTTTTGACTTTCACCTTTTAGTCTGACATTTAGGAAAGTGATTAATAAAGGTAAAAACAATATGACTGAATTTGAAGGATCAATCTCAAATGTCCAAGAGAAAAGACAAAACAGGAAAGACATACCGTAGAAATTGACGATCGCGATGATTAATAACATACTTTGATATTTAAGTGATAACCATGTTGCAATTATAATACCAACAACATTTCAAATGTCACTGGCAAAGTTTTTTGTAAATTGAACAAGATACCTTTGATGCAAGTGTACTTCAAGTTTACCCGGCTATAAGGCCTAGTTGGAATTAAAGGGGGGTCCATGGGGTCCAAAACCTTTATGGTTCCTATTTTCTACCATTTCGGGTTGTTTCGTACGCGAGGTCCAAAAAAGTGTAAAATAGTCACAATGGTACCATGCCCCCCCGTGCAGAAAAATTCCTACGGTTTACCGGGCTATAAGGACTAGTTGGAATAAAAGGGGGGTCCATGGGATCCAAAACCTATATGGTCCCTATTTACTACCATTACATCATAACAATGCATAGAATTTCCTTGAAATTCGAATGTCTAATAAGAAACAAGTTCCTTATTCGATTTTCGTTAGAGGCATATCTAAAATAAGGATCGAAATATGGAATGTCGAATAAGTTACCATTTCCTTATTCAAAATTTGAATGTCGAATAAGGAATAAGGAATAAGTAACTAACTTGATCGTTCCAGCATTGGCTTATATTATTGTTAAGTAGCATAGAAGGAACAAACGAGTACTGATGGGATTTTCTAATAATGTAAGTCCAAAACGGTCAAGAACCAATCAAAAGACATCAAAGACAGCACGAAAAAAGTCGCACAAAATACAAAAAAAAACGCACACAAAACAATTTAACTACTTCCTGCAATGCCAATTTAATTCAAACCAAAAGTAAACTCGAAACCTTTTATTGCAATTTGTGTTTGTTATAACTTACCCATTAAGTTGCAATACAAGAATCAGCGAGGCACCGATGGGGCACTCGAATGTCAAAAGTCAAAAGGGTAAAGACAAAAACATAAACGGGAACAACTCATAACCACATAAAAACAACTGGAACTTAAAGCACCACCGTCTGTCAGAATCCCTACACGATATGTGATAAGGCATACCCTTTTCAATATTCCTAATATCTAATAAGCCGGATATGGGTCCTGGGGTGGCAGCCGGTAATCACTTCCAAAATATATATGAAGTGACTCACCTAAGCCCTAGCAACTCAACATGTTTAATAAGTTCGATCCCCTTTAGTTTGTGTTGGTCCGAAAAAAAGATCTTACTAAAGATCCGTGTCCCTTCACTCAAAAACTATCAAGCGTGTTTCACATCCAGGATAAATGGATATGTTTAAACTAAAAACAAAATTGTTAAATACATTTTTAAGCCAATGTCACTAGTAAAACACTTTTAAAACATAGTACCATTTTTGGGCAAGATAAGAGACTATCTATCCAGCATCGATGAACAAATCTATAAGTGAATATCACAGGATGATGTCAAATTTACCCAGCTTATACTGGATGTTACAAACCCCACAGTTCCAATGATCTTCCAGAGGGATCAGATGGTCAATGAAATTGAGACACCGTCACATAGTCACTAGCTAGAGGGTTGTGCTTTGCTCTTCACCATAAAAGACGCAATCAGATGGAAATTCCTGTAAGACCATTTTAATTAGGGGTATTCTTGGGGCTCCTGTTATATTCTTAAGGGAGTACGAGCCTGAGAATTTTTGTAATTAAAAGTTATTTAAAATAGAAAATTTGGAAAGAATAGCTCAAAATAGCTAGACTTTATGAAAAAAAGTTTTCAAAAACATGGAGCCGTTTTTAAGATATAAGCACCGAACAATATGGCGGGAATAATCTTCTCTGTTTTTTTTATAGGAAATACATTGAAAACTCTACTTCTGTTTTAGCACAGAAATTATAATTAGAATTGGTTGAAATTTTGAAAATGTGTTTATTAGGACATTCTTTAATTAGTTCTGAATAAATATTAGAAAAAAACATGTTGGAAAATTTTTAATGCATTTGAATGGCAAAGAATCCCGAAAATCTTCAGTTTCTGAGGCTCGTACTCCCTTAAATAAGTTTTGTTTAATTTTTTACTACTTATTTATGTTTGGATTGACATAAGTATAAAGAAAGATATATACGAAATACGAAATACGAATTTTTTATGTACGAAATGTATACCTGTCTTGTAAATAGATAGTAGGATTAGAGTTAACTTCGTTATTCCTTAATCACGTTTTTTCCCATTAGGGAAGGACCATTTAACTTGAAGGGGAGAGCCTTGGTTTTAAGGGTTACGGTTGGCATCATTAGGCGTCCGTCGTCCGTTAACTTTTTTCAACGATCTTCTTCTCTGAAACCGCTGGAGGGATTGCTTTCAAACTTTGTACATTTTATTTTTAGGTTGTCCTCTACCAAGTTTGTGAAATTTGTGCACGCCGAATAACCAACATGGCCGCCGTTGCTAAAATAGCACCAGGGGGGGGTCAGATCATTGTTTTTAGCTTATATCTCAAAAAGTATAAAATATAAATTACAACAAAGTTACAGACAATAAATTTTGCTACGCCTGACGAGCATTTCGTCTATTCAAGACTAATCAGAGCTAAGAGATAAAGAAAATCCGAAGCAACCTTCCTCCTTCAACATCAAAAGCTCTACGAAACTCTCTATTGAGTCAAAGTTGTTGGACAAATCCTTATAGGACTTATTTCCCTGTAATCGTCAAAATTGATCATTTTCACAGTTATGGGAATTTATCTTAAAAACCGTAAGTGCTAGAGGAAAAGTTAGCATTGCAAAATTGTTTAGCTTATTGAGAGCTTCAAAAAATGATTCACTATTAAAATTGTCCAATCAACCGTTTAAGAGTTACCCCCTTTATTTCTTCTATCAATTTTAACTGGTTTTTTTTAAATCTTTTTCTCTGAAACCACTGAAGGGATTGCTTTCAAACTTTGTACACTTGATCTTAAGTATGTTCTTTACCAAGTTTGTGCAATTTATGCATGCTGACCAACCAACATGGTCGCCGTTGCTAAAAAATAGATCATGGGAAGGGGTGTGTCAAACCATAGTTTTGGGCTTATAGCTCAAAAAGGATAAGAGATGGAGAAAATCCGACGCAACCTTCCCTCTTCAGCATCAACTGCTCTACAAACCTCCCCATTGAGTCGAAGTTGTGGGATGACTCCTTATTGGAGTTATTTCCACTCAATCGTCAAAATTGACAATTTTCGCTGTGTTTGAACTTTATCTTAAAAACCGTAAGAGCTAGAGGAAAAGTTAGCATTGCAAAAAAATTATTTCAGGGTCAAAATTGTCAGATCAACCTTTTAAGAGTTACCCCCCTTTTAACTTGTTTGTTTTTTTTTCAAATCGAAAGCTTTGTTACTTTGTCTTCTTGATCTGAAGAGTGTTTTACATCCTAACTTGTTTCTTTAATGTTACTTATCAAGAACATATAGACCATGTTGCACACTAGGTAAGAGTCTTTAGCATAAGAGATATGGTGAGCGATTCAGGCTACTGAGAGCCTCTTGTTTGTTTTGGCCAGATAATTTTTTCCAAAGATCAACGAACATCCACTAAGTTTGGACCACTAACATGATCTTATATAATCACTGACTGTAGGGTCAGTAGTCATAGTACCTCCAATATCTTGTGACAAAAATATTTAATTTGCAACAAGCATTTACTGTTTGGTAAAGGAATGCTCGAAACATCAGCAGTGTTTTGTTTCCTAAACCTGTTCATATATGATCACTTACTGCAAGGTCGAGCAGTGCTGATAGTACCTTCATTATCTTGTGACAAATCAATTCAATTTGCAGAAAGCATTTGCTGTGCAAGATTAGAATGTCCCAAGATAGTGGACGTACTATGAGCACTTACAGACCCTTCAGTCAGTGATTATAAAATGTTTAGCAAACACAACATTGCCAATGTTTTACGAACATTCTCAGACTGTAAAGCAAATGCTTGTTGCAAATTAAATCTATTGGTCACAAGATAATGAAGATACTGTCAGCACTGATCGAGTAAGTGATTATATATGAACAGGTTTAGGAAAAACAACATTGCTGATGTTTCGAGCATTTTCAGACCGAACAGTAAATTCTTGTTGCAAACAAAATTAAATGGTCACACGACACTGGAATTAGTTTGAGCACTTTCCGACCCTACAGTCAGTGGCTTTATAAGATCTTGTTTAGTGATCCAAACTTAGCTTATGTTCTATCAGAATTTCCGACCTAACAGAAAATGATTATATAAGATGTTTGGCAAACACAACATTGCCGATATTCGCGTTGTTGATTTCTGTTCGGTTGATTTTGTGTTTTGTGTTTCCTCTTGTTGTTCTTGTTCATGTTTACCGGTTTTGTCGTTGCCCTTTCGGAATTTTGACGACCGAATGCACTACTGATGCCTCTTTGGTTCTTTATAGCATTATTAGGCCGAACAGTAAATTGTTGTTGCAAAATAGGTTTGGCTGTACTATGAACACCTCCGAACTTACAGTACGTGATTTTATGACATGTTCAGCAAACACAACATTGACGATGTTTCGAGCATTCTTTGATTGGACAGCAAATGGTTGTTGCAAAATACGGTCGAAGGTCCCAAGATAGTATGTATTATGAGGACCCTCCGCCCTCCAGTCAGTGATTATTTAATATCTTGTTTAGCAAACACATCATTAAAGATTTCTCGACTTCATACGGCTTCTTCGTACAATAAAGGAGGAGCTTCTATTTTCAAGGTAGAAACGAGCTTACTGGGCAAGAGTTTTCAACAGTAAAGTTAAAATTAAGAAACAAAGTTTTAGTTTCTAATTGAAATCTCTTTTATCTTTGTCAAGAATTGTGTATTTAAAATAGAAGATGATCTCACATGCATATTCGGTCCTCAGTTAAACCCCGGGTGTCAATCATTATATAAACTTTCATGAAAGTTTATAGACTAATCCGACTAATCATTTGAATCATGAAGCTAAAACCTCTCGGGGGGGGGTTCAATTCATATATTTTTTGGTAGGGATGACAGGCTGGCACCCCAGGACCCCCACCCTTATCATATATTAAAAATATTGATAGAGGTCCACCTTATCACATATTTTTTTCAGAAAAGCATACCTTATCATATATTTGTACAGAATAGAATACCCTATAAATAATAGGATTTGCGGTTTCAAACAAAGAACACCAGCTCGGATTAAGTAATAAATTAACTTGATTCAAAAGCTAATTGGCACCTGATTTGGTTCAATATTGTGACCTTATCACATAATCCCATCAAAATCTGTATCCTTATTGCATACATGTATTATCATCTCAATTTCACACCTTTTTCATATATTAGGTACCTATTTCAGCGGGCCATCTCATTGGAAATAAATCCCCAAGTAAAACCTAAAGTTGTGCTTGCTAAATATGTTCTTATTCAATCACTTACTGTAGGATCGGAAAATACTCATAGTATCTCAACTAACATGTAACCATCAAACCTACTTTGCAACAACCATTTTATATTGGGTCTGGGAATGCTCAAAGAACATCAGCTTAGTTTGGACCACAAAGATCTTATATAATCACTAAATGTAGGGTCTGTAAGTAGACATCGTACCTCCACTACTAGTTAAATAAAAATGCAATGAAACGACACCCCAGAGGAGCTTACTAGAGATAAACAACACTTAACAAGATTCACGTAAATGTGGTTTTGGACATGCATTTTACATAGAATATATTTTGTCCGGTTTTGTTTGGATTATGTTATGTATCAGTTCTATTCTTTTGTGATTAAACCATTTTTACATGAACTCAGTCACTTTTATACTATCTGTTTTTTTTTAAACATAGCTCGCAAAAGAGTTAAAATTGTTATAGAAGAAAGATATGTGTACTTAAATAATTTATTTGACAGCTTAATAGGTCAAACCAGTTATGAAAACAAATCCACAAAAGCCCCAACTCCATGGTACAATGCTTGTTAAGATGTGTTGAAATAATAGGCTCTCTTATTATTACAAAACTAAAAGGTAAACATGGTAAAGGATAAGGTTATTTATAAAATTAACCCGATATCCTATAGCTGATGATATTCTGATTTTCCCATTTTACACTGACGTTTATGATTTATATAGTAAAATCTAAAGAATCTTTAAATAATACCAAAAATTCAGCACATCAAATTAAATGTCACTAGCAAATGTTGTTGTGGCATTAGATTATATTGAACAATAAACAATAAGAGCTAAAATTCATGCACTTTTGAATTTCAAGTTTGTTGATTTGATGAATACGAAAAAAATAAGGAAGATACAAGATGAGTGCTAATTTAAAATACAAGTGAACTTTTGAATTTCAGATTTGTAGAGTTGGTGAATACAAACTACATGTAAAACCAAAATAAGAAACTATTAAACAAAGAAGACGTTTAAAGGACGCTAGAACAACATTCAACATCTAGTCATTTCACTAGCTGGCTCTAATTGTTGTTTTGTGGTCAAATGCTTTACAAAAATTACATAAAGACAACAGGTCCTAACATACTGACGTTGTCTATATCAGGGCACTGTCTCTGTCTAATTTTATCAGCTTGATCATCAAAATGGTTCATACTCGGGGGTGGGGGTCAATCCATATATTTTTTGGTAGGGGTGACCGGCTGGCACCTCAGGACCCCCACACTTATCATATATTAGGAATATTGGAAAAGTTAAAAGTTAAACCTTATCACATATTTTTGGCAGAAAAGCATACCTTATCATATATTTGTACAGATTAGAATACCCTATAAATAATAGGATTAGCTGTCTCAAACATAGAATACCCGGTAGAATTATGTAATTAATTAAATGCCAAAAGCTAATTGCCATCTGATTTGGTTGAACACTGTAAATTTATCATATCTGTATCCTTATCACATATTTTTATCACAATTTTGCACCCTTTTCATATATTACGAGACGTAAAAACAGTAAATAGTTTGTGCAAAATATGTATGATGGTCCCAAGATAGTGGTGGTAATATGAGCACTTTCCGACCCTACAGTATGTGATTGTGTAAGAACATATTTAGCAAGCACAAAATTGCTGATGTTTCTAGCATTATTAGGCCGAACAGTGAATGGTAAGTTCAAAATAGGTTTGATGGTCCCTAGATAGTTAAGGTACTATGAGCACTTTCCGACCATGCATAAAGTGATTTGATAAGAAAATAATTAGCAAGCACAACACTGCTGATGTTTCGAGCATTATTAGGCCGAACAGTAAATGGTTGTCGAAAAATATGTTTTATGGTCCCAAGATAGCTGCGGAACTATGAGCACTTTCCGACCCTACCGTATGTGATGGTATAAGAACATATTTAGCAAGTACAACATTGCAAATGGTTCGATCATTATAAGGCCGAAGAGTAAATGGATGTTGCACAATAGGTTTGATTGTTCCAAGATATTGGTGGTCCTATGAGCACTTTCCGATAATATACGAACATGTTTAGCACACACACACACATGTCTGATGTTTCGAGCCTTCTCAGATCCAACGGTTAATTGGTCCCAATGAATAGGTTCGTTGGCCCAAAAATAGTAGAAAAACTATGAGCTCTTGCTGACCCTACAGTAAGTGTATTTATAAAATGTTTAGCAAACACAACATTGCTGATGTTTTAAGGGCATTCTAGGACTGCACAGCAAATGCTTGCTGCAAATTGAATTTATTGGTCACAAGATAATGAAGGTATTATCAGCACTGCTCGACCCTACAGTAAGTGATGTTTAGCAAACACAACATTGCTGATGCTTTACGAGAATTCTAGGACAGTACAGCAAATGCTTGCTGCTATTAAATTTCTTGTTCACTAGATATTAGAGGTACCAAGTCTACTTACAGACCCTACAGTTAGTGATTATATAAGATCTTGTTCAGTGGTCCAAACTTACCTGATGTTTTTTGAGAGTTCTCAGACCAAACATAAAATGGTTGTTGCAAAATAGGTTTGATGGTCCCTAGATAGTGGTGGTAATATGAGCACTTTCCGACCCTACATAATGTGATTTTGTAAGAACATATTTAGCAAGCACAACATTGCTGATGTTTCTTGCATTATTAGGCCGAACAGTGAATGGTAAGTTCAAAATAGGTTTGATGGTCCCTAGATAGTTAAGGTACTATGAGCACTTTCCGACCATGCATCGAGTGATTTTATAAGAAAATATTTAGCAAGCGCAACACTGCTGATGTTTCGAGCATTATTAGGCCGAACAGTAAATTGTTGTTGCAAACTAGGTTTGATGGCCCCAAGATAGTGGCGGAATTATGAGCACTTTCCAACCCTACCGTATGTTATTGTATAAGAACGTATTTAGCAAGTACAACATTGCAGATTTTTCGATCATTATTTGGCCGAAGAGTAAATTGTTGTTGCCAAATAGGTTTGATGGTCCCAAGATAGTGGTGGTAATATGAGCACTTTCCGACCCTACAGTATGTGAGAAAAGCAAAGGTGTACCAAAGGGGTAATCAGTATCATAAAATTGTAAAGACAAGGACAAAACCGGCAGACAAAAAATCATCACAGCAAAACAAACCACATAACAACATAAAACACACACACACATAACAATAAAACCGCATTCAACAACGAGAACTCAAGTCGAAACGAGAGTGAACTCAGGTGCTCCGGAAGAGTAAGCAGTTCCTGCTTTCTATAGCACACCCGTCACGTTGCCAAAGATCGATTAAGTGTTGGTCAAATCCGGAAAAGGATGACATTACAAAACTCTATGTCAAACCAACATCTGTGCTCATCTGAGAGATAGAAATCCCTTATTTGTATACAAGCACATGATGTCGTCCGTAAAATTTCTTGAGTGATGACAACAACCTGGAAGCAACATACCCCTGTGTTAACAATTTGCTTGTCAGCCGTGTAGGTCGTTGTACTCCCCACATGCTCTGGAATAACGCATCAATTGTGATACGTAAACTCCATATGCTGGAGCGGACGGAATGTTGCTACACCGAAAGGGAAAGTTAACTATTGGAAAGTTGAAGTCATCACGTTTGTCATGGAGCTTTGTACAAAGCCTTCCTTGTGTGTCAATTTCGAGAAATAGATCCAAATATGAAGCGGACCTCCTAGAATCTGTAGTGTCCTTTATCTCAAGTTCCTTCGGATATATGAGATGAAAATAGTCACCAAATCGAGGATTGTTTAGTGAAAGGACATCATCAATATAACGAAATGTGAGATTGAAGGATAAAACAAGTTTGCGGTCTTTTTTGTCTAGAAGTGATTGTAAGAAGTCTGCTTCATATGAATAAAGAAACAAATCGGCAAGCAATGGTGCACAATTTGTGCCCATTTGGGATACCTATTGTTTGCTGAAAAACATGTCCACCAAACTGTACAAATATGTTGTCGATCAGAAAATTGAGCAGTTCTATTATTTGATCTTCTGTAAATTTGTTTTTTTCTTGCTAGACTCCTGGATGACAAAGTAAGTCTTTTTATAACCGACTACCAAATACTTGTACCTGCGTTTTCCGTTCTTTTTTGCAGATTTTTCGATCATTATTTGGCCGAATAGTAAATTGTTTTTGCCAAAAAGGTTTGATGGTCCCAAGTTAGTGGTGGTAATATGAGCACTTTCCGACCCTACAGTATGGAAATGTGTAATAACATATTTAGCAAGCACAACATTGGTGATGTTTCTAGCATTATAAGGCCGAACAGTGAATGGTTGGTGCAAAATAGGTTTGGTAGTCCAGAGATAGTTAAGGTAGTATTAGGACTTTCCGACCATCATTTAAGTGATTGTATAAGAAAATATTTAGCAAGCACTACATTGTTGATGTTTCGAGCATTATTAGGCCGAACAGTAAATGGTTGTTGCAAAATAGGTTTGATGGTCCCTAGATAGTGGTGGTAATACGAACACTTTCCGACCCTACAGTATGTGATTTTGTAAGAACATATTTAGCAAGCATAACACATTGCTGATGTTTCTTGAATTATAAGGCCGAACAGTAAATGGTTAGTGCAAAATAGGTTTGGTGGTCCAAAGATAGTTAATGTACTATGAGCACTTTCCGACCATGCATCGAGTGATTTTATAAGAAAATATTTAGCAAGCGCAACACTGCTGATGTTTCGAGCATTATTAGGCCGAACACTAAATTGTTGTTGGAAACTAGTTTTGATGGCCCAAAGACAGTGGCGGAATTATGAGCACTTTCCGACCCTACCGTATGTTATTGTATAAGAACATATTTAGCAAGTACAAAATTGCAGATTTTTCGATCATTATTTGACCGAAGAGTAAATTGTTGTTGCCAAATAGGTTTGATGGTCCCAAAATAGTGGTGGTAATATGAGCACTTTCCGACCCTACAGTATGTGATTGTGTAATAACATATTTAGCAAGCACAACATTGGTGATGTCTTTAGCATTATTAGGCCGAACAGTGAATGGTTGGTGCAAAATAAGTTTGATGGTCCCAAGATAGCTAAGGTAGTATTAGCACTTTCCGACCATCATTTAAGTGATTGTATAAGAAAATATTTAGCAAGCACTACATTGTTGATGTTTCGAGCATTACTAGTATTAGGCCGAACAGTTAATGGTTGTTGCAAAATAGGTTTGATGGTCCAAAGATAGTGGTGGTAATATGAGCACTTTCCGACCCTACAGTATGTGATTGTGTAATAACATATTTAGCAAGCACAACATTGCTGATGTTTCTGGCATTATTAGGCCGAACAGTGAATGGTTGGTGCAAAATAGGTTTGATGGTCCCAAGATAGTTAAGGTAGTATGAGCACTTTCCGACCATCAAATAAGTGATTGTATAAGAAAATATGTAGCAAGCACTACATTGTTGATGTTTCGAGCATTATTAGGCCGAACAGTAAATGGTTAGTGCAAAATAGGTTTGATGGTCCAAAGATAGTTAATGCACTATGAGCACTTTCCGACCGTACATCGGGTGATTTTATAAGAAAATATTTAGCAAGCGCAACACTGCTGATGTTTCGAGCATTATTAGGCCGAACAGTAAATTGTTGTTGCAAACTAGGCTTGATATGGTCCCAAGATAGTGGCGGAATTATGAGCACTTTCCAACCCTACCGTATGCTATTGTATAAGAACATATTTAGAAAGTACAACATTGCAGATTTTTCGATCATTATTTGGCCGAAGAGTAAATTGTTGTTGCCAAGTAGGTTTGATGGTCCCAAGATAGTGGTGGTAATATGAGCACTTTCCGACCCTACAGTATGTGATTGTGTAATTACATATTTAGCAAGCACAACATTGCTGATGTTTCTAGCATTATTAGGCCGAACAGTGAATGGTTGGTGCAAAATAGGTTTGATGGTCCCAAGATAGTTAAGGTAGTATGAGCACTTTCCGACCATCAATTAAGTGATTGTATCAGAAAATATTTAGCAAGCACTACATTGTTGATGTTTCGAGCATTATTAGGCCGAACAGTAAATGGTTGTTGCAAAATAGGTTTGATGGTCCCTAAATAGTGCTGGTAATATGAGCACTTTCCGACCCTACAGTTTGTGATTTTGTAAGAACATATGTAGCAGACACCACATCGCTGATGTTTCTAGCATTATAAGGCCGAACAGTAAGTTGTTGGTGCAAATTAGGTTTGGTGGTCCCAAGATAGTTAAGGTAGTATTAGCACTTTCCGACCATCAATTAAGTGATTGTATAACAAAATATTTAGCAAGCACTACATTGTTGATGTTTCGAGCATTATTAGGCCGAACAGTAAATGGTTGTTGCAAACTAGGTTTGATGGTCCCAAGATAGTGGCGGAATTATGAGCACTTCCCGACCCTACCGTAGGTAATTGTTTACGAATATATTTAGCAAGTACTACATTGCAGATTTTTTTATCATTATTTGGCCGAAGAGTAAATGGTTGTTGCCAAATATGTATGATGGTCCCAAGATAGTGATGGTAATATGAGCACTTTCCGAACCTACAGTATGTGGTTGTGTAAGAACATATATAG
Organism: Arcuatula senhousia; assembly: GCA_963971305.1. Classification (NCBI taxonomy): domain Eukaryota; kingdom Metazoa; phylum Mollusca; class Bivalvia; order Mytilida; family Mytilidae; genus Arcuatula; species Arcuatula senhousia. The sequence goes on from OZ020314.1 coordinate 4,765,901, forward strand.
CAAGCACAACATTGCTGATGTTTCTAGCATTATGAGGCCGAACAGTGAATGGTTGATGCAAAATAGGTTTAATGGTCCCAAGATAGTTAAGGTAGTATGAGCACTTTCCGACCATCATTTAAGTGATTTTATAAGAAAATATTTAGCAAGCACTACATTGTTGATGTTTCGAGCATTACTAGTATTAAGCCGAACAGTTAATGGTTGTTGCAAAATAGGTTTAATGGTCCAAAGATAGTGGTGGTATTATGAGCACTTTCCGACCCTACAGTATGTGATTGTGTAATAACATATTTAGCAAGCACAACATTGCTGATGTTTCTAGCATTATTAGGCCGAACAGTGAATGGTTGGTGCAAAATAGGTTTGATGGTCCCAAGTTAGTTAAGGCAGTATGAGGACTTTCCCGCCATCAATTAAGTGATTGTATAAGAAAATATTTAGCAAGCACTACATTGTTGATGTTTCGAGCATTATTAGGCCGAACAGTAAATGGTTAGTGCAAAATAGGTTTGATGGTCCAAAAATAGTTAATGTACTATGAGCACTTTCCGACCCTACAGTATGTGATTGTGTAATAACATATTTAGCAAGCACAACATTGGTGATGTCTTTAGCATTATTAGGCCGAACAGTGAATGGTTGGTGCAAAATAAGTTTGATGGTCCCAAGATAGCTAAGGTAGTATTAACACTTTCCGACCATCAAAAGAAAATATGTAGCAAGCACTACATTGTTGATGTTTCGAGCATTATTAGGCCGAACAGTAAATGGTTAGTGCAAAATAGGTTTGATGGTCCAAAGATAGTTAATGCACTATGAGCACTTTCCGACCGTGCATCGGGTGATTTTATAAGAAAATATTTAGCAAGCGCAACACTGCTGATGTTTCAAGCATTATTAGGCCGAACAGTAAATTGTTGTTGCAAGGTTTGATATGGTCCCAAGATAGTGGTGGAATTATGAGCACTTTCCGACCCTACCGTATGTTATTGTATAAGAACATATTTAGAAAGTACAACATTGCTGATTTTTCGATCATTATTTGGCCGAAGAGTAAATTGTTGTTGCCAAATAGGTTTGATGGTCCCAAGATAGTTAAGGTAGTATGAGCACTTTCCGACCATCAATTAAGTGATTGTATCAGAAAATATTTAGCAAGCACTACATTGTTGATGTTTCGAGCATTATTAGGCCGAACAGTAAATGGTTGTTGCAAAATAGGTTTGATGGTCCTTAAATAGTGGTGGTAATATGAGCACTTTCCGACCCTACAGTTTGTGATTTTGTAAGAACATATTTAGCAAGCACCACATCGCTGATGTTTCTAGCACTATAAGGCCGAACAGTAAGTGGTTGGTGCAAATTAGGTTTGGTGGTCCCAAGATAGTTAAGGTAGTATTAGCACTTTCCGACCATCAATTAAGTGATTGTATAAGAAAATATTTAGCAAGCACTACATTGTTGATGTTTCGAGCATTATTAGGCCGAACAGTAAATGGTTAGTGCAAAATAGGTTTGGTGGTCCAAAAATAGTTAATGTACTATGAGCACTTTCCGACCCTACAGTATGTGATTGTGTAATAACATATTTAGCAAGCACAACATTGGTGATGTCTTTAGCATTATTAGGCCGAACAGTGAATGGTTGGTGCAAAATAGGTTTGATGGTCCCAAGATAGCTAAGGTAGTATTAACACTTTCCGACCATCAATTAAGTGATTGTATAAGAAAATATGTAGTAAGCACTACATTGTTAATGTTTCGAGCATTATTAGGCCGAACAGTAAATGGTTAGTGCAAAATAGGTTTGATGGTCCAAAGATAGTTAATGCACTATGAGCACTTTCCGACCGTGCATTGGGTGATTTTATAAGAAAATATTTAGCAAGCGCAACACTGCTGATGATTCAAGCATTATTAAACCGAACAGTAAATTGTTGTTGCAAGGTTTGATATGGTCCCAAGATAGTGGTGGAATTATGAGCACTTTCCGACCCTACCGTATGCTATTGTATAAGAACATATTTAGAAAGTACAACATTGCAGATTTTTCGATCATTTTTTGGCCGAAGAGTAAATTGTTGTTGCCAAATAGGTTTGATGGTCCCAAGATAGTGGTGGTAATATGAGCACTTTCCGACCCTACAGTATGTGATTGTGTAATAACATATTTAGCAAGCACAACATTGCTGATGTTTCGAGCATTATTAGGCCGAACAGTGAATGGTTGGTGCAAAATAGGTTTGATGGTCCCAAGATAGTTAAGGTAGTATGAGCACTTTCCGACCATCAATTAAGTGATTGTATCAGAAAATATTTAGCAAGCACTACATTGTTGATGTTTCGAGCATTATTAGGCCGAACAGTAAATGGTTGTTGCAAAATAGGTTTGATGGTCCCAAGATAGTGGTGGTAATATGAGCACTTTCCGACCCTACAGTTTGTGATTTTGTAAGAACATATTTAGCAAGCACCACATCGCTGATGTTTCTAGCATTATAAGGCCGAACAGTAAGTGGTTGGTGCAAATTAGGTTTGGTGGTCCCAAGATAGTTAAGGTAGTATTAGCACTTTCCGACCATCAATTAAGTGATTGTATAAGAAAATATTTAGCAAGCACTACATTGTTGATGTTTCGAGCATTATTAGGCCGAACAGTAAATGGTTGTTGCAAACTAGGTTTGATGCTCCCAAGATAATGGCGGAATTATGTGCACTTTCCGACCCTACCGTATGTTATTGTATAAGAACATATTTAGCAAGTACAACATGGCGGATTTTTTGATCATTATTTGGCCGAAGAGTAAATGGTTGTTGCCAAATATGTATGATGGTCCCAAGATAGTTAAGGTAGTATGAGCACTTTCCGACCATCAATTAAGATATTGTATAACAAAATATTTAGCAAGCACTACATTGTTGATGTTTCGAGCATTACTAGTATTAGGCCGAACAGTAAATGGTTGTTGCAAAATAGGTTTGGTGGTCCCAAGATAGTGATTGTAATATGAGCACTTTCCGACCATACAGTATGTGATTGTGTAATAACATATTTAGCAAACACAACATTGGTGATGTTTCTAGCATTATAAGGCCGAACTGTGAATGGTTGGTGCAAAAAAGGTTTGATGGTCCCAAGATAGTTAAGGTAGTATGAGCACTTTCCGACCATCAATTAAGTGATTGTATTACAAAATATTTAGCAAGCACTACATTGTTGATGTTTCGAGCATTATTAAGCCGAACAGTAAATTGTTGTTGCAAACTAGGTTTGATGGTCCCAAGATAGTGGCGGAATTATGAGCACTTTCCGACCCTTCCGTATGTAATTGTTTAAGAACATATTTAGCAAGTACTACATTGCAGATTCTTTTATCATTATTTGGCCGAAGAGTAAATGGTTGTTGCCAAATATGTATGATGGTCCCAAGATAGTGATGGTAATATGAGCACTTTCCGAACCTACAGTATGTGATTTTGTAAGAACATATTTAGCATGCACCACTTCGCTGATGTTTCTAGCATTATAAGGCCGAACAATAAATGGTTAGGGCAAAATAGGTTTGGTGGTCCCAAGATAGTTAATGTACTATGAGCACTTTCCGACCATGCATCGAGTGATTTTATAAGAAAATATTTACCAAGCACAACACTGCTAATGTTTCGAGCATTATTAGACCGAACAGTAAATTGTTGTAGCAAACTAGGTTTGATGGTCCCAAGATAGTGGCGGAATTATGAGCACTTCCCGACCCTACCGTATGTTATTGTTAAAGAACATATTTAGCAAGTCCAACATTGCAGATTTTTCGATCATTTTTCGGCCGAAGAGTAAATGTTTGTTGCCAAATAGGTATGATGGTCCCAAGATAGTGGTGGTAATATGAGCACTTTCCGACCCTACCGTTTGTGATTGTGTAATAACATAATTAGCAAGCACAACATTGCTGATGTTTCTAGCATTATTAGGCCGAACAGTGAATGGTTGGTGCAAAATAGGTTTAATGGTCCCAAGATAGTTATGGTATGAACACTTTCCAACCATCAATTAAGTGATTTTATAACAAAATAGTTAGCAAGCACTACATTGTTGATGTTTCGAGCAATATTAGGCCGAACAGTAAATGGTTGTTGCAAAAAAGGTTTGATGGTCCCTAGATAGTTAATGTACTATGAGCACTTTTCGACCATGCATCGAGTGATTCTATAAGAAAATATTTAGCAAGCACAACACTGCTAATGTTTCGAGCATTATTAGGCCGAACAGTAAATTGTTGTTGCAAACTAGGTTTGATATGGTACCAAGATAGTGGCGGAATTATGAGCACTTTCAGACCCGACCGTATGTTATTGTATAAGAACATATTTAGCAAGTCCAACATTGCAGATTTTTCGATCATTTTTCGGCCGAAGAGTAAATGGTTGTTGCCAAATAGGTATGATGGTCCCAAGATAGTGGTGGTAATATGAGCACTTTCCGACCCTACCGTTTGTGATTGTGTAATAACATAATTAGCAAGCACAACATTGCTGATGTTTCTAGCATTATCAGGCCGTGCAGTGAATGGTTGGTGCAAAATAGGTTTAATGGTCCCAAGATAGTTAAGGTAGTATGAGCACTTTCCGACAATCAATTAAGTGATTGTATAAAAAAATATTTAGCAAGCACTACATTGTTGATGTTTCGAGCATTATTAGGCCGAACAGTAAATGGTTGTTGCAAAATAAGTTTGATGGTCCCTAGATTGTGGTGGTAATATGAGCACTTTCGGACCCTACAGTATGTGATTTTGTAAGAACATATTTAGCAAGCACCACATCGCTGATGTTTCTAGCACTATAAGGCCGAACAGTAAGTGGTTGGTGCAAAATAGGTTTGGTGGTCCAAAGATAGTTAATGTACTATGAGCACTTTCCGACCATGCATCGAGTGATTTTATAAGAAAATATTTAGCAAGCACAGCACTGCTAATGTTTCGAGCATTATTAGGCCGAACATTAAATTGTTGTTGCAAAATAGGTTTGGTGGGCCCAAGAGAGTGGCGGAATTATGAGCACTTTTTACCCTATCGTATGTTATTGTATAAGAACCTATTAAGCAAGTACAACATTTAGCATTGACAGGAAACCTCAATCTGGCGGAAATAAGTTTATTAAAGGGACATAATTCACAACTTCCGGAACTTACACGTGGATGAAAAAAAATCCCCACATTTTGTAAAATATCGCTGCGAAGGTAAGACACATTGGCAACTGTTAAACAATAATTAGTTTGAAAGTTTAAATCAAATTAAATCGATTTTAATGTTTAAATAGGCTGAAAATTAATTTGTAAACCTAATATTTCCGTGAAAATGTAGCGAAAAGGGTATGAACGGTGTGACTAGTTCAAATACTTTGCAAATCTTAAAGTTGGTTTTGAAAACGATCAAAAACGAACATATTGCGATTACATTTTTTTAATAATTCATTGAATAAAAATATATATATATTTAAATTGTGTTTAATTTTCAATAAATTGCATTTTGTAAATGAAATTACCTCCCTTACGCAATAGTCTGTTTTATCCAATAGCAATTTCATTGAATGATTTATTTATTAAACTTGAAACAGTGACAGAAATACAGGCTGTGAAGGTCTTTTTAAGAATGGTTGAACCCATATTACAAGATGAAAGTGAAAAATAATATTTTTGTGATAACTAACATTTGCCCACCCCCCTTTTCATTGTCATCATTGAATTCACTAGACTCTTTTTTCATAGGATATTTAACACATATAATTAAACTTACAAGTCAATTTATTGAAGTTACACAAGTATCTTTTTCAATCATTAAAATACTTTGTACTTTAGTTCACTTTTATATGTGGGGGGAGGGGCAGGGGTTTTACTAAAGGAAAGAATGTGAATTTTGTATACAGTTATATATTTCATTTTTATTCTATACATGATAAATATGAATTTGAAATAATCACCTTTTAAAAGATTTTCCTTTGTTATGGATATGTTTTTAATGATTAACTCAAACACATAAATATATACAGACAATAATGATATGTGGAATAAGTGTACAAAACATACCACATCATTAGCAGAAATATTTATAAACCACAATAAATAACAGTCAGCAGCCACTGCTCCCTGTTTTGCACTTGGATTAAGGTCACATAATGATGCATACAATTCAAATACAATCTTGAAATGGTCAGAAAAAGACTCCTTTCTTAAACAAAGAACACAAATACATACAAAGACAACTACAATCTAAATCTGAACATGGAATAAATGCAACTGAGGGGCTTGTTAAGGGGGGTACCAATATCCCATATCCACATAAATTTTTCATCAAATTTCCTGTATCCCAAAAAATGTTTTTCCAGTATCCCATATCCATGTAAATAAAATTGACAAAAATATCCCATATCCAAATAAGTTTTGCCTTAAATATCCCGTATCCCACTAAAAAAATGTGTGGATATCCCATATCCCAATATACCCTAAACAAGCCTCAACTGAGACATGATCCACATATTGACAGCCCAAAACTACCAATGATTATGGAAGTAACCCCCTCCCCATATTTTATTAAAACATAAAAATAAATTTCTACAGCAGAAAAGCAATGCACATAAACATGATGAAAGATCAGGATATATTTTTATATTTTCAGTGACAGATCTATACAGAAGCATTACAGTGATTGATTAAGACTGATCTGTGGTATATACCTTTTATATATATTTTTTAATCAAAAATGGCACATGTGCTATAACAGCACATGGACACTATGACATTCTGTTTACAACATCTTGAATAAAAGACAATTGGAAGTAGAAGACAAAAGAATAAAACAAACAAACAAACATTCATATTAAAAAAAATCATTTCTTGAAGATCTTTATGAGATGTGATTTAATGCAGACTGTTTACATTTATGTAAATTAGGATAAACTGGTAAAGTAGTTAATGCATATGGATGCTATACACAAATTAATAATAAATTAAGCATTATCCAAAGAAGCACCAATTGTCAAAAGTCCAAATGAGCGGTCAACACAAAACAAGCTCAAGCACAAGAAACACATTAACATCAAGTGACAATACAAACTAATCTTTGAACGAGAGCTGAGAAAAACATATCGAATTTATTGGGGGTGGTAAAGGGGGGGTACGTGCACGGATGAACGGCCAATAAAAAATGACAATCACGATGAACGGCCAATAAAAAAATGATAATCACGATGAACGAAAAATGAGATAGAGAAACACGATGCACGATGAACCTCTATGCACGGCTGAACGGGAAATAAAAATTGCTCAACACGATGCACGAAAAAAACCCTTTACCACCCACTTTATTGTCTCAGACCAGAGTGAACTTAGGTGCTCTGAAATAGTAAGCAGTTCCTACCTGTTGAAACACATCTGTTGATGATCAACACAGCATGTCAAATCCAGTATAGGAGAACAATTGTAAAGTCTATGACAATTAACCAACATCTGCACTCATCTGAGTGACAATAACTTCATATGTATCTCTTGATAAGCTGATGGTGTCTTCTAAAAAAAGTGATGACAACAAATTCGAGGAACAACATAAATCTGTGTTAAGAATTTTTGTATTAAAAACGTTAAGGTTTTTTTCATCTTAATCAGGAAAGAAAGTTTTTTTGAAATTATATAGTAATTATAAAGATAAATATAAGTATATTGTATACATATTTTCTTTCTGATATGAACCTGCGATTGTATGCATAAATATTTTATGAAGCTATTGACATGGTATATTTTCCATGGTCAATTTTTATCCATGTGGCAACCTAACGGTGAATACCACTTGGCTCAAGTGTCAACGACAGCATGGAAGCTTCATTCTTATTCATGCAATGACGCATAATTTTAAATAAGTTGATTATTAGTTAATTAATCTAAATATTATTTCACATTTGTCATGTTTGTTTTTGTTTATTTGTTTTGTTAGATCACCTGAATCGATCCTTTGTCCTCAAACCAGACTGAAAACAACATTTATTGAGCAAAAGATACGGTGGAACATATTAAAGTAAGTAAATTGATGTGAATGATATGTAACCTCATCAGTTGCCGCTAGGTGTTGCTGAAGATCCCAATGAAATTTGTGACATATTTATCATGTATACTTTTTCGATCTGTTTGTCCATCGGTCTGTCCTTCACACTTTTGTTTTCCACACTTATTTTATCTTAATTCTTGCATATATTCAAAAGATTACATTTTTGGTGAGCGAGTCTATTATGATGATTTACAAGTCAAGCTTTAGTTTCATTCCAGTCCACTAATTTAGACCTAAGTAACGACCCTTGAAATTTTTTAAAAATAAAAGTTTTCAACACTTTTTATATCTTTGGACCATCTATACTCAAAGGAATTTTGGTGTGCGAGTCTACTTTGTCAGGCGTGACTGAATCATAGAAATCTGACAACAGATTTGTGTAACATTTCAAAATGTCACTTATTTTATTTGCCAGCGGGGCAGGAGTGTCAATGACACAATTCCTTGTTAGCAGAAATATTTATAAACCACAATAAATAACAGTCAGCAGCCACTGCTCCCTGTTTTGCACTTGGATTAAGGTCACATAATGATGCATACAATTCAAATACAATCTTGAAATGGTCAGAAAAAGACTCCTTTCTTAAACAAAGAACACAAATACATACAAAGACAACTACAATCTAAATCTGAACATGGAATAAATGCAACTGAGGGGCTTGTTAAGGGGGGTACCAATATCCCATATCCACATAAATTTTTCATCAAATTTCCTGTATCCCAAAAAATGTTTTTCCAGTATCCCATATCCATGTAAATAAAATTGACAAAAATATCCCATATCCAAATAAGTTTTGCCTTAAATATCCCGTATCCCACTAAAAAAATGTGTGGATATCCCATATCCCAATATACCCTAAACAAGCCTCAACTGAGACATGAGACATCTTTATGAGATGTGATTTAATGCAGACTGTTTACATTTATGTAAATTAGGATAAACTGGTAAAGTAGTTAATGCATATGGATGCTATACACAAATTAATAATAAATTAAGCATTATCCAAAGAAGCACCAATTGTCAAAAGTCCAAATGAGCGGTCAACACAAAACAAGCTCAAGCACAAGAAACACATTAACATCAAGTGACAATACAAACTAATCTTTGAACGAGAGCTGAGAAAAACATATCGAATTTATTGGGGGTGGTAAAGGGGGGGTACGTGCACGGATGAACGGCCAATAAAAAATGACAATCACGATGAACGGCCAATAAAAAAATGATAATCACGATGAACGAAAAATGAGATAGAGAAACACGATGCACGATGAACCTCTATGCACGGCTGAACGGGAAATAAAAATTGCTCAACACGATGCACGAAAAAAACCCTTTACCACCCACTTTATTGTCTCAGACCAGAGTGAACTTAGGTGCTCTGAAATAGTAAGCAGTTCCTACCTGTTGAAACACATCTGTTGATGATCAACACAGCATGTCAAATCCAGTATAGGAGAACAATTGTAAAGTCTATGACAATTAACCAACATCTGCACTCATCTGAGTGACAATAACTTCATATGTATCTCTTGATAAGCTGATGGTGTCTTCTAAAAAAAGTGATGACAACAAATTCGAGGAACAACATAAATCTGTGTTAAGAATTTTTGTATTAAAAACGTTAAGGTTTTTTTCATCTTAATCAGGAAAGAAAGTTTTTTTGAAATTATATAGTAATTATAAAGATAAATATAAGTATATTGTATACATATTTTCTTTCTGATATGAACCTGCGATTGTATGCATAAATATTTTATGAAGCTATTGACATGGTATATTTTCCATGGTCAATTTTTATCCATGTGGCAACCTAACGGTGAATACCACTTGGCTCAAGTGTCAACGACAGCATGGAAGCTTCATTCTTATTCATGCAATGACGCATAATTTTAAATAAGTTGATTATTAGTTAATTAATCTAAATATTATTTCACATTTGTCATGTTTGTTTTTGTTTATTTGTTTTGTTAGATCACCTGAATCGATCCTTTGTCCTCAAACCAGACTGAAAACAACATTTATTGAGCAAAAGATACGGTGGAACATATTAAAGTAAGTAAATTGATGTGAATGATATGTAACCTCATCAGTTGCCGCTAGGTGTTGCTGAAGATCCCAATGAAATTTGTGACATATTTATCATGTATACTTTTTCGATCTGTTTGTCCATCGGTCTGTCCTTCACACTTTTGTTTTCCACACTTATTTTATCTTAATTCTTGCATATATTCAAAAGATTACATTTTTGGTGAGCGAGTCTATTATGATGATTTACAAGTCAAGCTTTAGTTTCATTCCAGTCCACTAATTTAGACCTAAGTAACGACCCTTGAAATTTTTTAAAAATAAAAGTTTTCAACACTTTTTATATCTTTGGACCATCTATACTCAAAGGAATTTTGGTGTGCGAGTCTACTTTGTCAGGCGTGACTGAATCATAGAAATCTGACAACAGATTTGTGTAACATTTCAAAATGTCACTTATTTTATTTGCCAGCGGGGCAGGAGTGTCAATGACACAATTCCTTGTTTAAAAAAATGTTATTTTTAACATTAAAAAGTACTGATGAAAAGAAAATGTTAGTTATACTGACAAGAAAGATTTTAATTACATAAAATAATTATAATTTGTAAGTTATATTTATATATAGTTGCAATAAAATTATATTCATTCCTTGTATTTATTATAGCATGGCTAGGTCACAACACTGGGCAAAAGGATCATGGAAAAAGGAAATAGATTTTAATTTCCAAGTAACAAACGTAAAAGCAGCAATGATTTTTAGAATTGTATCTGGTGTCCATTGTGAAGTCTCACCTGACCCACATTTTGCTGATACTTTAATATCAAGTGGGCAATGTCACAGTGGTATATCTTCCTTGTCTGAGCTTTCTTGCAGTACAATTGGTATTGCTTCATTAGTGGCATCTTCCGATTCCATTTATGACATTAGTGATACCTGGTCAGATGATACCATTAGTGTAGGTAATACCAGTGTTACTGTAACACATGATGTGGATTCACATTCAATCCCACTGTCCTTGCTTTTAGAGGAAAGCGAGATAAATGTGCAATCAGGTGCTTTTAATAATCTGATAAGTACTGAAGAAGCAGATTTTGAATTGAAGAACTTCTCCTTACCATTAAGTGTAATAGAAGATAGTCAGGCATTTTCTTCTTTTTCAGATACATCAGATATTGAAGTACCAAGGGCATCAGATGACCTCAGTTTATCACAATCATCATTCAACAAAAATTTGTTTGGTGATTATGATTCACAGAGGGATCTATTTGACAGCAGTCAACTGGATTCACCATCTCCTTTGCCTTCCACAAGCTTCTGTGTTACTGAACCTAGTGTTAGCTTTAGTGATGCAGAAACACAGTGGCCAGCTGGTTTACCATTTCCATTGTCAAAGTCAGATGGTTTTGAAAGTGACTCAACATCAAAATCAGTCAGTATTTTGAAAAGGAAAAAGTAAATCTATTAAGGATGGTCACTTTATTTTCAAAATATCAGTCCTATTTTGGAATTCTATACCATATACTAGTGCCATTAAATAATAAAGAATATTTTTTGTCTAACCTGCCGTGGTGGCATCCACAAGTTAAAATTTGGCTTAAATCTGTTTCACATGATCAAGTTATAGTACACCATTGATATTTTGTATGCAATTGCATCAATAAGCATCATTTAATTGTTATAACTATATGCCACTGCAGTCACAGTCCATTGACTTTGAGAACTGATTTGTTAAATTTGCTTTATTCAATATTTCCATGAGTAACTATCATTATCAGGATTTGAATACAAACATTTGCTTTTAAATTTGATCATGTATAAATATCATTTCAATATAGGTGGACTGTGTCTTTCTGGCACAGATTCCATATTCTTTCTTTTTAACATTTGAAATAGTTATGATCCAAAAAAGTTTTTGAGTGACCATCCTTGAATAAAATATTGTCTGTCTATTCATTTGTATGCCTATAAAATAAAAAAAACCTTTAAACACATTTAGAAAAAGAATTTATGTATATTGAATTGATTTTTGCTTCTTTCATAGTTTTTTGAGTTATGGCCCTTGGATTTTAAAAAAAAAATCACTTAATTTTTATTACATGTATGTTTTGTTTGTTAAAAGACAGTTATATTTAAACATTAAAGACATCGGTGTTACAGTAAAAAAGTAATGTTTTTTTAATTTAAAAGTTCAAAACCATATTTGAACAATATTTTGTTTTCTAATTGCGAATGCAAATGCATTGTCCAAGAAACACAAGCAACAGAAATTTCCTATTACTTATGTTTTGTCTGCACAAGCTCATTCGTAGGATTTTTTACTCATTGTTGACTGCTCTATAAACTGACATTAATGTACATGATGTGTATATACTATTGATTTTGCTGTTAATATTGTGTGCCCAGTGTTGTTGATACCTATTTATGTGGTAAGTCAAAAAAGGTGATAGGTATTGTTGAAACACAGCACTATGTTCACAATATCACTCTAATAATGTTTCAATGTAACTATTATATATAAATATGATTTACCATCAAATTTCTTATACTTTTTTGGCTGATATTTCCAATTGTTAAATTTAAAATTGTTAAAACACCAGGTTTCTTTCCTTTGTAATGGCATGATATCCTAGGTGCTGGATTTGGCTTCCTTGTTTGATAAATGTTTTGATTTATCATACTTATTCTTTTCAATAGTTTTGGTTCTTGGCCCTCCAATGTTTTGATTCAAATGCTACTGATGAGAGGTTTCTCCTTAATTAAAATATCAATAGCATATTCCAAATTATCAATTTATACCAGTTTTGGTATAACGTTACTCTATAACTAATTGCATTTTGTTAAGCATAATTTATGTTTACAAGGAACTTTTGTTTATATATTTTGAATTAAATTTTATTTATATGAAGAAATGATCATTCATGAATGCATCATCGACATTTTTTTTATTCAAGGTATGATACTGATTTTTTTTTTAGATTTACAGTATACAGATTCTTATATTAAGGGGAATTTAAAAGAGATACTAGATAAAGCTTCAATGTACATTTTTGACCCAATCTGAGGTAAGTAAAGTTACAACATATATTAGTAAATCTAAAAGTAAATTTATTTAAAACACATATTAAGTATTTTTATACCCCTCACTTGAAAAGGGGGGTGGGTGTTTATATAGTGATGGGGGTGTCCATCTGCCCTTCCTTTACCCGAATCTCTAAACCGCAACTCCTCGATCCTTAACGCCTTGATTGATTTTCATGAAACTTTCATACAATCTTATTTTTGGTCCAACCTAATTTTTTTGTGGATTTCCCAAATCAAAACAGTCACTTTGCCATCTTTTGACAAGGGGGTACCCATCTCTTATCCACAACTTCTCCTAGAGTCCTTGATGAATTTTTATAAAACTTTCACACAACATTTGTGACATGATGTAGATATGCACCTTTTATTTAAAAAAAAACTCTTTTGTCTAGTATGTGCCGCATTAGGGTATTGATTTGTGACTTTTTTGTTGTTTGTAAATTGTACATGTGTGAATATTTTATGAAGCTATTGACATCCTGAGATCAGGAATGAATATACATGTAGCAGTCAAACATTCTACATTTACAGGTAGATTTTTTAGACCCTGTTGAATTAGTTAACTCACTACAACAAATGGTAAAAGGTCTAAAAAACTGTTTTGATTGTTTGTTTGTTAATTGTAGATGTGTGAATATTTAATGAAGCTATTGACATGGTATATTTTCCATGGTCAATTTTTATCCATGTGGCAACCTAACGGTGAATACCACTTGGCTCAAGTGTCAACGACAGCATGGAAGCTTCTTTCTTATTCATGCAACAATGCATAATTTTTAAAAGTGATGCACGGTTTTTATTTTCTTTCAGTATATGAAAATGATTATTTTTTTTAGATTTACAGTATACAGATTCTTATAATAATTGGGAATTTATTAGAGAAACTAGACAAAGCTTCATTTTACCTTTTCAACCTAATCTGAGGTAGGTAAAGTAACAAACATGCATGAAACCTATAGCCATTATATCTCAATTTAATTTTATGTTATTTATATGTTCAGTATTAACAAATGAAAGGAGTACACTTTCATTGTAACCTTGACAGACCAATTAGTCAAGAACATTATTTGATAATGGTGTCGCATACAGCTCTGTATAGTAATATCTAACCTAGGTGGTCTAGTGGTCTAGGGCACTGCATGACACAGTGCAGGGGAAATTGCCATACATGACTTACAACTATGGGTTTGATTCCAGCTCAATACAACGCTGCATTTTTCGATGTTAACTTTGCAGCTCTCCATATCCATTCTTTATTTATAATATTAAAAATATTATTCCCGAAAAATAATAGATTGAAACTGCACTCCTTTTAATTACATGTGATGTGTTTTGTTTGTACTTGTTTTGTTATATTTGTGTTTGTCTTTGTGTAGATGTCTTTATTTAGCTTTATGTGTCTTCACACTTTCAGCTTCTGCTTAGATTTAGGTAATATTACTAATCATGGCACATTTCCCTCAACTCCCTTTCAAAGTTGATAAATTAACCAACAAGGTAGCTATTCAGCTTTATAAAAACAGCAAGCTGTACTTCAAATGTGGAAGTAGACGCATTTTCCACTATTGGATTACAAAAACAACGAATTCAACCCAGTCAGTTAATATTAATAGTTTAATGTCAAGAATTCAGGCCACCATGAAAGATCACCATAGAATAAAGATGAGTGGAAATTTATCACGTTTGTACAAATTTGAAGAAGATTTGTTTGATCTGCCTCAACCAAAATTATCATCCACATGCAAAGATGTGAAGCTGCAACAGCTGATTTATCAGCTTACATCTGTAAAGAAGAAGTTGCAGATTGCTACATTACAACTTTCCCAAAGAAACCGGGAGGTTAAAAGAAAACAAGGACAGATTATAAAGTTGAAAAACCAACCTGTATGTAAAAAACCAATAACGAAGACAGTTTTTGTACAAACTGCAGAACCTCCTAAGTCCAAATCAGAGGACAGATCAACCCAATGCAATATTGATTGCGATGACCAGAAATCGGAAATTTTGTATTGGCAAAATATGTTTTGTCAACTACAAGATGAAATGGAAAAAGGAGATGTCGACCCTAAAGCTCAAGACATAATAAAAACAAGAGAAAGGACAAGAGGAAGTCCATTTTCCACCAAGATAAGGGAAGCTGTGTTTTGTTGTTTACAACACAATGTTCCAAGAAGCAATATTTCACCAGTTATTAGGGACATTGTTCAAATATTTTTAAAATTAGATTTAGATGATCTACCATCAACATCATCAATTAATACAATGGCCAGAGAAGCTGGAATTTGTGCAGAACAACAGCTAAATGAAATTCTACCAACCGCAACAAATACAACACTGTTGCGTGATGCCACAACCAAGAAGGGAAAACATTATTACGGGGTGAAAATAAGTACAGAAAGTGGAGAATTTACTTTGGGTATGCATATTTATTCATATCAAATGTATTTAAAATATGCCATTTACTTGTTTAAATTAATTAGGTAATAACAAAACTATATATATATATACCAAACTGGAATCATTACATATAAAGTGTAACTGAAGAGCAAGAAATACTCTACAAAATCAAAATGTCAACCATTGGGAATCCCAATCTAGAAGTCAGATGATCTACCTCTTAGCCAAAGAAGTACAGACCTTTAAAAAGAAATACACATAGGTTAGCACCAATAGGTCATTCTGTAGGCACAAGTCCAAAAGTGTACAGGCAAAACTGATCAAAACGAAACAAGCACAACTGACAACGTAAACTCAAGTCATAACGAGAGTGAACTTAGGTGTTTCGGAAGAAGAAGTTTTTGGCTGTTGTAACATGTACACCCCGCAGGGCTGTCAAGTTTTTATGAGCTGCATGCGTGAGATTCAACGAAAAATCAAAGGATCAAAGGAAAAAATTAAAAGATCAAAGAAATTTGCCGCCATATTGCTAACTAGATGTGTGAGTCTAACGCAAGTTGCATGACACTTGACAGGTCTTCCCATGCGTTACTTGCCAATGATCAACACAGGGTGTCAAATTCAGTATAGGAGAACAAAACAAAATTCTATGACAAACCAACATCTGCACTCATCTGACATACAGAAACTCCATAATCACTGAAGGAACAGATCAACCCAAAGCAATATTGATTCTGGTGGTCAGAAATATGAAATTTTGTATTGGCAATAACTCCTAAAAGAAATGGTCCTACAGCTTTGACCAAATTACATGAAATGTAGATCTTGATGTGCTAAATGATATGCAATTCGAATTTTTGAAATATCTTGTATAGTTTTCAAGATATAGGGCTAAATGATTGAAAAAAAAAATACAGAAAGAGGGCAATAACTCCTACATCGGTTGTTGAATCTTCTTGAAAATTTCAAGGCAGGTAGATCTTGAGGTGCTAAAAACTTTTACCTTGCCAGAATTTTGATATCTGTCACTGTTTTTGAGTTATTTGCAAGAATTAGTAATTTGACCCCTATGTTCTATTTTTAGCCACGATGGCCATATTTTTTTACCAATCAAAAATCCGAACGATAGTTTTGTACAAGTAATGTCACTAATCAACTGTACCAAGTTTGCTTGTAATTAGACTTAGAGTGTCAGACAAGTTAACGTTTGAAAAATTGTTAGCAGATGACGACGACGGACGTCTTCCGTCCAGGTGAGCTAAAAATGATTACTTGCATGACTAATAAAACAGGAAGTAGGTAAGCAACAGACCTGGAGACACATCCCACAATATGAGACTGGCCTTCCTGAAAATGCGTGCATTATGCAAATATTGAAATCCTACAGTTACCAGTAATATCAGTTGAAAAATCTGTTACAAAAAAATATTGCAACAGATGCAATGCAAACACACCAAAATTTATGTTTCCACTTATAAATTTATCAAAGACCTTTGCTCTTGATCTAGAATTTATGTGCTAGGAGTATAATTTTCAGGCTTTACACTAAACAATTAAGCCAAACTTGTATGGTTTTTGTTTATATACATGTAGGCACTAAGGAAATATCATGTGGAACTGCTGAAAAATATGTTGAGGCCACTAAGGATTTATTGAAAAATATTACACCAGATAGCGATACTATTTTAACCAACGTTTCCAATTTTATGACGGATAGAAGTGCAACAGAAATAAAGACAAACAGGCTTTTAAATGAGATCATGCATGAAATTGATGACACAAAAACAGCTGCAGAATCATACCACTGCTCCATCCACCCATTATTACAATTTTCTGAAGAAGCTGAAAAAATAGCAAAGCAGATGGAAAAAAATATAATCTCAAATTACAACAGTTTATTTTTCGGTCAAAGTCTGAATCATATTCACAAAACCTTCTGAGATGCTGCTCAAAACTCTTTTTTGACGATAAAACTGGAGATCCATCATCTGCTAGTCATTATTTAGAAACTCAAGGAATTAAAAAACCGCCTATCTTAAAATTTAAAGGAAACCGTTTTAACACTTATTTTTATAACGCTGCTGGAGTTTTTAACATTCGAAATCATTTACAACAATATATTTCAACCAGTAAATCTAATCCGAACCTTCTTCAAACTTCCATACTCGAGTATCTAAAGAATCCTGTTATAATATCTATATGCCATGCCATTGCCTTGATATTTCATCATATTACATCACCATATTTTCAAATTGCCGCCTCTACACCAACAGCTCATGAAATGTCAAAAACATATCATGAGCTTATCGATGGACTTGAACTCATTGAAATGACACCTACCATCGTTTTAAAGAAAGACCAGCTTAAAGTGTTTTCCAACTCAAAAGTAAAACAAGTTAACAGCTCTTACCAACTTTTTGATATTCCACCAGACACTACCAGTACTATTACTATGGACACAGTTCAAAATATCGCCAAAAGTTTAAAGGTTAAAAGTCAGAAACTATTTTCTGATTTTTTGAAGGGTGGAAAATATGAAGAGTGTTCTCCTGAACTGTTGGAGAAATCTAAGTCTTGCCCATCTAATAACATTTCACTAGAAAGGTTAATGGCACAGATTGACAGAAAGAAATCTATTGCCCCTAATACAAGTACATACTCCATTAACTCGTCCATCATGTTTAGAAACAATAACACTGCTAAATGGCTTCAAAAGAAAAATGATGATGAAAAAGAGAAGATAATTGCAGAATGCCGAAGGAAATCAGAAATGAAAAGACAAACAGAAATTACGGAATATGTCAAACTTTATAGAGAAAAAAGTATTATGATTGAGGAGAAAATAAAAGAGAAAGAACAGAAAGAACATAAAAAACAACAGGAGAAAGATCAAATGTTACAAGATATTGAAAATGCTGGTGGGTGTTGGTCATCCATAGACCAATTAAATGTTTTCCTGAGTAGATGTAAAACAAAAAAAGATCAGATGAAAGCTATCAAAGTGCAACTTAATTATAGGAAGGAAATTAAAAAACAAGTAGTTGATGACCAAAGTCTATTTAAGAAAACTTTAGATCTTCACACTTTAATTGAAAATTTGAAAAAACTTATAAATTTAGAAACAGAAATAAATAATAACACTATAGAGATAGAAATGGAAGTCACAGATAATACTACCGGTAGTAGAAACAACCAAAATACATTAAATGATGAAACACAGAACGATAATAGAGAAATAGAAACACCAATGGATGTAACTGAAAGTACACCGGTAACTACAATTAATCTACCAGAACCACCAGAATATTATGTTGGAAAGAACATATTACATACATGGGATGATGGCAATGAAAATCTAACTCAATATGATGGCAAATTGCTCGATTTTGATGAGAAAACAAAGACTTTTAGGGTAATTCAATGCCCTTGCTAATAATTCTTGTCCTGCCTGTATTTTAAACAAGATTTGCAAACCAATGATCAGAATCTAGTAAATTGATTTAAATAAACAGATTTTTACAAAAGTACATGAAAATTAACATATTTAAAAAAGCAAAGGAATATGGAATATGTGACAGAAATATGTACACTATTAACATGTACTTAATTCTTGGCAAATGAAATCCAATGAAATATATTTATAACATAGTTTATGAATGTGGCAATGATAAATTTGTGAATATGTTTGCCATATTGCAAATCTTTCTATTAAATTATACAGGTGCATGATAATTCTATTTGAATTTAATGCACCCTCTACCAAAAATGCAGTCACTGTTATTTTTTTCATATATATTGGTAGTGATAATTAAGACAAAGCAAAGAATATTAAATATTCTTCATCATCATTATTGTTACAAATTATAAAGTCATAATAATTTGTCTTGTAAAAAATAAGAATACTCCTCATTGAAGTAATTTAAAGTTCTACTTTCCAAAGTTGATGGTGATCTCAATATTTTGAATATTTATCCTACAAGAAAAAAATGTATCAAGATATATAATTATCACTTACCATTACAAGGCCGTAGCCAGGGGGTGCGTTGGGTGCGTTTGCACCCCCCTTTTGAGAGAATTTTTCTTAATTTCCTAGGGAAAATTGACAAAACTGAGGTTTACAACCCTATTTTTCACCATTTTTTTATCAAAACGCACTCCCTCTGGAAAGTTTGCACCCCCTTTTGAAGAATTCTGGCTACGGCCCTGCATTAAAAATACACATGTTCTTTCTGTATTTTACTTTTTACATTTTCTAAAGGATGTTTGCTGTTCAGTTTCAAAATTAAATTGTTTTATAAAAAATATAATTTGCTATTAAAATGTGAATTTAAAAAGATTTTGAGCATTTATATTTTAAAGTTACAGAAAATGACCAGCAAAACATCTATATCACCATGCATTATCAAAATAAGAAGCACATGTAAATTATCAATCAAAGACAATTATCCCATTAAGATTTTTATTTATTTGAAACAAATCACAGATTATTTTGTTAATTTGAGGAACTGAACTTCTGCAGCTTTAACTATTGCCACAGACTTTTGTAGTAAAATAATTAAAGGTTTAAAATTTCATAGCATGCATGCATTGCAAAAATGTATTTTTTATAAGAATTAAAAAGTTAAAAGAACATTAAAAAAGTGGCGTATTTGAATTGTGGACAAAACTAATTGAAGAAAATAATTATCAAACATTAAAATATGTATTCTTTTATCTATGAATCCTGAATCAAATAGAATGATTCTTATATATATATATAGGTGAACTACTTCTTTAAACACTTTGCCAAGCAAATATGGGGTGTGCAATAGTTTAAAAAAAGATAATCTGTGACCTCACATTATACATTTTTTATAAAAAAAATTACCATCAAAGGAGAGGCCAGGCACACCCAGCATGACAGTTCTAGATATGTCTTTCACTTATTTCATGTTTTATTAATAATAATATGTTAATAGAAGGTTTACAAGTACCATGGTTTCCACATATTTCCTGAATCAAATTCATATGATGCTTTAAAGTTTTTTTCCAAGTTCTGTGGTCTTTTGCAAGGTTATATATTGCCTGGTATTTCAAATATATAGCGGACTAGGATTTTCTTGAGACTTAAGCAAGTCATTGTACACATACACACAGTCGTATGTCAAATAATCTTTCAAGCCAAAGTGCAAGGTTATTTCCAGGTTAAAATTAGGTTTAAAACCTTTTGTGATTTTCAAGTCTTTTTCACAACCTTCAAAAGTCTAAATAAAATTCAAAACTTTTTCATGTTTTCAACCCAATTACAGAGTAAAGAAAGCTATTATCATGATTATAGTTTTATAATAATTAAGAAAACCAATAAATTGACTTTGCCAAAAATGTAACCAATATAATTCATTTGAAAAGTGTGTTTTCTCTTCTTCAAAAAATAATTTAGAATATTGTTTTTATTTTACAGGTTGTGTACTGGAACAGTAAGAAAGGACACAAATTTCACAAGAGATTGAAAAAAGTATGAATTAACCTACCAGGAACTGTTAGATGACATTGGTTCAGGAGATTTAAGATTAAGGTAAATCAATGGTAGTTGTGATATAAAGTGTCAAGAAAAATTCAATATAAATTAACATTTTAATGATCTGGTTTTAGGTCCTATATATTAGTTTTAACTACCCCCCTTTTTATTTCATTTTGGATTTATTGTTTTCTCCCTTTATTTTTTTTATCCATAAATTTATTTCAACATATTTCTATACAAACCTATTTATAGAAGTCTTTTCAATATTTAAATGATTTTTTCAATAATTAATATTTGTTTTCCTTCTTTTAGCATTTAAAGACTGAAGAAAAAGACTATAGTGCAATTTCTTATTTGATTTAATGTAAGTTTAAAAAATCAGATAGAGTTATTCACCTTTGATTGGACAAACATTTTGGAAAATACCCCAAGTGACTATTTTAGGAATATAGGAATTTCTGCATAAAAATAATTATCCAATGAATGCCATTGTGTTATATGTTTAGGTCAAGGACATCTGAACTTAGTTTTATATTGGATATTTTCATTAGTGGAAGTTAGTTTTTTTTCCTGTTTATGCTACAACATTGCAGATTTTTTGATCATTATTTGGCCGAAGAGTAAATGGTTGTTGCCAAATATGTATGATGGTCCCAAGATAGTGGTGGTAATATGAGCACTTTCCGACCCTACAGTATGTGATTGTGTAATAACATATTTAGCAAGCACAACATTGCTGATGTTTCTAGCATTATTAGGCCGAACAGTGAATGGTTGGTTCAAAATAGGTTAATGGTCCCAAGATAGTTAAGGTAGTATGAGCACTTTCCGACCATCAATTAAGTAATTGTATAACAAAATAGTTAGCAAGCACTACATTGTTAATGTTTCGAGCATTATTAGGCCGAACAGTAAATGGTTGTTGCAAAATAGGTTTGATGGTCCCTAGATTGTGGTGGTAATATGAGCACTTTCCGACCCTACAGTATGTGATTGTGTAATAACATTTTTAGCAAGCAAAACATTGCTGATGTTTCTAGCCTTATTAGGCCGAACAGTGAATGGTTGGTGCAAAATAGGTTTGATGGTCCCAAGATAGTAAAGGTAGTTGGAGCACTTTCCGACCATCAATTAAGTGATTGTATAAGAAAATATTTAGCAAGCACTACATTGTTCATGTTTCGAGCATTATTAGGCCGAACAGTAAATGGTTGTTCCGAAATAGGTTTGATTGTCCCTAGATAGTGGTGGTAATATGATCACTTTCCGACCCTACAGTATGTGATTTTGTAAGAACACATTTAGCAAGCACCACATCGCTGATGTTTCTAGCATTATAAGGCCGAACAGTAAGTGGTTGGTGCAAAATAGGTTTGGTGGTCCCAAGATAGTTAAGGTAATATTAGCACTTTCCGACCATGCATCGCGTGATTTTATAAGAAAATATTTAGCAAGCACAATACTGCTAATGTTTTGAGCATTATTAGACCGAACAGTAAATTGTTGTAGCAAACTAGGTTTGATGGTCCCAAGATAGTGGCGGAATTATGAGCACTTCCCGACCCTATCGTATGTTATTGTATAAGAACATATTTAGCAAGTACAACATTGCAGATTTTTTTATCATTATTTGGCCGAAGAGTAAATGGTTGTTGCCAAATATGTATGATGGTGTCAAGATAGTGGTGGTAATATGAGCACTTTCCGACCCTACAGTATGTGATTGTGTAATAACATATTTAGCAACCACAACATTGCTGATGTTTCTAGCATTATTAGGCCGAACAGTAAGTGGTTGGTGCAAAATAGGTTTGGTGGTCCCAAGATAGTTAAGGTAATATTAGCACTTTCCGACCATCAATTAAGTGATTGTATAAGAAAATATTTAGCAAGCACTACATTGTTGATGTTTCGAGCATTATTATGCCGAACAGTAAATTGTTGTTGCAAACTAGGTTTTATGGTCCCAAGATAGTGGCGGAATTATGTGCACTTTCCGACCCTATCGTATGTTATTGTATAAGAACATATTTAGCAAGTACAACATTGCAGATTTTTTGATCATTATTTCGCCGAAGAGTAAATGGTTGTTGCCAAATATGTATGATGGTCTCAAGATAATGGTGGTAATATGAGCACTTTCCGACCCTACAGTTTGTGATTGTGTAATAACATATTTAGCAAGCACAACATTGCTGATGTTTCTAGCATTATTAGGCCGAACAGTGAATGGTTGGTGCAAAATAGGTTTAATGGTCCCAAGATAGTTAAGGTAATATTAGCACTTTCCGACCATCAATTAAGTGATTGTATAAGAAAATATTTAGCAAGCACTACATTGTTGATGTTTCGAACATTATTAGGCCAAACAGTAAATGGGTGTTGCAAAATAGGTTTGATGGTCCCTAGATAGTGGTGGTAATATGAGCACTTTCCGACCCTACAGTATGTGATTGTGTAAGAACATATTTAGCAAGCACAACATTGCTGATGTTTCTAGCATTATTAGGCCGAACAGTGAATGGTTGGTGCAAAATAGGTTTTTTATTTTAAAGTGATGCAAGTAGGGAAATTTAGACAAGATATGTATTTGTATTTGATGATATTCTATGTATTTAATTTTTGCACAAACGAATCTAGTGATTTATAATTAATTATTTCCTCTCGCTCTATTATGATCAACTACTGATTGTAAAATATCCGTATAATGTAGAGCATCACAAGTCTAGTATTTTCTATTGCAAGTCCTTAAATTTTAAATATTTTGTTTTACAATTTCAAGAAAAAGAAACAGTAATGGTTGTTTCTTAAATACATAAATAGATACATTTCAAAATGAGAATTTGATTTCCAAAATAATCGATTCCAGTTTGAAATATTATTGTAAAGTAATGTTTTTTGTTTTTTTTTTTGTTGTTGATGAATTGCATATTTGACAACAAAATATTTCAAGTCGAATAACAAAGAATCGTCTTTTTTTATTTATTAATTGTTCAAATATAACATTAACTCTGCATAATGCTTATACAATTTCATACAATTAAAAATCTTTATTTTTTTTCAGACACCACTCATGCTCAGGCTCCAGTTAATAAATCACAGCTACCAAGGGAACTCAAACAGATCAGACAGATTGACATATCAGGAGAATTTTGGGATTGCACCGCTGTAGATGATAAATTCGTGATATGTGACTGGAACAATAAGCAATTAGTCGTCACTGATTCTGATGGTTCTAATGTACGTGATATCCCTCTGTCTAGAATGCCATACTGGGTAACAACTGGAATGCCATACAGGATAATAGCTATTGATAACACAACAGTGGCTGTAAATATAGGGAACAGCGATATCGATATAATAAACATCTACAGTGGTGACCGTTTACGTAGAATTAGTGTCGATGGTGTTGTTCGTGGATTAACATACAGTGAACCGCACCTTTACATCGGTGTTTACGGAAAAGGAATACATGTTATTGACCTTCACGGTAATACCATTAAGACCATACCAACAGAAAGGAATGCATGGTGTATTACTATTAACAATAAAAGCATCTACTACACAGATTATGACACAATATCATGTGTTACACCATCTGGAGAAAATATGTGGACATTTGAAGATCCTATGGTCAAAGACATTCCCGGTCTAACAACAGACGACACGAACATTTATGTGACTTGTTACCGCAGTCACACCGTGTTTGTGATTTCACCTGATGGGAAACAAGTCAGACAATTGCTTTCTGAATCAGATGGACTTAAATATCCACGAGGAATGTGTTACAATGGAAAATCAAAAACTTTAATGGTGTGTAACCTGGATGGACCAGCCTACTTGTTTAACATTGTGAATTAAACTTTTGATTTAATATTCCTGATAAGACTTTATCAATCAATTCTGTTAGCTTGGATGCATAACATTGTTAAAGTTTTGACATTTATTTGTGATTAGTGCTGTACATGTATTTTGACTTGATTTGAATCTGATTTGTATATAAGGCATTAAGACAATATATGGTATTGAATCTGTTCTGAGTATTGCTAAATAATTTTTGTCCTAAGAATTGTCTATATACATGATAAATAACCAGAGGAAATATGTAACAAAACAAATTAAATTTTTAATTTAATCAGGAAGCACATGCCTACTTGTTCAACATTGTAAAATAAACTTTTCATTCAGTATTGATTTTCTAATTAGACTAATAATTTTCAAATTTTGTGTTGCCTGGATATATATCAATGAGCTTTTAACATTTCATTTGTGAATAATATTGTATGTTGACATGATTTCAAATTGATTGAATCTGATTTATATATATTAAGTTAATAAAATATACTGTATTGAATCTGTTAATTTAGATTGCCAAACAGTTCTTGTCCTCTGTTCTGTTTTTTTTTAAATATAACATAAAAAGTATCATTTCAATGATCATGATTGTTTTCGGTAATTTTCTAGAAAGATTTTTTTTCATTATTAGCCTGTTTAGTAGTGTGTTTTTACTTTCTTCTCTGTTAATGTAAGTACTTATAGTTTTACTATATTATTTAAATGGTGTCCAAATCAAATCATCGTCTAACAAATGGATATCGAATTGCATAATAATAAAACATTTTTTTTCGAAAAAAACAAAAATGTTCCTATGTGGCAATCAAATGTCGAATGACTGAAGGGTAAAAGACAAAGTCAGTAGACAAAATATCAACACGAAGACAAAGTCGGTAGATGTAAATTCATCACTAAAATGAAAACCTCACATTCACGAAAAATAAACATAAATAAACAGAATCACAATCATCAATATGATCTAAATTTAAATGACATAAAAGTTCCATACAAAAAACTTTACTATGCCTGACGCGCGTTTCGTCTGTTCAAGACTCATCAGAGCCGCCCTGTCAAAATATTGAAAAATACAGAAAATATTGGTTATGAAAAGCATAGAACAATAAAACAAAAATATACCGAACTGGGCAACCAAATTTTAACTTACTTGATCAACATATGTCTGGGGTAGGAAAAACCTTAGAGTATAGTCAGTTTTGAAATTTAAACGAATAATTTAAAGCTTTGATGTGTTCTCCAACACTAAAGAGTTGGTGCCGGAGCCGGCTTACCTCGGTGAATTAAAACTCCATCAGCAGCGCTAACCTTCGCAGGTGTTTAAAATTGAAATGACAACAACGTTCCAGAGAATGAATCTTACCACGCCTGACCCACGTTTCGTCTATTAAAGACTCATCATAGATCATAGGCACTCTGTCAACAATATGAACTAATATGCTGCAAAACAATGAAAGCAAAAACTGACAAAAATATATTAAATAAGCATTGCAAAACATATCCTGTTATAAATAGTATTGATGGTCGAAAGTAAACGAAACATAATTTTAGTTGCGTAAAACTCACCGCAATAGAAGAAGGTTAAAAATGTTGTATCAATAAATGCATATCCTGAACAAAGATCCACTGATCAATGTTTGTTATAGCAAATGTTCGATAAAACAAGTTTATTTGACATACAAGATCTTGAAAAAAATATATCACTAAACAGTATTCACTGTGGTCAATACCATTTTATACATAAAAACATAACAAAGAAAAGAGCACTAAGATATCACTTTCCTCAATATTATTTGTTTACTTGACCAATCGTTTGTCTTGATTAAACAGTCGTTGTCTCTTAGACCAGGCTCTGGCACTAAATAGGAAAGTAGAAAAAGTGAGTATTTCCTTACAGAATAAAATTATTGCACCTTGCAAAAAAGTCCCATGCTTATAACTTCATCTTAGTGGCCGGAAATAACCTCAGCTGAAGAAAGATTTAGTTGATATCTTAATGGAGCTTATGCCAAACAAAGCGTTGTTGTACTTAGGTTGTTCTATAAAATATAAAACTTCAGGTAGTCTGTTGTAATACAAATGACAACAAGCTTTAGCCATTCAATTATA
Organism: Arcuatula senhousia; assembly: GCA_963971305.1. Classification (NCBI taxonomy): domain Eukaryota; kingdom Metazoa; phylum Mollusca; class Bivalvia; order Mytilida; family Mytilidae; genus Arcuatula; species Arcuatula senhousia. The sequence goes on from OZ020314.1 coordinate 4,792,961, forward strand.
AAAAAAATGGTAGCTACAAATGCTTAAAAAGCAATACACTATTCCACTATACATTACACTTAGGTAGCTTAAAGAAAAGCAATTGCAAATAACAGCAATAGATCCAGGTTCAAAGCCTGGCCTAAGTTTCAACATTGAAAGAAAGAAACATATAATACACATCTTAAACGTAAACAAAACAACCTTACATTACAACAGAAACCTAATAACCATGCTTAAATATCAAACAGCTAAAAATCGCAACAAAACATATAATACACAACTTAAACGTACACAAAACAACCTCACATTACAACGGAAATCTAATTATCACAGGTAAAACAAAACATCACAACAAAACATATAATACACAACTAATTCATACAAGAAACATTCTAGCATAGCAAACATGAAAACGTATAAAACACGACTAAAACATTCACAAAAAGGCAACCAAACAGGACAGGAAAAATCATATCATTCACAACCTAACCATGCAAAAAGCAACCAAACATAATAACAGAAGCATACAGTATAATACAACACTATATAAAGGTCGTAACAAAAGTACAGAACTTGGGGATAGGAACGATCTCAAATGTTCAAGAGTTTAAACAAAACAAGGACGAGATGCAAGAGTTATTGAAAACTGCAATGGCCCTGACTTGGTACTGGCATTTAATAAGAAAAGAAAATGACTTGGCATAAAAATCACCAAACCAGGGTCAAAAGAAAACCCGAAAAATCTTACTAAATTATTTAGAAGTATACTTCATTAAAAAAAGGATCTTTAAAAAAATAACAAAACAGTCGGGCGGTTAGATGATTTATTGAGGCATGAGTAGTATAGTGAAGACGTTTGCAGGGGTTAAATCCTGGTCCGGACCCTAACAGACAGAGGTCATGACCCGGGACACAACCCTAAAACCTGGCCCTGACTCTCAAATCCTGGCCCTAACCCTAATAACCTGGCCCTAACCCTTAAAACCTGGCCATGGCCTAGCCTGGCCACGAGGCTCCTTTTACACTTCCGGGCAAGCGTCTGTTTCAGGACTTGAGACCTGACTATGATGGGTTAAAGCCTTTTTAGATTTGTCCATTCTTTCTTATTAATTGGTCCGTTTTCGTGCTTTCTCATTGGTCGAAATGAACTGCGTTAACCTGATTGCTCGCCTCCCTCTTTGCCTCGGCGATTGCCTGTTCGATTCGTGGTACGAGTGTGAGAAGTGTATTTCATTGCTCCATGGTTAAAAAGTATCCCAAAATGGTCAGTTGTTTGGCTATAAATTTTCTGACATCGACTCTTACTTCACCCTGGTACGTACACACCGTTAGAAAATAATTTTTGGTCAAAGAAAACTGCTGGGAATAAGTACACAAACTTTGATTCTTCGTCGGTTCCAAAGGCGTCATTCGTATGCAGTCTGTTGTATCATCACATGAGTGGATCTGACCCAGAAGAGCTAGCGTAGCTATCATGAGCGAGAGGAGTATGAGGACTCCAGTTAATTTTATAATATCAAGATGAAAGTCGTAGTTTTTGGACATTTGCCACTCGACTGCCTTTTGGTCTTCATTGCTTATTTTAATTATTGTAAATATCTTATTAATACCCGATTTGCTTTTACATTAACCCAAATTTCTTAATACTGAACTATTAGAATAATTAAATAGACTATTTTCAATACAAAAAATCAGTTCTTTATATCAGCTGAGTTCAGAAATTGTAGATCTTGAAACACGTTTAACCGAGTTTGAAAAGAAATACATTTAGATTATAATATCGAAAAAAACTTCGGAACAACATAAATCTTGGCATCAGTATTATTCCTATATAATAACGGCAAATTGCGTGATCAGGTGTTGTCTGGTATATATGATGAAATTAACAGATAATCATTTTAAAATACTCCAGGCAACTGGTACTGTTTCACAAAAAGAATAGTTTGTTAACGGAAAAGAAGATGGACAATTTTCACTTAGATGTTTTGAAGTTTTATATTGAATCATCCGGGTTGAATTTGGTTTTTTCCATTTTTGTTGATTTCTTCTTGTTATCTTTTTTTCTGTGTTTTGTATTTCTTCAGGCAGTTCGTATTACTGTTTTTGGTTTTGTCGCTGGCCTCTGAGAGATGAATGCAAATGACCCATTAGTGCTTCGTTGTTTTTTATTTCATTCATTTATGATAAGACAGACTGCGCTTAAACATGAACAAAAAATGACTACATTATTTACTTGTAAAATGAAAGGCTATAAAAAACGAACGAGTACATGACGAAGAAACCTACTCCATTAAAACACAAAACACCTCTTAAATAGTAATTAACAACGCAAATTCAATTCGTAAAAAAGTAATTTTAGGTGCGAGATCTTTAATTATCACTGTTTCAATAACGATGTAAATACAAAAAGTTTGTTAGATTACTAAAAAGCCTTTTGACCTAAAATATGAATGATATATATTAAAAAATATCTTTATATAAAATTGAGTTGTCGTTTATTCAACATAATTTACGTTACAATAAAGATCAAAAGAAGCCCAAACGCAAGTCTTCATAATGTCAAATATTGATGATATGAGTTTTTAAAAAAGGCCAATCATTTAATTCCAAATTAACGATACCGTTTTCAAACACAAAAGAATAAAAAAAGTGTCTGTCCCTATAAAATATACAGAATTAAAAATTGAGAATTTTGACCTTATGAAAAATAAGAAAACAGGAATCATTAATGGATGAAACTAATAGCCATACACTCTGATGTTCAAAAATAAATTATTTGTTTTTGTTGTTTTTTTTTCTTTTTCTTTCACTGTTGTTAATATAACAGGATGTAAGTTTTTATATAGTAAGGTCATTTTTACTTTCTAAATCAAAGTTTTGAATGTGCTTGTATTTTTGTTAATTGTCGATAAATAAGGGGGTTTATTTTGCAGGGTTGGTGTTTTCGTCATAATTTGTGTTTCTATTTTCGGCATTTTCTTTGGTTGCGATCATTATGTTTATATGGTGTATGTCATTGTATTTTTTTTTGCTAGAGAACTCATAAGTGTTAAATAAGCAAAACGCGTGTCAGGCCTGCTTGGAATTTCAATTTCCAAAGATTTAATATATTGATTTTCTTATGACACAGATTTATTGTCTTCATCTTTTTTCTCTTTGGGTACATTTCATCCTTGGGGCACACAAGAGGTTGACCGGTTTTCATCTGACATCAAATATTTTCATGTTTCCAACCCGAACTAGTAAGAAAAAGGATCACAATGTCTGTAATGCTTTGTGATATGTAAATATGAAAAGTCTGGATGTGAAAAATAAAAATGACAACAAAGTTCCAGACAATAAATTCTGCTACGCCTGACGCGCGTTTCGTCTATTCAAGACTCATCAGAGGCGCTCAACCAAAAATATTGAAAATGCCAAACACTATATGATTATGAAGAGCATAGAACAGTAAAAACCAATACTACTAAACAGTGGAACCAAATCATTACTGACATGATCAACCTATGTCTGATGTACGACGGATAATCCTAGCAAAGTGATACGGATATCCCGTTATGAACTTTATATATACGAATTCACTTTTTGTGAGAGTTAAACTTCTGTTAAATTAAGGTAATAACAAAACTACCGAACTTGAATGATCAATCTCATAGTCCAGAGAAAATGACAAAAACGAATCAGTCATACCGGGGAATTGGAGGATCACAATGGTCCTGACTTGGCATATGCATTTAAAACGACATGGTGGGTTAAACCAGGTTTTGTGGCGCCAAACCTCCCTCTTCCATTGCGATATTAGGATAAGGTAATGAGCAAAGAACACGACATAGTTGTGAGACACAATTGGGATATTGAGGTGATCATCTCAGTACAGCAGACCAGTCAAACATTTAACTCAATTTTAAACTTTTCTACTAGTGGCTGATAACGAAGAAAGATTTTTTAGTGATCTTATGAGACGTATTTTCTTATAGCCCTGCTCCAAAAGTCGGTCACAAAGAAATCGGTGTCTGATCAAAAAATCTGTGAAATATGTGCGAGCTCTGGCATATCGAATAAGTTGTGAAATATAAACACCGTATGCTGGGAAAGTACTGAATTTTCCATGTATAAACTTCTAATTTTTATTATCAAAGTCTTCAAAATATATATTAGGTGAGCGAGGATATCAAATAATGGAGCAAATTAATCATCAAAGTCAACTTTATATTTCAAACTGCTAGCTCAATTATTGTATTCCCTTCATTACCCTGTTTCAATTTAAAACACATGTCGGACTTATTTTTCTTTTTCTAAGACCTCTCGTTGCACTTCTGTTGTATGTTTTATTAGTATTGACCCCGAGCTTTGACCTGATTCCTTTTTCAATGCAAAAAGAAATTAGCAAACAATTTGTTTGACAAATTTGTGGCCCATGTGCTAGTCATAAAGTTTTCTCGTAATGTTACCGATTATTGAGCTATTTTTCGGCTTATTATACAAAATTGTCATGGAATGGCTCGTTCTAAAGGTATGTCATGGAAAGGCTTATCTGAAAGGCATGTCTTAAATGACCCATTTAAAAGACAATTCCTTCTTGTGGGATCACATTATAATTCTGATTTGAAAGAGCAAATAATTTCACAATTAACATTTGAAAATTACTTGGTGGGGAGATCTACTTATGTTAACATAACCCAAACACTCTGGGGTATCAATTCGGTTACCACGCAAACCCTCTCAGATCTAGATCTCACTGAGAGAATGAATTGACCATGGAAATATTGTACTCATCAGTTTTGTAACGCAGCTTTGATAATTATGTTTGGTTGCACTTTCCATCAAATACCAATTAATTTTGGCTTATAGCAACAAAATAACGGGGGTTTCTTTTTCTGTTATATCTTCATTGTTCAATAAACTGATGACGTATAAATTTAGTAATGAATTTAGGTTATTCATACCGAAAACATGATTGGCCTTATTTTTATCTTATTGTGATAAAACACGTATTTAAACATGTTCAATTTATTCGATCATCATATCGTGGAATAATACGGTAACCAGTATCATACTCAAATTTGTGTAGGTAAGATGATATATAAAGAAAGCTAGATAGGTACTATGTGAGACATTGACACACAGTATTTGACTACGACCACATAATGTCTGCCGTTTTGTTTTAAGTCACAAAAATATATGGAGGTAAACAAGCCCAGTATCCGCATTTTGTTTGGTTGATGTGGCGCTCTGGTATGGGAATCTTGTCATAACCCAACAAATCAGGAGTACCGTTGCGATGCTTAAACTCCAACATCAGGATAAAAATGGTAAATTGACCATCGAAATATTGTAATTTGCCATGGAGCTTTGGGATTTATGCACAATTGCATGTAATATCAATTATCATTTTGTGAATGATCATTATATCTTAAAGTAGACAAAAAAGAAGAGTTTTTATCTTGTTCTTAATCTGCCCTATAATACACAATGAGTGATATAATTAATATAAATGAATTTTTGTATGATTCCGTACATTTTGTTGGTATGTTTAGACAATTATAGACGTAGGTTGTTCTACATTTTTCAAGTTATGTTGTGAATAACCCCCTTTTCAATAGAAAGCCAACTTTTTTAGTACAGAGTTTAAAATTATGAAAATGTACTGATTCATATATCAATTTTTATAGCTGTCAATAGCTTCTTTTGTGTAAATACCATTTGAAATCATTAACCGTAGAAAGGTTTTAAACAAAACTATAATATAGAATGTGTTCAGTCAGACAAAACACGACCGACCATGTGATATGTTTAGAACGATTATTATTAAAGCAGATAAATAGGTTAAGTATAAGTCGTATATATATAAACAATGTCGATGAACATAAGTAGTCTTAATCGGCTTCCGTACAACATTTCGATACAGCTATATCAAAATTATTACGGAAGAGAAATCATTTGTAAGTTCAACGGTTAATACATAATTTCGTAATTTTTTTGGCTCAACATATGCATATTGTATTGTTTTTGTAATTTACTAGACGACCATTCTTGTAAAGCTGAAACTTTTTCAGGTTAGAAAACCCTGTAGTAAGACAGTTTTTCGTGATTTATTTTGGTTTTAATTAAAGTAACGAATACATGTGAAGGCAAATTAGCCCAGTGTATGCTTTCTGTTTGTTAGGTATGACACTATGGATATTTTGACATTACCAATCAAATCTGGAGTCAAAACTTTGGTGGCGAAGCAAAATGAGGAGCATATTGAAAGAATGAAGTAACCATCGGAGCTTTGTTGTTATCGAGTTTGTCAGAGTCTCTTGGATTTATGTTTGGTTGCATGATACATCAGATATCGATTAATTATCAAGAAAGAAGCAGAAGTACCAGTTGGGTATCCAAATGTCAAAAGTCCGAAAAGGCAGAGACGAAACCAGTAAACACCAACAAGAACGGGACAAAAACAGACAACATGTAAAACATGGAAGCACAAAATAACTGCAAGAACATTGTAGTTGGAAACAAGCGAACAAAACATAATAGATTTATTATCTTTTTTTTTATATCTGTGCAGTAAAACACAACCTTTGATTCTCTTAAATATAAAAGTTCTCATAACAAATTTTCGAAAGAATATGAATTGAAAAGGATACCATTTTATTTAGTACTGCCCTTAAATTACAAAAAAAAGCACTGATTCATATATCCCTTTAAAAAGCTGTCAATAGCTTCTTTTATGTAAAGACAATACGAAATCATTAACCGTTCAAAAGATTTAAACACAACTATAATAAAGAATGATTTTCAACTCAGACAGAAACACGATCGACCATATTTGTATTTTATTCATATGACAAATTTTGAAGGATGATAATTCAAACAGAATAGAAACAAGAGGTAAAATATAAATGAACAAATCTTATTCAGCAAAGTATATTAAATTTGATGAACACTATTGTACGGAGGCCGATTAAGGCCATTTATGCTCATCAACATTTCCATATAATGATGTCGAAACTTAAACAGGTGATAAAAGATTAATTATATTGTGATATTTTTGACGAATTGTTGTTTAAACAATCAAATAGATATACATGTATTTTTGTTGTACAATCTTCTTTTACACAATTATATTTGCGTATGATCTTACATTTAACGACACAATGTATAAACGTCAACTGCAAAGTGCAAGTATTTAAACACGTTCATTTTATTCGAACATCATATCGTGGTATTTCTGTGAATAACAAGGTAACCAGTCTCAAAACTGAGATAAGTGTAGGTAAGATGATATATAAAGAAAAACAGATATGTACTATGTGAGACATGGACACACAGTAATTTACTACGACCACATAAAGTCTGCCGTTTTGAAAGCATGTGGAGATAAACTAGCCAATTAACCGCACTGTGTTTCCTGGATGTGGCGCATTGCTATGAGAATCTTGACTTAACTCACCAAATCTGGAGTAACGAATCGGTTGCTTTGCGTAAACTTCAAACTCAAGAACAAATGGTAAATTGACCATGGAAATACCGTATAGCGGTTTATGTTCGCGGGGGTAAACTTTCGCGGTTTTGGTCCGTAAATGTATGGTAAAAAAAAATTGCAGATTTTATATTTGCAGTTTGTTAATGTATTTGTTAATGATTTGCGAAAGAATAATATTTTCGCTGGATTTATTTTCGCGAATTTCGTCCACCCGTGAAAATAAATGAAAATTAAACCACTGCGAAAATAACCCGCTATTCAGTATTGTAATTTGTCCTGGAGCTTTGGGATTCATGAACAGTTGCACGTAACATCAATTATCGATTATTTTACAAAAACATTGTACCTAAAACTAAACGAAAAAGAACAGTTTTTATCTTGTTCTAAATCTGACCTGTAATACACAACGAGTGATATAACTAATATAATTTGGCTTTTGTATAATACCATACATGTTGTTAGTATGTTTAGACAATTTTAGAGTTAGGTTGTCCTACAATTATCAAGTAATTTTTTGAATAACACCCATTGCAAATATAGACCATTTTTTTAGTAAGGAGAACAAAATAATAATTACGTACTGATTCAAATATCCATTTCAATAGCTGTCAAAGGCTTCTTTTGTGTAAATACCATTTGAAATCATTAGCCGAAGAAAAGTTTTAAACAAAACTATGATATTGAATGTGTTCAGTCAGACAAAACACGATCGGCCATATTTGAATTCAATTGTGATATGTTTTGAAGGATTATTATTAAAGCAGATAAATAGGTAAAGTATAAGTCGTATATCTATAAATAATGCTGTACGGCAGCCGATTAATGCAACTTATGCTCATCGACATTTCGTTACAGCAATATCGAAATTTAAACAGAAGAGAAAACATTTGTGAATAATATTTTAAAACACGTATTTTGCATAAATATATCTATATACAATATTGCATATAACACCTAAAAATATAGAGCTTAACGGTTATGTTCAAATGTATAAAATCATTTATTTTGCTGCTAAATAAATTGTATTGTTCTTGTGATTTACAAGACGACCTATATTGTAAAAGTCAAATAATGCTCTGTTAGAAAAACCTGTAGTAAATGAGAGATGATAAAACAATTACCTCGGCAACATATAGTTTTTCGCTATTTTCCACGTTTTTTATTGAAATAACGAATACATATGAAGACAAATTAGCCCAGTGTATAGCTTGTGTTTGTTAGGTATAACACTTTGCTATTTGAATATGGCTATAACCAACCAAATCTGGAGTAAAAACATCGGTTGTGATGCAAAAACAGGAGCTTTTTGGAAGAATAAAGTAGCCATCAGAACATTGTAGTTACCGAGTTTGTCATGGGCTTTTGGATTTATGTTCAGTAACTAAACATCAAATATCGGTTATTTAACAAGAACATTGTAGTTACAAACAAACAAAGCAGAGGTTTTTTTTAATTTTGTTATATCTATACTGTAAAACGCAACCTTTGACCCTATCAACTATGAATTTAGTACTGAATTTTGGTAATATACAACGACGATCATTAACGTTCGAAATGATATCAATTGAAAAGAAGACCATATTATTTAGTACTGAGTTTAAATTACTAAAAGCACTGATTCATATATACCATTAAAACGCTGTCAATAGTTTCTTTTGTGTAAAGACAATTAGAAATCATTAACCGTTCACAAGATTTAAACACAACTATAATATAAAATGTTTTTTAAACTCAGACAAAAACACGATCGGCCATACTGGAATTTTTTTCTTATAACATATTTAGAAGGATTATACTTTAAAAGAGAATAGAAACAAGAGGTAAAATATAAATAAAACATCGTATTGAGCAAAGCATATTAAATCTGATGAACACTGGTGTAGGGAGGCCGATAAGGCCATTAATGCTTGTCAACATTTCCATAGAACGATGTCAAAACTTAAACAGGGGATAAAAATGAATTATATTGTGATATTTTTAACGAATTGTTGTTTAAACAACCAAATATATATACATGTAATATTAATTTACAATCTTATTTTACACAATTATATTTGGTCATTTAATCTTACATTCAGATATATTGATGATGTCCTTTCTGTCAATAACACTTCATTTGGTAGTTGGATTCCTTCAATATATCCTCCGGAATTGGAGATTAAAGATACCACCGAATCTAATTGCTTCACGTCTTTCTTGGATTTGCACCTCGAATTTGACCCAGGTGGTCATCTCAGTACAAAAATTTACGATAAACGAGACGATTTTAATTTTCAAATTATTAATTTTCCTAATCTACAGAGCAATATACCTACTTCTCCTGCATACGGTGTTTATATTTCTCAACTTATTCGATATGCCAGAGCTTGCACACATTTCACAGATTTTTTGATCAGACACCGGTTTCTTCGTGACCGACTTTTGAAACAGGGCTATAAGAAAATACGTCTCATACGATCACTAAAAAAATTCTTTTTTCGTTATCAGCCACTAGTAGAAAAGTTCAAAATTGAGTTTAAAGATATGATAGTTAATTGTTTTAATTAGTGTTTGACTGGTCTGCTGTACTGAGATGATCACCTCAATATCCCTATTGTGTCTCACAACTATGTTGTGTTCTATGGTCATTACCGGATCCTAAGATCGCAATGGAAGAGGGAGGTTTGGCGCCATAAAACCTGGTTTAACCCACCATTTCGTTTGAAATGCCTGTACCAAGTCAGGACCATTTCGATCCACCAGTTCTCCGGTATGACTGATTCGTTTTTGTCATTTTCTCTGGACTATGAGATTGATCATTCAAGTTCGGTAGTTTTGTTATTACCTTTATTTGCATATGATCTTGCATTTAACGACACAATGCATTAACTTCAACTGCAAAAAGCAAGTATTTATAATCGTTAATTTTATTCGAACATCATATCTTGCTGTTCTTGTGAATAGCAAAGTAACCAGTCTCAAAACTCAGATAAGTGTAGGTAAAATTATATATCAAGAAAGACAGATAGGTACTGTGTGAGACATAGACATAGAATATTTGCGTATGAAACATTATGTCTGTACACACAGTATTTGACTACGACCATATAAAGTCTGCCGTCTTGTTTTAAGTCACGAAAACATATCGAGATAAACTAGCCCCATATCTGCACTGTCTTTAAAAATGTGGCGTTCTGCATTTGGAATTTTGACATAACTCACCAACTCTGGTGTAGCGAATCAGTTGCTTTGCAAAAACTTTAAAATCAGAATAAAAATGGTAAATTAACCATCGAAATAGTGTAATTTTTCATGGAGCTTTGGGATTTATGTACGGTTGCACGTAACATCAAGTATACCCCTGTAATACACAAGGAGTGAAATAATTAAATCTTATTTTGTTTAATACTGTACATTTTGTAAGTATGTCTAGACGATTATAATCGTAGATGTCCTACATTTTTCAAGTAATGTTGTGGATAACACCCATTGCTAAAGAAGATCATCTTTTTTAGTACGGAGTTTAAAATTATCCTAATGTACTGATTCATATATCTATCTCAATAGCTGTCAATACCTTTTTTGTGTTAATACCATTGGAAATCATTAACCGGAGAAAAAAAATAAACAAAGCTATAATATGGAAATTTGGAGTAAAACATCGATTACGATGCGAAGGGAGGAGCTTTTTGAAAGACTGAAGTAACCAGTTGCACGAAACATCAGATATCGATTAATTAACAAGAACATTGTAGTAAGAAACAAACACACAAAACATAGCAGAGTTTTTTTTTATTTTGTTATATCTGTACTGTAAAACTCAACCTTTGATCCTTTTAAGAATACATTGAGTACTGAATTTTGATAATATACTACGACCATAGACGCTGTCCTAATAACAAATTTATAAATTGAAAATAAGACCATATTATTTAGAATTCAGTTTAAATTACATAAAAACACTGATTCATATATCATTTAAAAAACGCTGTCAATAACTTCTTTTGTGTAAAGACAATTAGAAATCATTTACCGTTCACAAGATTTAAACACAACTATACTATATAATGTTTTTTTTAAACTCAGACAAAAACACGATCGGCCATATTTGAATTTTATTCATTTGACAAATTTTGAAGGATGATAATTAAACAGAATAGAAACAACAGGTAAAATATAAATAAAATATAAAATGTATACAAAATATAAACAATATCAATAAAATATAAACAAGAAGTGAAATATGAATAATATATAAATAAAAAAAATTATGTACACTGTTGTACGCAAGCCGATAAAGGCCATTTATGTTTGTCAACATTTCCATGAAAAGATGTCGAAACTTAAACAGGAGATAAAAACAATTTAAATTTTATTGTGATTTTTTTTTGAAAGATTATTGTTAAAACAACCAAATAGGAATACATGTAATAAAAATGTACTATCATATTTTACACAATTATATTTGCATAAGCTGTTGCATTTAACGACACAATATATTAACTTCATCTGCAACTGTATTTGACAACGACCACATATTGTCTGCCGTTTTGTTTTACGTCACGAAATATAAATTACAACAAAGTTCAGGACAAAAATATATCGAAGTAAACTAGCCAAGTATCCGCACTGCCTTCGGAAGATGTGGCGCTCTGCATTGGGAATCATTACATAACTCGCCAAATCTGGAGTAACGAATAGGTTGCTTTGCGAAAACTTCAAAATCAGAATAAAAATGATAAATTGACCATCCAAATATTGTAATTTGTCATGGAGCTTTGGGATTTATGTACGGTTGCACGTAAAATCAATTATGCCCTGTAATACACAAAGAGCAGTATAATTAAATTTAATTATTTTTGATACGGTATAGTTTGTTAGTATGTCTTTACAATTATATACATAGATGTCCTACATTTATCAAGTAATGTTGTGAATACCATCCATTACAAAAGAAGACAAACTTTTTTAAAGTACGGAGTTTAATATTATACTAATGTACTGATTCATATATTCATTTCAATAGCTGTTAATAGCTTCTTTTGTGTAAATACCATTTGAAATCATTAACCGTATAAGAGTTTTAAACAAAACTTTAACATAGAATGTGTTCAGTCAGACAAAACACGATCTGCCATATTTGAATTTTATTGTGATATGTTTTAAACGATTTTTATTAAAGCAGATAAATAGGTAAAGTATAAGTCGTATATATATCAAAAATGTCGATGAACATAAGTAGTCTTAATCGGCTTCCGTACAACATTTCGATACAGCTTTAAAGACATTCATTTTATTCGATTGTCATATCGTGTTGTTTATGTGAATAACAAGGTAACCGGTCTCAAAACTCTAATAAGTGTAGGTACGATGATATATAAAGAAAGCTAGATATGTACTTTGTGAGACATTGACACACATTATTTTACTACGACCACATACTATCTGCCGTTTTGTTTCAAGCCACAAAAATATATGGAGGTTAACTAGCCCAGTATCCGTATGTTGTTTGGTTGATGTGGCGCTCTGCTATGGAAATCTTTTCATAATCCATCAAATCTTGAGTAACGAATCGGTTGCGTTGCTTTAACTTCAAAATCAGAATAAAAATGGTAAATTGACCATCGAAATATTGTAATTTGCCATGTTTTGGGTTTATGTACTATTGCATGTAATATCAAATATCATTTTTTGCAAGATCATTGTATCTAAAAGTAAACGAAAAAGGAAAGTTTTTATCTTGTTCTTAATCTGCCCTGTAATACACAACGAGTGATATAATTAATATAAATGAAATTTTGTATGATACCGTACATTTTGTTAGTATATTATATATATTTTGTTTTTACCGGATTTGACACACTGAATTGGAAATTGGCAGCGCGGCGGGTGTGCTATAGCAGGCAGGAACCGCTTACTCTTCCGGAGCACCCGAGTTCACTCTTGTTACGACTTGAGTTCGCGTTGTTGATTTCTGTTCGGCTGTTTTTATGTTTTGTGTTTCCTTGTGCTGTTCTTGTTCATGTTTACCGGTTTTGTCGTTGCCTTTTCGGACTTTTGACACTCGATTGCCCCTTTGGTGCCTCTGCTTATTTCATTTTGTTAGTATATCTAGACAATTATAAACATAGGTTGTTCTACATTTTTCAGGTAATTTTGTGAATAATCCCCTTTTCAATAGAAGACCAACTTTTTTAGTACAGAGTTTAAAATTATGAAAATGTACTGATTCATGTATCGATTTCAATAGCTGTCAAAACTTCCTTTGTGTAAATACCATTTGAAATCATTAACCGTAGAAAAGATTTAAACAAAACTATAATAGAGAATGTGTTCAGTCAGACAAAACACGATCGGCCATATTTGAATTTTATTGTGATATGTTTTGAAGGATTATTATTAAAGCAAATAAATAGGTAAAGTATAAGTCGTATATATATAAACAATGTCGATGAACATAAGTGGTCTTGATCGGCTTCCGTACAACATTTCGATACAGCGATATCGAAATTAAAAAGGAAAAGAAAATATTTGTAAAGTATAGTTTAAAACTCGTATGTTGCACAATTATATCTACATACAATGTTATGTATAACATCACAAAATATAAATTTAGTATCGAATTATGTCAATATACAACGTCGCCTTAATAAAAATTTTTCGAAAGAATACAAATTGAAAAAGAAGACCATATTATTTAGTAATGAGTTTAAAATACAAAAAGCACTGATTCAAATATCCCTTTAAAAAGCTGTCAATAGCTTCTTTTGTGTAAAGACAATTAGAAATAATTAACCGTTCACAAGATCTAAACACAACTATAATATAGAATGTTTTTTTTAAACTCAGACAAAAACACGATCGGTCATACTGGAATTTTATTCTTATGACATATTTTGAAGGATTATTTTTAAACAGAATAGAAACAAGAGGTAAAATATAAAAACAAATCACATTGCGCAAAGTATGTTATATTTGATGAACACTGTTGTACGGTGGTCGATTAAGGTCATTTATGCTTGTCAACATTTCCATATAATGATGTTGAAACTTAAACATGGTATAATAAAATGAGTGTATTGTGATATTTTAACGCAATATTGTTTAAACAACTAAATAGGTATACATGTACGTAAATGAACAATCTTATTTTACACAATTATTTTTGCATATGCTGCTGCATATAACGATACCATGCATAAACCTCAATTATAAAGTGCAAGCATTTAAAAACGTTCATTCTATTCGAGCACCATACGGTGCTGTTCCATTGAATGGCAATATAACCATTCTCAAAAATCAGATTAGCGTAGGTTAGATGTACCACAAGTGCTTTACAAAATGTCGGAAATGGACATTTAAGATGTATAAAAAAACAAGATAAAAAGCTAACAAAATAATATTTTAGATTTATCAAGACATTCAGTACTTTTAAAGGCGTCGTTGATCCTTGCACCCAATTAAGACTTGTACTGTCTGAATACGTCTGGATTGGCTGTAATGTACTTTGTCTTAACATTAGCTAAAATTCTCAGGACTTACAATAATGTTGTTAAAGAAAGACAACTATGTACTATTCGAGCGATAACAATTTACTTTTTGTCTACGAACACATACGGTCTTCCCTGAAGTTGTATTTGAGTGATGGCCATGACTGACTGACACAAGATATGTGTACGCATTGATTGGTTAGATAGAAGCAGAGGTACCAATGGGGTATCCGAATGTCAAAAGTCCGAAAGGGCAGAGACTAAACCAGTAAACACAAACAAGAACGGGACAAAAACAGACAACACGTAAAACATGGAAACACAAAACAACTGAATATCAATCAACAACGCGAACTCCAGTCGAAACAAGAGTTAACTCAGGTGCTCCGGAAGAGTAAGCAGTTCCTGCTTGGGATATCTGCATATAACCCACAAACTATGTGATAAGGAATCAGTTGTGATGCTTAAACTCCCAAAGCATTAACTTTTAAAGTTTGCGCCCTGGTTTGCGTTGGTTTAAGATATGATGGATTTAAGATTATGATTTTGCAGTTAAAATGCTTGTCATTGGGATAAAGGCTTGGCGTTTTGTTTCTTGTTAGAAGCTGCATTGAAGTTTATAACAACTAAACAAACATGAATGGAGTGTTTATCTTGACTGCATTAAATAAAAACCTGTAATCCGTTTGAAATATAAATCTTGTTCTGTGTCTAACTCTATAATCTGATAATATGGACCGACATTTATATACTTTGCCCTGTAAACAAAATTTCCAAAGAACACAGATTGAACGAAGACCAAATCTTTTACTTTGTTATTTTATTTGCCGTAGAAAATATTGTTGATTTAAAATGCTGACGACAAGATATGTGATTTTATGATGTCAAGGACACAATGACAACTATAACAGTTTTAATATTTTATAATTTTGTACATGGTGTTTGTTTAATTGATTACAATGCAATCCTCGAGAACAATAAATCAATGCAAATTTCAGTTTGAATCGAACATACACTTGCACAATTTCTTGACTATTTTACAAATACCCTTTCAAGGCACGATATCTTTTTATATTGCAATTGATTGACGCATTGAATTAATTTCAGATTGACGTGTATCAAACAGTAATCCACACATGTGAACGACAGTGATGATTGCAGATTTAGCATCTTATATGTTCCAATCGTGAGTGTTATATATTATACATCATAACTGTTAAAAAGAAAAAAAAATCAAACGGATCATTAAAATGTCAAAATCTGAATAACAAAATTAATGTTTTCAGTAGACGATGAGAGCAATGAAAATTAAATAAACTCGAATTGTGAACCAAACTAAACCAATTCAAATTTAACAAAATGAATATAATACTCCAGAAGGTGAGACAATTTTATGTTTCAACCTGTCTAGTGGCGTTCACTATTTACAAAAAATCTGTTTTCAAAAAACCAACAATCAATTAAGGACGATTGAAATAAATTTAATAAAAGTTTTAATCAGGTTATAAAAAGCTAGACCAAAATGGCATTATAACAAAATAATTTATAGATATTAAGAAAATTACAATGTTTATGTACAAAATAAGTTTTTCTTTCAGCTTTGTTTTCCCGTGGATTCTTTCCATTTCTGTGTGTATTGTCGCAGCTGCTCTTGTTTGTTGTTTGTCGTGTCGAAGAAGAAACAATGATCGTCAAGATGGTAGGGTTGAATTGAAATTTCATGAACATATCAAATTGATAGTTTAAATATAATATACATAATTGCTATTCATTGAAAGATAGAAAAAAATAAAAGCATGCCAACAGTGTAAACCTGTACACTGTTGATGCATTGGGATTTTTTTTCATTTAGATAGCAATTCCATAATATGTCTCCACTATCTGAACTTGACATACACCTATATCGTGTTTAGTTGTATAGCATGCTTGCACTGACCTGTATTGAAGCCTCTGTGATAGGCAAAACCTGTTGAACTGAAGGAATTCGTGTTCAAAACGTTTAAAACACAATGTGCACTATGCACATATTGACATGAATAATCTTTAAATCTATAATAATGTACCTATCATGGTTTGGAATGACAAAAATTAAGTTCAATTCCTTGACAACATAAATATACTAGTTTTATTGATGGTCTGTTGTTTTGATTTGTGAGGTTAATTAATGTTCTCTCAATACAAATAAATAAATACAATAAGAGAGACGATTCTAATTTTAAAATTATTAGTTTTCCTAACCTGGAAAGTAACATACCAACGTCATCTACATACGGTGTCTATATTTTTAGTGTTTAGCTGGCTGTTGTACTGAGATGATCACCTTGGCGTCCCTAATTTTCCTCACAAACATGCGGTTTTGTGTGTAACTACCTGACCCAAAGATTGCAATGGAAGGGGGGAATTGGCGCGCCATAAAACATTGTTTGAGCAAATTTTGTTTTGATTTACCTTTAGCAAGTCAAGAACATCGTGGTCTCTTTTTTGTATGTTTTCCTTGCTTTGGCTTGTCTTATGGACATTTTAGATTCATTCCTCAAGTTCTGCAATGTTGGTATTACCTTTATCTACTCGGTGATGCTTGCATTATGTCTTACATGTCAAGTCTTTGCCATTTTTCAATGATCTAATTGATAGTTATTGTGATATCAAAACGAAAACCATATACATAATTAAACAATACAATTTAAACAACACAAATAAGCTAATAACATTTAAACAAATTGTGCAAAAACAACCGAGATGATATAAGCAACTTAAAGTAGTAATGACAGTGCAACGATTAAAAAACAAAGTTAAGAAAAAAGATTATAAAACCTTAATCAAAACCCGAAATGAATAAATTCCATTAGATAATTTACTGATCTGACGCACTAAATTACCATTGTCAACGCATCGATGAATGTACATGAGCTTTTGATAAGTTACTAATGCAATGGACAAGATATACTAAACAAATCAATGTTCACTTGAACACTTAACACTACTTAACAATAACAAGTCCAACATAAGCAAACATACTCCAATAAAATATGCTCAATCAGCACTATGAACCAAATAAATGACTGACATTACCATATACAGTTCATATTTGATTTTTAGAATCTGATGATGACTGTAAATTTACTGTTAATGATCTATCGTTTTCTGTTCCGGACTGATACAGGTCTTTCCAGTAAATTACAATATTGGTCTTTCTATTGTTTTTCTTTGTTTTGAACTTAATCAGTAAATATCAGTCAAATACAGTTTCTTTGTGTCACTGTCTTGGTCTTTTATTCACTGTATCAGATCATTTAAGAACTTGTAAATAATTACCTTGATTTAAAATGACTGATGCCGACTGCATCCGTTCGCATCAGTGAACATTAGATTTTACCTTGATTTAGAATGACTGATACAGACTGCATCTGTTCATATCTGTCAAAATCCGTTTTTACCTTGATTTAGAATGACTGATGCTGACTGCATCATTCCGCTTCAGTGAGTACTGGATTTACCATGATTTAAAATCACTGATGCTGACTGTGTCATTCCCTTTCAGTGCATACTGGATTTAATTTGATTTACAATGACTGATACTGACTATATCTGCTCATGGTATGAATCCTTATTGGGTCAAAAGAGACTAATGAAAAGGTTCCTTTTCAAGTTTTTATTAAGTTAAGAAGTTATACACCATTTTACGGTTTCAGGTACATGAAGGTCAAAAATGGAATTGTTTCCTTAATAGTCTCGCCCCAAGATATGTGTACATGTAACCTTTGAAATTATTACTTTAAAAAGTACACTGTAACAATCCCCCCTTCTCAAATTAAAAGGTCCGTCACTTAGCCAAATCTATATAATTAAAGTAACCATATCTAGACAAATTGTAAGGTCAATAAAAACTGCTGTGAATTAAATGATGGTTATCCTACTGAGTTATCAACACCCTAGACAGGATGTTTATTGTGAACTACATGTATATTACCTAATACCTGCACGTCTGTCTTGGTAGCCAAATGCGTACCTGAGACAGTTTACACTCAAGGGATTTCACAATTTTAGAAAATCACCAATTTAGACATTTTAAGCGAAAAATGAACCAGTTATAAAAATTGTAAAGTCATTGGAGCTTGTACAAACCTTACCTATTCGTTACGTTTTGTCAAAAATGTCATTTTTTATACTATTAGAACCCCCCCCCCCAAAGTTTGATATAGGAGGTGCGTTTCATTATTGAAAGTTTTAGTAAAATTCAATGTGTGATCTAGATCTATTAGTTTTCAATAACTGTTACAAATGGTATCACTTAAGGTGTAACGGGCGGACGAATTCAATCCCTTATAACTTAATTTCTTCACTTTTTATTTTTCTTGGTTAAATATTTTGTACATATTACAGAAAAGTGATATTCCCTCAATCTTTTTGATATATATGTACCATTTAGTGCTGGTATGTAGGAATTTAATACCTGTTGATCATTTACTTCCTGTTATGGAAACGTTAATGGTGTTTCTCAAGGAATAAACTCGGTACCAATAAGTTATCGATTTATGCTTGTTACTTTTCTTTAGTCTGAAAAACTTATTTTTTTACAGATTACATCTGCATGTACACGATGTAAGCATGCTAGTTTAATATCAATTATCACAATTTATTTTCTTTCCATACAAGAAAAGCCGCCGATCCAGGGCAAGGCGTACCAGGCATACGCCCCCTTCCCTGTCACCTAAGACTGAAAAAAAGGTTTATTGTTCGAAATGCCCGAAAAAAAACTTTTTAAATAATATTCACGAAACAATCTTTAGCAACCCATAGACTAAAATCCTGGATCCACTCCTGCAAGAATCCATGATATTCGAGGAAATAAATCGATTTTTAAACATTTTTTACAGAAACAGGCGGTATGTCTTTCGGCCGAGTATACTCCTAGAGAGGATGGGGCTTCCGCGAAAAAAAAATATCCGGGAGGACATGCGATCATACATGTAGCTTCCACTGATTAATGGGGGAGGGGAGGAGGGGGTCCCGTCCCGAATTCCCGTCAAAATAGTTTTTAATCCCATTTTCCCGGATAATTAAAACTACCAATCCCGCATATAAAAATAAAATGCAGGTTCCCGTGTCCCGCTAGTCGCTTTTCCCGAATTCCCATTAAATAATATGGCCAATCCCGGCGTCCCGGAAAAGGTCTTCCCGGCCCTCATTAATCACATTTTCCCCCGAGCGAAAATATGTTCCATTTTTTATTCACCTACGAAAACTGATAATGAATGTTGAGTTAAAAAAGTGTTTATTATGTTCAACAAAAACGCAGCATTAAATTCTGTAGTAGTTATAACAATGGGAAAAATGCAACACACGGCACTTCGGGCATTTACTTAACGATTTTTTAAGGCTGTTTCAGAGGGTAAAGAGTTGCATAAAATGATCATGTTCTCAACAACACGGGGTATAACTGTCTGTGCTTCATTGCTGGCAAACTGATGATATTTAAGAATAAAACGACCGTTGTATGATTTTGAAAAGATAACAGAAAACTAGAATTAGACTGCTATCTACCACTTCCATTGATTGTCCTTTACTTTCATGTATTGTTCAGGTTAATAAATTGGACAGTTGTTATGTTTGGTGATGGTCGCATTATTCAGACTAACCTTTTATCTTGCTAAAGTACATCTGATTTTTTAGCTGAATGTGTATTGCAGATTAAAGAGCCGGCCTTGTGTCAGTTTCATAAATGCGTATGAAACATTTAAGGTGTAAATGTGTTTTTACTATTGCAAAAAAACTTTTATTTCTCAATTTATATAAAAAAAAATATTCTCTTGCAAATAATACCTATAAACATTGTGAGAAATTTCTTAAAGTTTTATAATTTAATAATGCGTATTAGAGGAATTAGATAATAAAAAATACTTTTTAAAACGTTAACGTTTACAAAAGTGAACGTTGAATTAAGCATGAATTTAATATGCCTGCTTCATCGCAGGACATTTTAAAGATCTATTCTTTACATTTTTATTATACTTTTGAAACAGTCGAAGTCTGAGTTTTCTTTGTTGTTATACCAGATTGCATGACTTTTGCAATCGTTTAACTTTTTATTGAATTTGTAAAAATTACCACTTTTGTTTGGTTGCATATCACACCTGGCAAGAATGCACTTACATATATGAAACTGTGAAATACAATTAAACATTTTGAGACCATATGCCGTTATTTTTTCCCGTCGTTAGTTCTCCAGTGTTAACCTAAGCCGGTTATACCCCTGTAGATCTTTTGGACATTTTGTTTTTAGCCTAGGTAGCTTCAGTTTCAAGCAGGTTAGAATTTAACTACAGAAAGTTTTGTATACACATTTTTTTCTTCCTTTTTGCTTTTGAAGAAGAATGAAAAATAAGAGTACTATGAGAATAAACAGTGACCGAATTATATGCAAGCTGTGTATTTCATAATTGACCTTTTTTAAGGTGTAGAAAAACAAAAGCTTTGCAAAACGATTTCAGAGGAGATTTAAAGTTGAACTAAAGGCCGACGGACGAAAGATGACGGACGGGTGTGGACGCCGGGTTACGGCTATTGCAATAGCAGAAAGTAAATAATATAACTTTATTCCAGCCTCATAAGAAATAAAAACATAAAAAAGGTTTAATAAAAAATATGTTTTCTTGCAAATACTAAATGCATTGTCGACCTTTAACCGTTCTCTGGTTATTACCAAAGGCTGCATACGCATATATATTATTATAAACATATATTTCATTTTGGGAATTTTCAGCTAGGTATTTAAATGCTTAATTCAAATTAAATTTTGAGGACATGAAGTATTTCAAATTTTGGCTTTACCAAAACAATGGCTTGTATTTGATGACTGGCAATTTTAAGATAGTGGAATTAACTGGTGTACAATATACACGCCTATGAATAACGCATGCTATTTAATCGGATTTTGTTTATTGTACTGCTTAAGAAATTATCAAATAAACTGGGGCATGAGTTGGTGGGTGTGTCCACGCGGATTGAGCTTTGATTGGATAATCAAAATTGGATTACCTGTAATTTCCTTGTACATGTAATTGTAATTGACAATCGGAGGCGTGCCTTACGGGAAGGTGACAGTGTCTTAAAGGATAATGATAAAATAAATTAAAAATAAATTAAATATTTGTTAACAAATATTTGTTGAAAGCAATGAAAGTTACTGTTCTGTTTCAAAAATAATTTTTTGAATATTTTACTGATTTGGAATGATAGTTTTAGAATTTAAATAAAGATCTTAAAGAATTTTTTTTTTCAAATTAAATGATGCTTATAAATATAAACCTGGGCCCGTGTCAATGAAACTATCCTAACACATATCCTAAGACATCGTTTAGGAGTTACTTTAGGATGGTCTTAGAACCATCTAAAGATATTGGGTGGGATGTATATCGAAGCTGTCCTAGGACATTCCTATATATAATAATCTAAGGACCGTCTTAAAATAACTGATATACAATTCAAATCTAGATAATTTTCATAAATAGTTTCATGGCATATCAAAATGCATGATATGCTCCTTCATTTATAAAACAATGTGTGAACAATTAGCTGTTGTTTTTTTTCTTTGTTTTAATAAATGAAATGTTAATAACGTAAACAACTAAAGTAACACAATTTGATACTAAAGTTTATACACAATGCATATAGTATGTTCCCGTTCATTCATAAAAAAGAAATTCGGTATTTGAAATGAAAATAAACGAATTCTCTTCGGAAAACTCGATGGCTTATAAAAAAAATAACACGCGTGTTTTTACTTTGAAGGTAGTCTAAAATTTGTTTTAAAATCCGGCACCAACACTTTTCTGTCTTTGTCAAAAAACATTTTCAAAAATATCAAACAATTGAACTTCTTCCTACATCGGGAATAGAGTGGGTTATTATGGGTCATAATTTCTGCTGTATATTCTCTTCCAAAAACCCGATTGCGAAAGAAGCAGAATATATTTGAATCAAAACATTGGAACAGAAAAAAAGTGAAAGAAAAGAACCCAAAAATAGAGCGCCTCTTATAAGTCTAAACGCGCGTCGGGTGTTATAAAATTTGTTGCCTGAAATTTTGGTGTACTTCTTTCTTTTATTTTTTTCTATCAGATGTTAAAAGTAGAAGGATGTTTTCTTTTCGAGGCTTTTCAGCCACGCAACTCGTATTGCCAAAAAAAGGCATGGAAAAGTATGTAATAACAAACTGTGCCAAAATTGACCACCAAACATCCGTACATTCAAGATTTTCTAAAAAATGGACCAATGTTATGAGTAATATAAAGTATAAAACGTTCAAACTATCATGATTTTTAACCATAACAGTCTAAGAAATAAACTCTTTCTCTGAATACCCTATTCTGTCTGATGTAATTCGCTCGTCATCTATAAGGCCCCAGTACACAATTAATTTTCCCTCTTTGTTTAATATAGCGAAATTTTACTTTACGAAAAAAATTATGGCTATAAATACTTTACATTTGGCTATATTGTACCTATGGCCAATATGCCCTTAATACTGGAAAATAAAAAAAATTGCATATATTCAACTTTTTGGACAAGTGAAAACTATAAGGCCCTAGAGGGGGTCAGTTCCGAGAGCTTCCGAAAAGAAAAAATCCCCCCTTTTTGTCATTTCTTAATTCACATAAAGCATCTTCACTTCATTTCTAAAACATCTTGCTAGTGTTCTGTGACCCCTTTCCTTTGAAATGAGACCAAAAACAACTACAAAAATTAAAGAGAACACATTGAAGCAAATTATTTTCTAAGGCACTATTTTTAATAGGAACTATATTCGTGGTCAACAAAAAGCAAAGGGCGATAATTGTGTACTCGTACCTAAAACACCTCAGAAACGCCTCAACTTTTTGAAATAAAGTGTTTTTTATGATGCTGAGTCTTTTTTGAGTTGAAATAGAATGTTTCAGAGGTGTGCAATGCTTAACCTTAAAGATATAAGCACTTTTTGGGGAGATATTGGCTTAAACATTTTGTCCGCTAAATCTGCAGTAAAACCCATGATGCCTTTGTATTGATTTTAAAAATATTTTATAGATTTTTCCCAAACCAATTGCTTATATCAATAGAATAACATATATTAAACATGAAAAGCACCTGTTTTCAAGAAATAAGTGCATGGGGTTTGATTTTTACTCCTTCCCACATTCGCGGAGTAGAAAATTAGCATTTTCTTCCTTTTCAAGGGGTATATGTATGATCAGAAGGATTTTGACAAATTGAAAAATCAAAATTGATTCCTAATGGTCTTAAAATGTTCAATATATGCTAAGCTTACAAAATAAGACCCAAAATATTAATTTAATGTACATATGTAGACAAACTTTGAGGTTTTGTGTGATGCATCACTGATTTTTAAAGGCGGTTTTAATATTTCCTCACAAAATGCATAACTTTGGGGGGTAAAAAAATTTAAAACATGCAGATATAACCAAAGCAAACATGTTTTTAGTATGAGAGGATAGTAAGCAACAAATTTTATCCCCAACAGTTACAGTCAGAGCTGTTTTAAAGAAAATTGGTCATGAATGTTACTAAAATTATGAAAAAATTGGCATATTTTGGTAAAATTCTGCTAAATATTTTCATACAAGAAGACCATTACAGATAAAACAGGTAGGTTTTCAGACATTTTCTGTGTTTCTTACACATATCTTATTGTACTGTTTCTGTCTAAGGTTTATTCTATCATGTATTGGAGATTTTTATTGAAATCAACACCAAGAAGAGCATATGAATAAAAATGACAGCTGGCCGCACACTAGCACTTCACACAAAAAATCAAGTATTTTCCTTTTCTGATGAAAATTGTTGTTATAAATGAATTCTTTTCACTTTCCTGGGTACTTTCTTACTCAATAAGACTTTCAGAAGGATTAAACTAGTTTGTTTAAGTTCACACTTGGTGACCTCTTGACTAAATTCTCCCAAGCACAGAAAATGCATTGAAATTCCCATAGAGACCCTAAATTGGCTTGATATGGACATAGAGCAAGCTCAATGAACAAAATCTTGACTAAAACCATGCTAACTTGTTGAATTTGATAGATTTAGACTATTTCTTTTAATTTTTGCCAGTTCCAAGTGTTGCCTCTAGACTTACCACAGGGCCTCTTCTAGGCCCGAGTACACAATTAATTTTCCCTCTTTGTTTAATATAGCGAAATTTTACTTTACGAAAAAAATTATGGCTATAAATACTTTACATTTGGCTATATTGTACCTATGGCCAATATGCCCTTAATACTGGAAAATAAAAAAAATTGCATATATTCAACTTTTTGGACAAGTGAAAACTATAAGGCCCTAGAGGGGGTCAGTTCCGAGAGCTTCCGAAAAGAAAAAATCCCCCCTTTTTGTCATTTCTTAATTCACATAAAGCATCTTCACTTCATTTCTAAAACATCTTGCTAGTGTTCTGTGACCCCTTTCCTTTGAAATGAGACCAAAAACAACTACAAAAATTAAAGAGAACACATTGAAGCAAATTATTTTCTAAGGCACTATTTTTAATAGGAACTATATTCGTGGTCAACAAAAAGCAAAGGGCGATAATTGTGTACTCGTACCTAAAACACCTCAGAAACGCCTCAACTTTTTGAAATAAAGTGTTTTTTATGATGCTGAGTCTTTTTTGAGTTGAAATAGAATGTTTCAGAGGTGTGCAATGCTTAACCTTAAAGATATAAGCACTTTTTGGGGAGATATTGGCTTAAACATTTTGTCCGCTAAATCTGCAGTAAAACCCATGATGCCTTTGTATTGATTTTAAAAATATTTTATAGATTTTTCCCAAACCAATTGCTTATATCAATAGAATAACATATATTAAACATGAAAAGCACCTGTTTTCAAGAAATAAGTGCATGGGGTTTGATTTTTACTCCTTCCCACATTCGCGGAGTAGAAAATTAGCATTTTCTTCCTTTTCAAGGGGTATATGTATGATCAGAAGGATTTTGACAAATTGAAAAATCAAAATTGATTCCTAATGGTCTTAAAATGTTCAATATATGCTAAGCTTACAAAATAAGACCCAAAATATTAATTTAATGTACATATGTAGACAAACTTTGAGGTTTTGTGTGATGCATCACTGATTTTTAAAGGCGGTTTTAATATTTCCTCACAAAATGCATAACTTTGGGGGGTAAAAAAATTTAAAACATGCAGATATAACCAAAGCAAACATGTTTTTAGTATGAGAGGATAGTAAGCAACAAATTTTATCCCCAACAGTTACAGTCAGAGCTGTTTTAAAGAAAATTGGTCATGAATGTTACTAAAATTATGAAAAAATTGGCATATTTTGGTAAAATTCTGCTAAATATTTTCATACAAGAAGACCATTACAGATAAAACAGGTAGGTTTTCAGACATTTTCTGTGTTTCTTACACATATCTTATTGTACTGTTTCTGTCTAAGGTTTATTCTATCATGTATTGGAGATTTTTATTGAAATCAACACCAAGAAGAGCATATGAATAAAAATGACAGCTGGCCGCACACTAGCACTTCACACAAAAAATCAAGTATTTTCCTTTTCTGATGAAAATTGTTGTTATAAATGAATTCTTTTCACTTTCCTGGGTACTTTCTTACTCAATAAGACTTTCAGAAGGATTAAACTAGTTTGTTTAAGTTCACACTTGGTGACCTCTTGACTAAATTCTCCCAAGCACAGAAAATGCATTGAAATTCCCATAGAGACCCTAAATTGGCTTGATATGGACATAGAGCAAGCTCAATGAACAAAATCTTGACTAAAACCATGCTAACTTGTTGAATTTGATAGATTTAGACTATTTCTTTTAATTTTTGCCAGTTCCAAGTGTTGCCTCTAGACTTACCACAGGGCCTCTTCTAGGCCCGAGTACACAATTAATTTTCCCTCTTTGTTTAATATAGCGAAATTTTACTTTACGAAAAAAATTATGGCTATAAATACTTTACATTTGGCTATATTGTACCTATGGCCAATATGCCCTTAATACTGGAAAATAAAAAAAATTGCATATATTCAACTTTTTGGACAAGTGAAAACTATAAGGCCCTAGAGGGGGTCAGTTCCGAGAGCTTCCGAAAAGAAAAAATCCCCCCTTTTTGTCATTTCTTAATTCACATAAAGCATCTTCACTTCATTTCTAAAACATCTTGCTAGTGTTCTGTGACCCCTTTCCTTTGAAATGAGACCAAAAACAACTACAAAAATTAAAGAGAACACATTGAAGCAAATTATTTTCTAAGGCACTATTTTTAATAGGAACTATATTCGTGGTCAACGAAAAGCAAAGGGCGATAATTGTGTACTCGTACCATAAGATAAGTATCCACAAGAGCCATATTTATTGTTTTTTTTTTCATAATTTCAATACGCTAAGATAGTCATAATTGATTAGGATGGTCTTAAGTCAACTAAACTGTTATCTCAAATATTGGTCACAGTTTAGGACGCATCTCAAATTAGGACCCTTTCGTTGACCCGTCCTAAGACTAATCAATGTCTAAAGACGACCCAAAGACATGTCTCAATCCTAAGATAGCGTCGTTGACACGGCGCCAGCTCTGAAATACATACGTTTAAAACGTAAATAAATTATGAAAATAAATAAATAATATCAAGAATTATTTATTTTTCAAATTAATTGCTATTTAAAAACTTGAAATTTAAGATTACAAATACCAAAACGCGGGTATAAACGGTTAATTTGGATATGCTATATATCGATATTTCAAGGAGTAACCTCTCATCAGTAGCATTTAAACGAAAACATTGGAAGGTCAAAATCCCAAACAGTTGAAAACGAAAAGTACTCAAAACCAAAACGTTCGAACAAGGAAGCCAAATCCAGCACCGAGGATATCGACCATGTGCATTACAAGGAAAGAAACCTTGTGTTTTCATCAATTTTGAATTTAACTATCGGAAATTTCAGCGACAATATATTAGAAATTTTATGGTAATTCGTGTCAGACAAGTCTGACTACCAGGCTTGTGATTACCCTCGGGGACCTCTGGTCCACCAGCAGCGGTTATCGCGCAGTGGTTTCAAAATTACAAATACCAAAACGCGGTTATAAACGGTTAATTTGGATATGCTATATATCGATATTTCAAGGAGTAACCTCTCATCAGTAGCATTTAAACGAAAACATTGGAAGGTCAAAATCCCAAACAGTTGAAAACGAAAAGTACTCAAAACCAAAACATTCGAACAAGGAAGCCAAATCCAGCACCGAGGATATCGACCATGTGCATTACAAGGAAAGAAACCTGGTGTTTTCATCAATTTTGAATTTAACTATCGGAAATTTCAGCGACAATATATTAGAAATTTTATGGTAATTCGTGTCAGACAAGTCTGACTGAAAAAGTAAATAATGTAAATAGAGAAATATTTTTAGAAATAAATGAATGCTTTTATAATAAAAAAAAATCATTTAAATTGATAAACATTATTTATTAAATTGTTTTTTCAACAAATACCTTAAAAAAGAAAAAAAAATATGTACAGATGTATTGTTTTATATCTATCAAAACAATAAGATTCACGTTTGCTTTTACATAAAGAGGTCAGCTGTCTGGCAAATGCAATCTAAAAGGCGAATGAGAGTTTACTTAAAAGAGGCAGTAAAAGCGGGTTTTTTCCTTGAAACTTGGCACACAGGTTATGTCTACTCGAATCTTTACTTTCTGAATTTACTTTTGATTTTTGCTGAATATTTTCGATTGTGGATTTTTAGAATACCGTTGCTATATGTAGGTTGTATCGACGATCGAGTTGTATTGCTAACCTTGTCGGTGTTTTTTGTTTTTGTTTTATTGTCTTCCAATGCAGATTTTAAAATGCCTTTTATTTATGGAATTTGTGCCGATTATCTTACATCGATCATAATTTCATTCATAATAAGCTCTATGATTATTGTACCAAAAAAAAAAGATGCATAAACTTTCCCTATCAAGACAATTACGAGAGGGGTTCACGAGAGATGAACAAAATTTATCTAGAGTTCACAAAAGTTGGTTTTATTATTGCATTTAAATGAAATATGCTTGGCCCGGTCAAGACAAAATTAAACAAGTTTACTGCGGCATGGTTTTCTGAAGAAAAGCTAAAGAAAAACCAATACTATAGTGAATTCGAAGTTCATAATTCCAAAAGCTAAACCTAACTTTGGATACAAAAGACAAATAATTTGTTAACACACAAACCAGTTAAGCTGCAACCATGCCAGCAAGATTAGTGTCCTTGAAAATATATTCGCCCCTTTTCAACAAAACGTCGGGACATTGTAGTTCATAAAGAAAATAGAATAAAGTGCGAAACCTACAAATTCATTAACGAACGGAGATATGTATAAGAATCATTGATATTTTTTTCTAGTTTTTTTTCTTCGTATTTGTAAAATTAAGTCTTAATTCGAAAAGAGGTTTCGTAATGATAAGATTCAAAAATAATTCATAAGAGGGAAATACTTATTTTCTTAAATTTTTGGTACTCTTTAAAAGTACAATATGTAACCAATAATTTTTTATGCCCCATATACGAGAGTTGGGGAGCACTAAGTGTTCGTGTCTGTCCTTCCGCCCGTCCGTCCGTTTTTCTTTCTTTCATTTGTTCGCTCGTCCGTCCGTCCGTCCGTCCATCCGTTTGTTCGTCCGTCCGTCTTAAATGTTGCGAGATGGGGCACTATGTCTTTTGGACACATTCTTGTTTATTGTCGAAAAACATATGAGATAAATATAATTGTTATCAAAGATAAACAAATAAAACAAATAATAAATAATAAATACACACTGAATGGTCTCTATTGCCGGTTCTGCATTCAAATCTTCAAAGCAAATAGTATCCCGATGGTGACTTTGCTAAAGTAATTAAATCTTATTAATAAACACAAACATGAATATTAGTAGGGTATCAACTGATCGAGCGGTTGCAATTTGCGCTTGAGAAAAACTTGTTTATTGTAGCCCCCCCCCCATGAAGCCGGAATATGTATACATGTACCGATGAGATACATATGCATGTAACCGATTTATAAAGGAACTTTAACTTTGACGAAATTCCTTACAATGTAGGCACTTGTACAATGTACAGATACAAATTTGTGTAGCACATCTTATCTATTAACTATACAAATGTACAATAAACTGCAGAAATTTAAGAAAAGGAGGGGTCAACATAAAATCCATTATGGACGCCGGAAGTTTTAAGACCAATTTTACCGAAAATCAACACAAAAAGTTTTGGTTCTGATCCTAGGACAACCGATTCCCCCTTCGATTCCCCACTGAAGCAGAATTGTGAAAATGTCGGCCACTGAGATTTCACTTCTCAGGAGATAACACATGAAAAAACAAACAATTGGTTTCCACTCAAGTTTATTTTATGAAAGAATTCCAAACATTATATATGAAATAATTTTGTCGCACTACGGTAGGAATCATATTATGCTACTAGCAAATATTAAATGTTCAACTGATAAAACAAAGTTTTATTTCAAAGCGTTGTTTTTGTTTGTTTTTTTTTCATTTTGAGTGGTCGCTGATTTCCAAGGTTGACTCGCATTAACATTTTATAAACTTAAACTGTTCTTTTTCAATGATAATCATTCTAATAGCCCGGTCGCCAACGTATGTTGTTTGATTATACGTCGGCCAGTCCGTCTCTCCATTCCCTTTGGTTAAGTTCTTGCTTATGATACAAATTTCGTATAATACATGTACAGGTCATGCATGTTGAGGTCATTAATTACATTGTAAAGGCTGCAAAAATTGTACTTTGGAAATAAATTATATAAATAACACCGTTATTTTCTAAATGAATTATATCTGCTAATAATAAAAAAACATTTCTTTCTACAGATCGCTCAATGGTAAATGCATGTATGGTTTGAATTTGAACTGTTTACCGACTAAGCTTTAAGGTTGAAGATTTTAACTCCATATCAGATTTATTAACTTAATATTAATATTGAGAGTGTACAATGCAGACAAGGAATGATACAGTCAAGGTCAGTCTTTTTAAATCAAGGTAAAATCCAATGATTACTTACTTGAACAGATGCAGTCAGCATCAGTTATTTTAAATCAAGGTTAGTCCAATGATCACTGAAGCGGAATGATGCAGTCAGCATCAGTCATTCTTAATCAAGTTAAAAGCGGATTTTGACAGATATGAACAGATGCAGTCTGTATCAGTCATTCTAAATCAAGGTAAAATCTAATGTTCACTGATGTGAACGGATGCAGTTGGCATCAGTCATTTTAAATCAAGGTAATTATTTGAAAGTTCTGAAATGATCTGATACAGTGAATAAGAGACCAAGACAGTGACACAAAGTAACTGTATTTGACTGATATTTACTGATTAAGTTCTAAACAAAGAAAACCAGTAGAAAGACCAATATTGAAATTTCCTTGAAAGACCTGTATCAGTCCGGAACAGAAAAAGACAGACCAATAACAGTAAATTTACAGTCATCATCAGATCCTAAAAATCAAATATGAACTGTATATGGTACTGTCAGTCATTTATTTTGTTCATAGTGCAGGATGTTATTGGCTTCACTAGTGAACTGTATAGTATTTTGACTTCTACATATTTTTTACAGAATATGAAATGCACAATATGGAACCGACTTATGACCCTTCAAGCGAAAGAGGCGAACATCATGAATCAATTGCAAATGCAGAATGTCAAACTTCGAGAATGTCTCAACTGCTATCTCCATTTAAAAGGCTTGAAAAATTGTATAATGGAGAAGTTCTAAACACGATGCACATTTACTTTGAGCTTAAAATATTAGAAAACAGTAGTCTATCCACATTTTTAGAAGAACGCCTCCATGAACTTTTTCATTGGTTTAAACCGCACACAAAATGTTGTCAGAATACACAAATGTCACCATGTACTTCAGTTCAGAGACATGGACCACTCACAGGGGACCAATTTCTACTCTTATATGAAGTAGATCCATCTGTGGCAAACACCCATCAACAGATGGACAGCAGAGGACGAATCACCCAACATTGCATATGTCCATATAAACCAAATACAACAACTGATGTATCAAACCTGGACGTAACGTTGATATGTTTATTAAAAGAAACTTGTCGTCGGACACCTGCTGGTCATCCTCAGTGGTTCAAAGATGTTAAAAGAATAAGGAATAAACTTTTTCATCGAGGTGATGACGATACATTGTCAGACCAGGAATGTGACGAATGGAGAAAGATACTTGAAGACGCTATTACTAATATAGCCGGTACCATTAGTCTGGCATCCCAAAGAGGCGTTGCTAGACGAATAGCAGAAATAAATGATTACTACCTACCATTAAATGAAATCAAAGAAGCTTTAAATCTTAACTTTGCTGAACTTAAACACGTAAGTTAACGCTATTTAAACCTATATCCATTCAGCTTTCAAAGACGATAAAAAGGACAAAATCAGACATGATATTCTCAAGTCAATAGGGTAAAGCCTAACGAAACTTTAAAATGTGGAAAGGAACTCTCTGAAAGTTATCAAGAAATGTTATTGCTAATTTTACCAAATATGTTCATGTGTACATGCACACTAAAACACAGATTGATGATTTATTAAAAAATGGAAATTATATTCAAAATTTTAATCAACAGGTATTCTTTTTTCAAAGCACATCTCCGAAGATCAATAGTGAATTAGATTTCCTTTTTTTAGAGAAACTATATCTTTGTTCAACATTTGTTAGCTGTATCCTACCCAATCTTTTGATTTTTGTTGTTGCTGATATAAAACTGATTACACAATTTTTGGCAATTTTAATGACCTTTTCATTTGAAATTTAGAATTTCTCCTAAGATCGTTTTAACAGTTTCATTCTGACCTGGAAACGTTTAAAATATCTTTCTTATTAAGTTCAAATAATACACAGTGCGTAACTTAATGCATCCACAAGGAAAACTCATTAGTCCATTTGTTTTAAAGGTTTAAACTTGCAGTATCTGTCATTATAAAAATATTATCTTTAAATTCATTTGGTTTCAGAATAAAACTTTGCAAATAATATTCATTATTTAGACATTTTATTTTTTCCTACAGATGATAACAAGTGCTCTGCAGAATACATGTGTTCAGATAGGTATGTGGTATAATGTAAACCTGTTGAGTTTGAAAACAAAGAAAAGAAAACATAAACAATACTGAATAAACATCAGAATTTCGAAGGCCATATTAAACAATTACAATCCCTAAAACAGAACAAAGACTACAGCAAAGTTATATATTTTTTTATTTAGCCCAATTTGCGATCCGTTCAACCAAGACTTATAATATATGCTCTTTCTTAAGAGATACAAATGCAAAACAATTACAAAGTAAATAAAAGGTGTCAGCGTGTGGAAGATAATTAGATACAGCTTCCAATGCACTAGTATTTCCGTGTTACAAAAACAAAACAATATAAACATGCAATACCAATACCAAAAACTCTGTTCTTTATAGCATAGCTTTACATTCTGCAGGCGGTATAGTCAGACATGCCTGGTATTGATTTGAAAAATGCCAAGACAGAGACAGAAAACTTTACAGAAGCCAAAAGTGTTGATGGAACCCTCAAACGTCTTTGTTTTGAAGTAAAATTTTATACATCCACAATAAAACTTTTTTAATAAATTGAAAATTGTCTTACCCCTATATACATATAGACGCATTGCGACGCCAAGTCAGGACAACGGCGATTTTCAATTTCCCCGGCATGTCTTCTTTGTTTTGTATTTTCTCAAGATTAAACCGTACATTCATCCATATAACCCTTCAAGGGCTCAAAAAGTATATACTGACAAAAAGATAATTAAAACTTTTACTTCATTATTGCTTTCGTACCTTTAGCTTTTTTTCTTTTAAATTCAAGATGTGATAATATTTGTTTTGTTGTTATCATTATTACACCAGAAAAAAATAACATATTATGAATTACTTTAATGTATATTATCAGGTAATGTTTCCATCAACATGAAGCCCCCAGAGTTTGTTGATGAACAGCCAGGAGCAAACTTATCCACACAAACTGCAGAATCTAAGAAAGGTAACCTTGATAAACATATAATTGTTTTTTTAAGATAACACAACAATGCAAACCTGATCAATTTAATTTGTCAAACGTTAAAATTGATACATGATTAATGAAACTGCTAATGTGTCAACTCAAGATCGATTTTGAAGTCGTAAGTCAAACAAAGAAGAGGCGAGATCAGTTTTGCTGGCGTCACACTATCCCGATTTAGACCCCGGTGGAAACACGATTATGGATATTTTCAAAATCGGGACTGATTGTAACAAGATCGCGCTATTCGTGTTGCCATCGTTTTCCATCGTAGCACCTTCTATGCAAATTTTCTTACATCGGTGTAAACTTCGTAGTGTTCCGACATTTTTAAACATGTTAAAAACTGCCGAAGGGTCGTGCGATGGTCCTTGTTCGTGTTGTGTTTGTAAATCCATCCTTTCTTCCGCAATGACTTCGTGAAAGCATCTTCTGATTTCGTATTGCCCTTTAATTGTCGTCGATTTCATGTATCTTATGATGGCGGCAAGAATAAAACGAGAAGCTCTCGAAAGGTGGTGCGAAGGTAACACAGCGTCGCGAAGACATCGCTTTGTATTCGTATATCCCGTCGTTACTAGTATAATGGCATAGAGTAATGGCACGGAGATGGAAACACGGCACTGGTCAAAGCAGTACGATTTCTGATGTAAAATATCAAGCGTGTCAATTGCCTTTTAGGGACATTTATTAATCAATTTTAGCTAGTTTTTGGTTCAGGCATGGCGTGTTACAGTGAATCGTTGAGAAAAAGAAAAGTACATATAGCTTGGCTTGTGTCTTTTAATTAACATGCAGCAGAAGGAAGACTTGCAAGATATGTGCAGCAGCTTATGATACAAGTACCCTCATTAATTCTATATCCATAATTGTCTTATTTTCAAAAATTAATAAAAGGAATTAAAACAAATCGGAACGAGAGTGATCAGTCTCAAAACTACAAGAAGAAAAGACAAAACATAGTGAAGACAGTCTGGTTCTATAATCGTCTGACGCTTGTCTTTTTGTCCTGTTCTTTCCGGCCAGGCGCTTCCCTCTTCCGTGTCCTCGTCGAGGCTCTGGTGGCATCACAAATTAGTGAAGTCGTTTACTAAGTTTTATCATAAATATATATACCTTATTGGAAAATTTAACTGTACACGACGACTTTTGATTGTAAAGGGAGTATCCGATCCAGATTTCTACGGTAATGTTGTTTATAGAGCAAATAAATTCAAAAACAATCCCTTGGGAATGCAAAATTGGCTTAAAACTTTATTAAAGAAAGGTTATGAAATGGATATTTTAGTAAAATATTTGAATTTAGTCTTCTTTGGTA
The DNA here is from genome assembly GCA_963971305.1 of Arcuatula senhousia. Taxonomy (NCBI): domain Eukaryota; kingdom Metazoa; phylum Mollusca; class Bivalvia; order Mytilida; family Mytilidae; genus Arcuatula; species Arcuatula senhousia. Next base: position 4,828,324 of record OZ020314.1, read on the forward strand.
AAAATATTGATAATTTGATACTTACTTTAAAATGTTAATTGCCTTTTTATACTTATGTCATTTTTGAGCATTACAACGGTCAAGTGTGTCGGTTTTGTGTGATGATGCATCATCAAATCAAGTGTATGACGTGTTGTGTCGGATTTAAAATCGACATACTTGATTTTTTTTACATCAGTCGATGGATGCTTCTAAGCTAGCTGTCAGTAACTTCGAGTGATCTCAAGAGAGTATCTTTACGTCCCGTTAATTACTTGTTGTCCTTTTGTCTCAGATACTCTCTTGTTGAATTGAACTTCTATCGATTTGATTTTTACTGTGTGTTAGTTTGTGCTTTGTTATTAATTATAATTAGGGGGAAGGTTAGCGCCAAACAACTAGTTTAACCCCGCCACATTTTAATGTGCCTGTCCTAAGGCCGGAATCTTTATCAAAGCTTATGTTTGTATTTAGTCGAATTTATGTTTATTGTTTTTTGTCAAGAAGAGGGTCTTTCAATGCACTTTGGGATTGGGTTTGAATCATATGTATTTTATTTTCAATCCAGGGGCCAATTGAAAAATAGCGAGCAGCGACCGCTGGTCACATTGAAGGCTGCTGGCTGTTTTCCATTGTGGATAATTAAATTATATGTTTATAATGTAGGTTGTGTCGCGTACACTTATTCCACATCTCATTTTCTTCTATTTTTGCAGAGTTTGTCTCTTGTGCTGTGTGGATGCAGTAGAACGTATCCCCGTGCTTGAGGTGTATGCTCTGATATATTTTAATGATGGTATACCTGTACACGTGATAGCTTACATAGTTTCCCACCCACTTCCAACTTCATTTACTTTATATTTTGTCGCCCACCTCTTTGGTTTTCTAATCTGTCCTGCTTTCACTACTTGTCCCTGTTGTTGTTTTTATGTTGTTGCGTTCTATGTTATCTTGTCGGGAATTTATAGTAGTAAAAGCAGGATAGATTTGTCCGTTAGACCTTATTATATTTTATTCAGCTTGATACATATGCTTTCATTCCGATCCTATTGTGTTTTTGAGCACCAACTTCTCTCCTTACGACTACCATCATGATATTACGAAATAGAAAAAGAACATTTAATTGTATACCAAAACCTAGGATATCCACATATAACACATCCCGTCACTCTAATGTAAATAATGACCACCCTTACAATACCAGAAATAATTTTAAAACTTCTGTTCAATCGTCTCAAGTTCAAAATCGAAACCATAATAAAATACACTCAACTAAAACAGGTAACTTTAACAGCTCTTACCGTGGATATCCTAAAATTTCCCCATGGAATGCTCCAAAATGACAAACATGCAACAGATTAATCAGGGACACCACTGTCAAATCTTCTGTAAATGGGCGAAAATTTTCTATTCAGCTCACCGAAGATGTCAGCTGACGTACAAACAATTTGATATATTTAATTACATTATCAAAACCTGGACCTGGTTGCAACATTCAATATGTTGGTGAGACCGGCAGATATTTATCAAAATGAACAGCTGAACATCTGTATTGCTTTCGTCGGTTCAAAAAATATAAATGCCTTTTATATCAACATTTAAATAAGCATAATCATGACATTCAGTACATAAAGGTTCAACCCATTGAAATCATTAAAAGAAATTTCAATTTAAGTAAACGCCAGTTTCGCAAGGCAAGACGACTTGCAGAACTGGAGTGGATTAAAAAAACTCCAAACGGCTTACCCTCTGGGTCTTAACGATAACATCATGGGACAAGGTAACATATCCAGATCTTCAAACTTTAATTTCATGAATTTAACGGTTCCTCGTAAACGGAACAAACGGTCGCATGGTAGGCGAATAAATCGTAATATTAGAATACAACATCGTTCAAACATTACCATTACTGATCTTGTTAAAATATTAAAAAGCAACGGAAGACATCAATTACTTTGTAAACTGTGTTCTATACCAATTTCTAAACTAAACAATATTAAACTGGACTGTGAAACTATATCTCACGCCAGTCCCTTATATGAAGGTGCTCTTATCATCAGTTCATTCTGTTTTTTAAACTGTTTCCAAAAATTGATAGTCCTCTAGACCACATTCGACATTTTATCAAATTAACATATATTAATAGAGGACTTGATTTTAAAAACATATCTAGCATATTTGTGGATCCAAAAATCAAAGATCTCATTCCACCTTATTTTTCTAATACTGAACCTCCTATTGTATCTTATAAATATAAAAAAACCTACCCGAAACATTATTTTTAATTATACGTCTACCACAACTGATGAAGAACTGGAAACGAATATTCCTTTGTCATGCGACTGTAGTAATTCTGATTCTAAATATGTTCCTTGTGACCATGTTGTTACCGGTGACCTTACCATCGTCAAGGACCCAGAGGTAATAAATTTTCTGAAAAAAGGGCCCAAAATTTAGACCCCCCTCAAAGATCAATTGGAATTCTTGCTTCGATTGTATCAAAACTGCACTTCTCTCTTTCTGTAAATCTTGGATCAAGAGAGAAGAAGCAGATACTAAATCTCTTGACAATTTTATAAATAACTTCATGTCAATTGTTAAACTCAGAATAAATCATTTTCAAAACTCCTTTGTAGAATTTCTGCCAAATACATATCTAAAAAGAATTAAGACAAAAATGCGTTCACTTGGTTCACAATACGTTTTCGTTCCTGCAGACAAAGCTGCCAATAATGTCGTTATTGTATGACGAAAATATTACCTTGAAGTGTTGATGCAAGAAATTAAAAGCTCCAACACTTTTATTGGCGTACAATCTACAGAATGTAGTATTATTGAGGACCATATCTTAAATACCTCATCACTACGAGCCGCTCCTTCATACAATAAACTACCTACAATGTACTGGATCCCTAAATTACACAAAAATCCTTATAAATCTCGTTTCATATCTGCTTCAAGTAAGTGTTCTCTAACAAATATTTCTAGAGTCTTATCACTTGCTTTGACTACTATGAAAGAATTTATTATTCGATACTGCGAAAATGTATTTGAAAACAGTGGTATAAATCATTTTTGGCGTGTGAAAAATTCGCTCGATGTTTTAGACAAACTTCGCGCTTTTGAAGGTACTTACCATACAGTTGATAGTTACGATTTTTCTACTTTGTACACTAACCTTCCCCACTGTCTTATTAAAAAACAATTTGAATATCTGGTTAAATGGTGTTTCGATAAATGTAAAAGTGACTGTATCTGCTCTAAAGTTTCTAAATTATTTAATAAATCGTTTTTTAAGCAACGAGACTCATTAAGGTTACGTCAATTGGACTGATGCAGAAATGATAACTGCTCTAAATTATCTTTTGGACAACATTTATATTCGTTTTGGGAGAACAATTTATCGCCAAGTCATTGGTATCCCTATGGGAACTAATTGTGCCCCACTTATTGCTGACCTTTTCTTGTATTGTTTTGAATCCCAATTTATGGCAAAACTTCAAAAAGACCCCAACAGACAGCATCTCATTGAAACTTTTAATTATACATACAGATATTTAGACGACATTCTTTCACTAAACAATCCCACATTTTCTGATTTTATTACGGAAATTTATCCCAAGGAATTAACTTTGAATAAATCTAACCTTACCGGTGATAGATGCCCATTTTTAGATCTAGATTTAAGTATTATCAATGGAAAATTACACACTAAAATATATGATAAACGGGATGACTTTTCATTTCCTATTGTGAATTTTCCTTTTCTAGAGGGAGATGTACCACTTGCTCCGTCTTACGGAGTATATATTTCACAGTTGGTAAGATATGCTCGGATCTGCAGTGGTGTGTCTGATTTTAATGATAAAAACCAGTGTATTACAAAAAAAATACTAAAACAAGGATATCGTTACCACAAATTAGTGAAGTCGTTTACTAAGTTTTATCATAAATATCTATACCTTATTGGAAAATTTAACTGTACACGACGACTTTTGATTGTAAAGGGAGTATCCCATCCAGATTTCTACGGTAATGTTGTTTATAGAGCAAATACATTCAAAAACAATCCCTTGGAAATGCAAAATTGGCTTAAAACTTTATTAAAGAAAGGTTATGAAGTGGATATTTTAGTAAAATCTTTGAATTTAGTCTTCTTTGGTAAAAATATTGATAATTTGATACTTACTTTAAAATGTTAATTGCCTTTTTATACTTATGTCATTTTTGAGCATTACAACGGCCAAGTGTGTCGGTTTTGTGTGATGATGCATCATCAAACCAAGTGTTTGACGTGTTCTGTCGGATTTAAAATCGACATACTTGTTTTTTTTACATCAGTCGATGGATGCTTCTTAGCTAGCTGTCAGTAACTTCGAGTGTTCTCAAGAGAGTATCTTTACGTACCGTTATTTACTTGTTGTCCTTTTGTCTCAGATACTCTCTTGTTGAATTGAACTTCTATCGATTTGATTTTTAATTTTAATGTGTGTTAGTTTGTGTTTTGTTATTGATTATCATTAGGGGGAAGGTTGGCGCCAAAAAACTAGTTTAACCCCGCCACATTTTAATGTGCCTGTCCTAAGCCAGGAATCTTTATCGGAGCTTATGTTTGTATTAGTCGAATTTATGTAAATTGTTTTTTGTCAAGAAGAGGGTCTTTCAATGCACTTTGGGATTGGGCTTGAATCATATGTATTTCATTTTCAATCCAGAGGCCGATTGAAAAACAACGAGCAGCAACCGCTGGTCACATTGAAGGCTGCTGGCTTTTTTCCATTGTGGATATTTAAAATATACGTTTATAATGTAGGTTGTGTCGCGTACACTTATTCCACATCTCATTTTCTTCTATCTTTTAATACTCATATCAGAAATAAAGTTTCAAACATTTTAATTTTACTTAAGATTGTATCAGACTCCTTCCGACAAAAGCCGAAGGAGACTTTATGTTTGCACTCCGTCTGTCCGTTTGCGTGTATGTCCGGCTCAGCCGTCCTGCTGTCACAATAACTTTTCCGCACTTTTCAAAAAAAACTTATATATATATATAGTTTTTGAACTGATTTTTGGTTTGCGAGCATAACGAGTTAAAGATCAAATTAACGTGTCGTTCCAGTCCGCATTTTTACAGGAGTAAGGACCCTTTGTACTTTGTTAAATCACTGAAATGTTAGTTACCCACACTGTTTTTCTAAACCATTATAGTTAGTAAACTACTTTTTCGTATGTACTGTACATGTATGCAAGTCGGCCATTACGGGTTACAGGTTAGGTTTACGTTTCGTTTCAGTCATCAAATGTTTAAGTACTTAAAGGAACTTTACACTTTTAGACATCGGACCGGAAAGAAGTAATGTATTGTACGGTGAACACGATTTGTTCAAGAAGCGTTTTGTTGATCTCTATGCCAAAAAGTACAAAAGCCCATTGAGCTCATTTTAGCAATGGAAAAAAAAATCGTGTTATAACGCAATTTTATAATTTTCCCGTAATAACACGAGCTTTACTATTCCGTACGCGTTACTTTCGCGTTATAACGGGTTACATTCGCGTTACTTTCGTGGACTTTGGCAGAGCTTAACAAATCAATAAAGTTAATAACAAAAAAAATAACGAACTCGCAAAATCGATCTCAAATGTCCATATGACAAGACAAAACAAATAAGACATACCGGAAAAGTAACAAAGTTGGGGCATATAGTTTTTCAGTCTGTTCGTCCGTTCTTCCGTCCTTCACACTTTAGTGTTCTGCACTTTTTCAACATCCTTGCATATATTAAAAATGTTTTTGGTATGTGAGTCTACCATGATGAATAACAGGTCAAGTTTCGTTCTGGTCCACTAATTTTGCTAAATTATGAATTTTGTAAAAATAAAAGTTTTATTTTATTTGCCAGCGGGGCATCAGTGTCATCTTGACACATTTCTTTGTTCTTTGCTATCTTCAGTCTCTAGATATTATCTACTCTAAGTGGTCGACATCAGGGACACGCAGCGTTGGTATACTAGTACTTTGATATACCTTGTTTTATCTTATATCCATATATTCCCATAATAAGATCAATGGACAAATTGTGGACTGAACTATAACTTAATTGCAAAAAGCGTTACTACATTTAATACAATTTCAAAACAGGTTACCATATTCAAAGCGATTTGCAATAACAATTAATGCTTTGGTGTAATGTTTCTACATGCATGTAGTTACAACAAATACTTTTCAGATTATGATCCCTTCGGTAAACTCAAACGTGACAAGGCACGAACAAACAAGATAAAGTAATATCATCTGAACAACATCAGGGACAACAGGGGAATACTTGGAGAGCCTTCGTTTTAACTTGTTATCCATACATACTAATTAGGGCAGCATAGGGCAATTTATATAGACCAAATGATAAAGTCCTATTGCAAATCGCGTTTTTACATTTCATACTTTGTATACCCATCAAGATGCATCGTAGACCCATGGTAAGCTTAAAACAACGTCGTTCAGCCATCGTATAAATTCGTATTTCTTTCGGATCTTATTCTCGACTAATCTGGATAACATCGTAACAACCTCGTAATCGGTTTGCAGCTATTCGTATGTGCAACATTTCTAATCGTTTAGCAATCGGTTCTAATCATATATCCTTCGGTTTTGATTTTGATCTTAAGCAAGTTCGGGACTAAGTTTGCATGAAGTTGAAATTTTTACATTCGCGTGTTCATCATATGTCAAAATCGGGACAGTGTGACGCAAACAAAACGAAGAACAAAATCAACATGCAAACACAAATGCACTAAACCAAAATAATGTCATGCATATACAAAATTTTAACAGTTAGAAATGGTCAAAATAGTGAGGCCAAATTATGAAAATAATTATTTTGTTGATGATGTGCTACTTGTTTTGTATATAGGTTATGCCTTTCATTTGTCTTTGCTTTTTTCACTCTATGACATTCGTTTGGCATACCTTTACTTATGCTTCTGTTGGGGAGTTCAAATTACACCATAGATATGGAAGTAACAGATGGACCCAGCCCTAACCTGTATGCATAGAACCAGAAAAACTGTCCAGAAGTTCAGTCTGAACAGCTTTCTGGTCTGCTGTTAGTGGACCGTGGTCCGCTTTGACAGGACAGGTCTGGATTGATTTGGACAGCTTTAAATTAGAACAAAAGAAGAGCAGACCAATGGTCAGGTCAAATTTTAAAAAAATAATATCTATTAAACAATTAATATAATATTTGAAAATCAACGATATTTTAAACAGTCATGTAAAATCAATGTAGAATTGTCTAATTAAAACAGATAAAGGTCAACAGCAAAGTGTAGGATTAATATTGATGACGTACATAAGTACATGAGTAAGGTAATTTAGTTTGACATGGTTTTGTTTAAGATATAGGTTTGCTATTTCAAAATAAAACTATTAGTTAACACTATCAATTCAAAATAAAAACAACATATTTTTAGATTTTGTTTTTATTCAACAAAAAATAAATAACATTTACATGAATTCGTTATCAAAGGATTTTTTTTTATATTTAAAAAAAATCCTTAAGCATAACGTTAACTTTTAAAACATGGTTTAACTCACCATTTCGTTTGAAATGTCTGTACCATGTAAAAACCATTGCGATCCACCAATTCTCCTGTATGACTGATTCTTTTTTGTCATTTTCTCTGGACTATGAGATTGATCATTGAAGTTCGGTAGTTTTGTTATTACCTTTTTTTTTTACAAAAATAAATAAACAAGAAAATAGAGAAAAAGATAAATGAAATAAAATAAATAGTTTTAAGTGAAAATTGTATTTTAACATAAACATTAAATATTTATTTTTTTAAATATTATTTCAAGTAAACATTTATTAACTAGATAAAAATATTGAAATGAATAAGCAAATTGCTAAACTGACAACCTATTAATTAATTTTTAGTCCTGTCCACTGATAAAAAAATGTCAAAAGCGGGTCTGTCCTCTTGTCAGGTCAGCTCTCGACAGTTCTTGGTCTGCTTCTAGCTGACATGACCAGAGGACAGGTCAGGTTTGAGCTGACGTGACTTTCGGTCAGGTCCGCTCTGGTCCATTTTTAAAAGCATACCTGACCAGAACAATTAAAAGGTCTGCTTTACCTGACCAATATTTACTCTTTGGATAGCTTTAGCTGACCAGAAAAGCGGACCCAAAGTCTGCTTTAGGTTCACTTTTGTACAGGTTAGGACTGAATCCATCTCTAGTTGAGCTAATATTTGTATACCAAAGTAGCGGGTCATTATAGAAGTAAATATAACATAGTGATAATATACTAATATTCTTATGTCGTTTCTTCAAGGTAAAAAGAAATGTGTTGTTATGTGGCAATTCTCTAGTCCAGGCGAATGGGATGTGAAAAGAATGCAACAGAAGCTGGTACAACTGGCAACCATTGGTGATTTTGATATTGAATTTGTGTATCAGAAATGTTTGATCGTACATACAAAATTAGACCTTAATATTATTTTGGATGAGAACCAATTCAAAGATTCCATTGAAGAATTCCTGTTTTGCTTTACTCAGTTGTTTACGATGCAAGCACCTAAAACTCAGATCCTTGATGTCACCCTTTCAATGTGGCTTCCTATAGTAAAAAATAAAACTGACGGTAAGTAGTGAAGGCGAGTGAAGAGTAAGTTGTGTCCACTAGTTAGAATATTGTAACATTGGTACACTTTAAGTGTTATTCTCTGTAAGAATCAGGCAATGGGTGAACCATAAACAACACACAAGTTTCACTTCAAAACACTGTTGAAAATGCATGGACACTACTCAAAAGTGTCAGGAATTTCATATATATTTTTGTTGAATTGCATATAACATTTTTATCTAAGTGAGATCAAGTCATACTAAATCCATATCATTGTAACATATCTTTTTTCCCCATCCTCTGTCATTGGAGATGACAACTAATGTTTGTTTCTCCATTCGAAGGTTATTTTGAATGACAATCCATTGTCAAAACTGTGTGTTTTTAAAATAATGATAAGAAAGTTCCATTTTGTCTGATTCTTACAGCATGTACAGATAATTTTTCCTAAAAATTAAAAGAAAGAATGTTTATTTGTAACGATAAAATGAATGTTAAATAAGACTGTCTTTCAATATTTATATTACCGTAAATTGGGATATTTTGGACGTAGTTTAATTTTGGTTTATTTGGTGCCTCCCCTGAATGTGCCAAAATTAAACACACCCAAATAAGTTTAGAATGCATAGAATTAAATGTGCTGGAGACAATTGTTAGAGTTGGGCCGTGGACAACAAAAATTTGATAATGAATAAAGGTAATAACAAAACTACCGAACTTGAATGATCAATATCATAGTCCAGAGAAAATGACAAAAACGAATCAGTCATACCGGAGAATTGGTGGATCGCAATGGTCCTGACTTGGTACAGGCATTTCAAACGAAATGGTGGGTTAAACCAGGTAATGAGTTACAATGTTAAAAAAATCCGTTAATTTCTTATTTAAAACTTTTTAATGAACGTTTATCATGTTTCTTTACTCACAATGACTCGATTAAGTTTTAGCTTGGATACAATTATTTGTTTGTCATTTCATAATTACACACAAAAAGAGTTGTATACTATACTAAATAGCTTGGACTTGAAAACAAACATGGTAATTGATGTTTAAGTGTAGAACTTTGAATATGAATTCAAATAACTTTTGATTGTAAAGAATAAAGATGAAACATTTTTTTGTGAAAACGCCAAAATAAAACACACCAAAATTAAACATGTCCATTTTGATATAAAACCGCCAAAATATCCCTACACCAAAATATCTCAATTTACGGTACAACATTATTTATTTCGTTAAATCAAGAAGAAAACTTGTTTTATTTGAAAGTGTAAAATGATCAAAAGATACATTTTTAACAAAACCCAAGACCCGATAGTGGGTTTTCAATTTGGACCATATCCAATCTAATAAATTAGGAAGATAAACAGACCAGCTCGACAATAACCAAGGAAGGTAATAACCGTACATCTTCATTCAATTGTCAGTTTTAATGTCATGTAATTTTAACATTGAATGTTTGTTGTCTTAGATTGCATTAAATTAAGTACAGATTATTTTAAGGAACAACACCTTGTAAAATAAAGTTTAACAACGTTCTCTGTCGTATCAAAAATAAAAAAGTACCTTAATCTGTATAGTGTCTTCGTTTTCAGATTATACATCATTTAAGAATCTGATGCAATATGGGGATAAAGGCCAATATCTCCTACAATGGTTCAAATCAAAATTAATGTGAAATAAAACGGCAATAATTTAACACATTTGAGCTATAGAGCATTAGACAAAAGACACACGTTGCCTTTCCTCCAATAATCATTTCTCATACATATTTGTCCAATCCCAAAGCATTTTGATATGAACAATGTGTAAAACAAATTAAAAACCCTTACAAATTTAGTAAAACAATTATAGTTGGTATGGAGATAGCATTTGTGGGTATAACTTACTTAAAGCTGAATTAACTTTCGCAACGATGAGTTCATGTTGTTGATTACTATTTTGGTGTTTTGTTTATGTTTTGTGTTTCTTCGTGCAGTTCCTGGTTTTGTCGTTGCCCTATCGGACTTTTGACACTCAAATGTCCCATTGGTGCCTTTTGCTCCTTTATAATGTCCCTAATAATTCCTAAAATTAAATCGTTTCAAATCGGTGTTGAAATCCATACAGCAGCCTTAAATGAGAATTCTGTACAAACATCGAAGCTTTATAAATTCAGTACATTAAATACTTTCTAATTTTCAGAAGATGACTTTCAGAAAGAAACAGTCACAGAAGCAATGAAAGAAGAGACCCAGACCACCTCGGCTTTACCACCGGAAGGTAATACTTGTGCATTGTTTGTATTTCCCTCATCTATGCAGCAACGTTTTCGTCCATTTCAGGAGTAGGAGTAGGAGCAAAATCACAAATGTTTATTTTATTGAATACAAAAAAAATCTATAATGATCAATCTTGTGTTGTAAAATATCCGTAGGGTATTGCAATTTTAGTATTTTCTCTCGCAAACCCTTTAAATATTTTGCTAAACTTTTTTACGAAGCAATAATTAAAAGAACAATAATTGCTGTTGCTTAAAAAATAGAATACATTTGTAAATAAGAATTTTGTTTCCAAAGTATTCGATTCCAGTTTGAAATATTATTGTTAAAATTGTTTTTTTTTTGTTTGCTTTTGTTAATGAATTGCATATTTTACAATAACATATTTCAGGTTAAGTTACAAAACATCGTCCTTTCGTTAATTGTTGTAAATAATAATATATATTTTTACATGTTTCCTTTCTCATCTTTTTACAAAGAGTTACGATTATTTTTTATACAATTTTATGCAATTAAAAATCTTTATTTTTTTTTTTCAGACACCACTCATGCTCAGACTCCAGTTAATAAATCACAGCTACCAAGGGAACTCAAACAGATCAAACAGATTGATATATCAGGAGCATTTTACGATTGCACCGCTGTAGATGATATAGGAGCATTTTACGATTGCACCGCTGTAGATGATACATTCGTGATATGTGACTTTAACAATTCCCGATTAGTCATCACTGATTCTGGTGGTTCTAATGTACGTGATATCCCTTTGTCTGGAGCGCCATGCAGGATAACAGCTATTGATAACACAACAGTAGTTGTTAATATAAGTTACACCTATATCGATATAATAAACATCTACAGCGGTGACGGTTTACGTCGGATAAGAGTCGGTGGTGCTGTTCATGGATTAACATACAGTGAACCTCACCTTTACCTTGGCGTTGATGGTAAAAGAATACAGGTGATTGACCTTCACGGTAACTTTATAAAAACATTACCAATAAAAAGGAACGCATGGTGTATAACTAGTAACAAGCAAAGCATCTACTACTCAGATTATAACACAATATCATGTGTTACAACGTCTGGAGAAGAGATGTGGACACTTGATGATCCTATGGTCAAAGACATTTGCGGTCTAACAACAGACGATACTAACATTTATGTGACTTGTTACAACAGTCACACCGTGTTTGTGATTTCACCTGATGGAACACAAGTCAGACAATTGTTAACTGAATCAGATGAACTCAAAAATCCAGAAGGACTGTGTTACAATGGTAAATCAAAATCTTTAATGGTGTGTAACTTTCAAGGTCCTGCCTTTTTGTTCAACATTGTGAAATAAACTTACATTCAATATTGCTGATTAGACTTTAGCATATTTTGACATGACGTTAACCTTTTTGATTGAATCTGATTTGTATTTAACATGATAATAAAATATACTGTATTGAAACTGTTACTTAACATTGCCGGACATTTATTGTCCTTCAGTTTGAATTGTATTTGGTGATTTATTGTGTAAATTACGTGTTATATTTCAAACAAACGAATATCAAAATCCAAACCAAAACTATCAACCATTTTGTATTTGAGAAACAAAATTGTCTCAATGTGAAAAGCCGAAGATTGAAAATTCCATAAACTAATCGGTAGACATAAAATCATGACAAAAACACAGCGTACAAAAAACAAATGCCACAACCATATTGTAATCAGCATTATGAATTCAATTACAAACGAAAATTAAAAGCGTGTGCTGTGGAAACAATGTGAGTTGGCATGGTCAAAATATGTTTACATTGCAAAACATGATTTTTTAGAACTATTTCTCCTGGTTGAAGGAAGAAAAACAGATGTTTTAGTCGCGTAAAATTACAGAAAAAAGACTAAGGTAAAACGTTCTGTTTCGATGAATGATACTCCTCATCAAAGATGCACTGGCCAATATTTGTTATTGCAACTTTTCAACAAAACAAGTTTGCCTGAGGTATACAATCTTGAAAAAAAATATATACTAACTGCGGAAACGACGTGAGCAAGCGTTGTCAAAATATATTCATATTGCAAGACATGCACTTTTATAATTATTACTACTTGTTGAAAGAAGAAAAAAAAGATGTTTTTGTCGCGTAAAATTACAGAAAAAGACTAAGGTTATACATTATGTTATAATAAAGGAGACTCCTCAGCAAAGATGCACTTGCCAATATTTTTTATTGCAAATCTTCAATATTCAACAAAACAAGTTTGTCTGAAGTATACAATCTTGAAAAAAAAACATATATTCACACTGTATGTCCACAATACTCACTGTGGTCATTATGATTTACATACATGCAGTAACATATAAAATACAAGAGAACTAAGAAAACATCTGACTATATATCATTTATTTACTTCACCAATCGTCCTTCGTTATTGAAATAATCGCTGTGTTTTGGACTGTATAAGTGAAAAATAGAAAATGTGTTCATTTCAATATGAAAATTATTGCAACAAAAGAACAGTGGTCCCACACTTCAACCGCCATCTTAGTGACCGGAAATGACCTCAATTTGGTCAAAGATTCAGTTGATCTCTGAATGGGGCTTTGACTAAACATAGCGTTTTTGTATGTTGGTGTTTTATAAAATAATACCTGCATGTAAAGAAAATATGTTGCTGAAGGATATGTTGTTAGGTTGATAGACGGAGGCAAAGAGGCACCAATGGGGCATTTATGTGTCAAAAGTCCGTAAGAGAAATGACAAAACCCGTAAACATGAACGAAAACAGCACAATTAAACACAAAGCACAAAATCAACCAAATTCAAGTCGCCACAAGAGTGAACTCGGGTGCTCCTGAAGAGTAAGCGGTTCCTGCTTGCTATAGAACACCTGCCGGGCAACCAATTTCTAACTCATTGTGTAAAATCCGGTAATTGACGACAAAACAAAACCCTATGACAAACCAACATCTTCACTCATCTAAGAGATAGAAATCTGATATTTATCTACGAGCGCATGGTGTCTACCGTAGAATTTCTTGAGTGCGACTGAGGAGCAAAATAGCTCTGTAGTAGCAATTTCTGTGTCAAAATGATCTTTGTCATAATTTTGATTCCAGTCGAACATCCTTTGGTTTGATATTTGCTCCTAATGTTCGTAATGTTTCTACATTCTTTTGGATATAGCAAATATTGTGATGTTAAAGTAGAAAAAATAATTGTAGAATAGTGGTACCTTGGAAACACTCAAAATAAGCAGAAAAAAACTATTCTAATATTACACAAAAATATATTTATTGCACTCAGGTAGTTTAAAGAAAAGTACTTGCACATAAATGCAAGAGATTCAGGTTCAAATCATGGCCTAAGTCTGATTCATTTCCAAAAAAAAACATAAAATAAACAACTTAAACGTACACAGAACACACTTAATGTCTTCACAACCACGCTATGTTTTGTATAACTAACAGAACCAAAGATCCCAATGGAAGGCAGGTTTGGTGCCAATTAAACATGGTTTAACCCAACATCAGGACCATTGTGATCTTTAATTTTCCGGTATGTCTACCTTGTGTTGTCTTGTCTCTTGCACATTCTAGATTGAATCTACAAGTTTGGTATTTTCATTGATAACGGTACTTTTATTGACAATGTCAAAGCTTTCACATTTTTGTTGGACGGGCAGTCTTTTAAAGCTAATGACAATAATTTGTGGACACATTCTACATAAATTCTATTTTCAAGATTGTTTTATTTTCTTAAAGAAAAAAAGGCCATATCCAATTCCCATTGTTTCACCTATGTAGACATACGGGAGGCTCTTGTTCATCCAAAAATCAAAACCAATCTCATCAAATGTTTTAAGGTCACAAAAATGGCAAAGACTTATATGAATAGAAGGTAAAATAAGCAACACCATTAGAAAGAAATTGGATTTTGTAAACCAATTTATGAGCTTTTCAAGCAAAAGAGTTGCCAAGGCAGATATAAATGGCCCTTCATTGGTTGGTATTTAGTATCAAGTAAAAGATTTACATTCACAAAATGGTAAGACATGGTTGGAATACAATACCTAAAAAAACGACATCATCCGTAAAATGAACGACTACAAAACGAAGAAACAATCAACATAACCATACACACAACACAACACCAGAATAGCAACGACGCAAACGATCAATTGCATCGAGAGGGAATTCAGGTGCAAGAAGCAAAGAGGAACCAAATTCAAATGTCAAAAATCCAAACAGGCAATGAAAAACCATTAAAATTGAACAAGAACAGCACAACGAAACACAAAACACATAATCAACCGAATGAAAATCAACAACAGGAATTCAAGTCGTAACAAGAGTGAACTCAGGTGCACAGAAAGAGTAAACGATTCCTGTCTGCTTTAGCAAGACTAGACTATATTTTCAACTTTTTTCATTAAGGGGAATGTAAATTACATTTAATTTGATGGCTTATGGCCTTAACATGACAAATATATATAATATGATAAAACAAAGGAAATCAGTTTAAGATAAATTAAGGTTATAACAAAATTATCGAACTTAGAGGATTTTAAATGTCCGTGAGAAAAGACAAAACAAGGAAGACCTACCGGGAAAATAGTCGATCTTAATGGCCTTGTCTTGGTACAGGCATATCAACAATTATGGTGTGTTTAAACCCTATGTCCTTTGCATTTCGATCTCTGGGTCCGGAGGTTCATACATTGACTTGTTTTCCATCTATAATAGAATCCTTCGGACAAAATGAGTATATACTCACCTTTCTCACTGGAAGATCAAGTATACACGGTACGCGGAAACACATAGTTAATTTTCAATCATACTGATCAATCTTTCCCCTATTCTAAACCGTTGCAATATTAATGACTCTGAAAGAAAAAAAAACCGTCAATTTGCATTTTTTAAGATAATAAGTGCGGATGGGATGTAGATATCTGTAAAAATTTGAGGAGGGAAACCCATAGTGTTTGTGTGCACGTTCAGTGCAAATCCAAAATAAATATCTGCGGAGATAAAAAAAGAAGAATTTGAGAAGCCTATTCGACTCAATTTTAACCCTACACATTTCAATATATCATGCACTTTTTCTAGGCATACTTTGTTGTGTTTCCTTATAAAAAAATTAAAACTTTGTATCAACCTTTTTTTTCGGTAATCTTAAAAAAAGCATTAATTGCAAAAATATATTACTGTTGAACCACCGTTAAAAAAGCCGTTGCACATATAACCTTGCTTCGAGTGTCCCCACAACAACACGGACCGAAAATATAAAATGCCCCGGATAACTTCTGTGTGCTTGTCCGTCACAGTATATCAGCAACTGTTATTTGCAGGCATTTTTATATCTAATATTCAGCTTTATGTAGCAGTCTCTTATGGTGGAGTGCGTTTTAAGGTCTGCCGCTTATCCAGAACCTGTTTAATGAACATTTAAATATTTATATGCGCTCGAAGAGTGACTAAAATGTATATTTTAGCCATTTGTTCCAATCTTCAACACTGCGTACATTTTTTTTTCTAAAATCTTTAATAAAATACATGTCATGCTGATTGTAATATATTTACCTTCATTGGCTCAATTCAATGCTACAAGACTATTTATAATGGTTTATCATTGCAACGTACTACCAATGAGTCCAGACAAAACCTGTATAACAGTTTAGACAGTCATTTAGGTTGCTTTTCTTGTTAACTTGAGTTAACCATGGTCCACTCTCTAGTTTACTCATCTTAACTTTAGCCTTGAAAGAGCAGCCCATGGTCTTGACAACTCTGGACTGATCTTGTCCATGAAATGGACAGCTAAAGGCAGTCTAAAGTTAACTTCAGGTCAGAGCAGTCCAAAGTTTACTTTAATGAACTTTAGGTCGCTAGCGGACCAAAGTTAACTTTAGGTCGGAAAAGTCCAAAGTTAACTTTAAGGAACTTAAGGTTGCTGGCAGACTAAAAATAATTCATTAAGAATAAGTTCATTACTAGTTTCAAATATTCGAAAATCAAAAAAATATTCCTTAAATAAATAAATAGTGAAAGTAGCAAAATATTTTGATATAAAATTTAATTTTAGAAATAGAATAGTACTTTTAAAACAAAAACATATTATCTATACATATTTCAAATAAATGAGCATTTTATAAATAATTAATTTGAACAAGGAAAGATTCTTGAAAAATGTTTTTGTTGCCAAATGTTTAAAATATAGTATTCTTATTTTAAGTGAATAAGTAGTTGCAGTTTGCTAAACACTCTGCCGATATATGCTTTTAAAACAAATCTTTTAAAATTAACACATATTTTAATTAATTTAATATTTAAAACAATATATTTCATGGAGAAAGATAAATACACATAATAATTTTTTTAAAGAAATGTGTTTTTAATTATTCTTTAAAAACAAAACAATGAATAAATAATGGTAATAATTTTAAACATAAAAATAAAATAAATGTCCTGTTACACTTTATATTGATTGTAAGAAGTAAGCAAAACACAGTTTTAGTCGAGTAAAACTCACCGCAATAAAAGGTTAAAATGTTGTATCAATAAATATCACTCATCAGCAAAGATCCATTGGCCAATGTTTGTTATAGCAAATTTTCGACAAAAAAAGTGTTGGTTTTCCTGCGTACAATTATTCCAAAACTCATTATCGTAAATTAGCTGGCATTTAAAATATTGAAAACATACCATCGAACAAAAAAATGAATGCGTGTCAACAGTACTTACTGGGTTCACTACCATTTAATACATAGAAACATAAACAATATAAAAGCACTGAGATAGCATCTGTCCATTATCATTTATTTACTGGACTAATCGGCCGTCTTGATCAAACCGGATTATGGCAATATAGGGGGGAAATAGAAAAAGTGTTTATAAAATTATTGCATTTAGAAAACATCTGTCCCATGCTTCAAATTCATCTTAGTGACCGGAAATAACCTTAACTTAGAAGAATATTTAATTGATCTTTTTATTGAGCTATGTCCAAACATAGCAATTTTGTATTTTGATGTTCTATGAAATGAAAGCTGCAGGTAGAACTAAGCTGCCGCGTAAAGAAATATGAGAGTACAAAAAAAAAACATCTGCCTTAATATCATTTGTTTACTTGACCAATCGTCGTTGTCTCTTAGACTGGGTTATATCATTATAGGGGAAAATAGAAAAATAAGTATATTTCCTTACAAAATAAAACAACAGAAAATCTGTCCCATGCCTCAACCTGCATCTTAGAGACCGGAAATAACCTCAACTGAGAAGAATGTTTAGTTGATCTCTTAATAGGGCTATGCCCAAACATGGGAATTGTGTATGTTGGGTTGTTCCATAAAAATATAAAACAGAAGGTAGTATGTTGTACGTTATAGCAAATTAACTGTGAAAAATTGGTAGCTTGAAAATGCTTAGAAGGCAATACACTATTCCACTATTTATTGATCTTAGGTAGCTTAAAGAAAAGAAATTGTAAACAACAGCAAGATATTAAGGTTCAAATACTGAATAAGTTTCTGTATTACAAAAAACATATAATACGCACTTTAAACGTACACAAAACAGCCTTACATTACAACAGAAACTTAATTATCACAGAAAAAACATAAAACAGCGAAACATCACAGGAAAAACATAAAACAGCTAAACATCACAACACAACATTAAATGTAGGAGCTAATTTGTACAAAACCATTTTAACATCACAATGGGAAGGAACTAACACAGACAATAAAAAAGGCAACCAAACACGGAAAACATACCATATAAAACCATAATAACAGTAACATACAGTATACTTTAACAAGAAATGTACCGAACTTGGGATTAGGATAAATCTCAAATGTTCAGGAGTTACCACAAATTAAAAACGAGATGCAGGAGAAATGGAGAACCGCAATGGTCTTGACTTGATACTGGCTTTTAAAAAAGTTGGCTTGAAATAAAAATCACCAAACTAGGTTCTAAACAAAACCAAAAAAGTCTTAAAAAATTAGCGAGAATTAGACTTGATCTAACAAAGTTATCGAAAATAGAAATCTAGAAGAATAACAAAATATTTGGGCGTTGGAAGGCACTTTTCATAGAGAACTTACGGATAAGTTGTATATAAAATGGTCAAATTAGGGTGTCAGGTCAAAATATCAGTTTCGATCATTTTCTAGACGCCTAAACTAAAACATACATATATAATTTAATGAGGCATTCAAATGTTCAAAATCATGATCCGATCAAATACGAACAAAGATAAACATACACACAAACATCGGAATAGCGAATTCAGCTCTTAACGACAGTGAGCTCCTGTACAAGATCAATAATTTTCACTGTTTCATTAAAACGGTTTTGAATCACTAAACACATTTTCCGGCTCTTTTTTACATCATTTGCGAAATTGGCCTCAAAGAACGATGCTAGTTCTTCAAAAACAAATTTGTTGTCTCATGTTTGTTTACCTCATGCACGTTACTAACCTTAATGAAGACATATGTAAGAGAAGCTCAAAAGGGACATTTACACTGGTTCTTCTGAAAAAAAAACAAAAAAAACAAAAAGGTTGTCTCTTGTTTAGGAAAGAAATAGCACATGCACGTTACTTACCTCAATAAAAAGAATGATAAGAGTAACTCAATTAGAATATATATATTAACATATGTTAACTCCAACTGTTTTAATTCTAATGTGCAGTATGGCAATTTCGGAAAATAAAATTAACATATACATATGTACAAGGTAAATTTGACAAAATCAATAATGATCTTTATATTCAGTTTGTTTGTGTGTGTATATGATAGCAGTAACATGCAAAAACAGGCATCAAGCCAAATGCCTAGGCAATAAGGTTATTGCCTAAATTGTACCAGGCATTTAGGTTAAAGACAAGGAAATAAGCCTAATGCCTAAAAATCGAGACCGGCATTTGGCTTATTACCAAACACCTTATGTGTTATTAAACCGTCACATATTTTGGCTTCGAAAGATATTGGCTTTACAATAAGGCTTTATTTCATTAAGGTACTTTAGATATCACCCACATTTATAAGTTGGATGACGGTCAGATCCAGTGCTGTGTATTGTCTTGTCATTTATTGTCACATGTATCAATCATGTTAATGTCATCTTTTAAATGCAAATCACAGAAAGAACATCACATTGTCTAATAATTGTAATCTGCTAAAGGTTACTTTTGATAATTGTGCTGCTTTAAGCCTATCCAAAAAGAATAATCATGACCAGAATTTCTGTTTTAGATTTTTTCCATTTTCATACCGATTCATCATTTCAGCTTCAATTTCCCTGAACTAGCACTAATTTCTTAAACAGATAGAGGTTTTTATTGATACATCAAATCTTCAATTGTAATGATCTTTGGTCGAATTTGTAGCTACTGTATGTAATATGATATATATTTTTATACCCCCCCCCCGCTTTGAAGAAGAGGGGGGTATACTGCTTTACACTTGTCTGTCTATTTTTATAAGGTTTGATATGATACTTCAAATGCACTGAAATTTGAGAGTGATCAAATAGAAGGACATACTAATTGAAAAAAAAACTTTATAAGGACTTTATAAGGTCCACAATGTTCAATGCATTATCTACTGTACTTGCTGCATTTGATTTCATACAAGTGAAATTTCCAAATAAATCGCCCACAAGTCTACGATATAAAAATCGGAGCTGGGAGGCAATACACATATCTATCATATTTTGACCTTGTGCATTAAATATTTTATCTATGTAGTTTATCTTTATATTAAAATCTGTATATTATAATTTTCGGGTAAAATAGTCTGAATCTCAAATTGAGGTTCAGTTTTATCTTCAATAAAATATGTTGCATTTTAAATTCTAGCATTTAAATCTTCAAGTATCAGAATAATACCTTTTCCTGAGATCCTTGATATTTCAGTTTTAAGTTTTGCAAAATCATCATCATAATAAGGGGAACTAACTTGGGGTGTTTAACATGCACAAATTATAAGATCATTTGAAAATCCAAACTCTTCATCTGACTTGAACCATAATCTAGATTCAGACTCAGAATTGTCTATGATAGATATTCCTTTATATATACATCGCTTTAAACTACAATTTTGAAATTGAAATAACCACTTAACTCAAGAAAAACGACGAAAAACGGAAAAATTTCGAACATTTTCACCTACTGATTACAACTTCAAAACGCATAGTCTTTTTGAATTTTCAGTATGCCTTGCACACGGAACCATCTTTAAACTTTCACAAAAGATGTGTTTTAGTAATACAAGTTTTTGAATAACTGATTCAGCGTCCAAGGCTTTATTTCCGGGACAGATATATATCTCTCTTTTGCACCATTGTCCCATAGGCACAATGTAAAAATCATTTGCGGTGGTTCATTTCAAGCACCCTGTATTAAAAGATAAAATAAGCTTTTAAACTACAGACATTTATTTAAAACAAAGAAATATTAAAATTTTCAAAAAAGACATTGTGTGATAGAATTTACTTTATTTTAACTTTCGGGTTTTAGCGCAACCCATCCTTTTATATTTGACTTTGAGGAAAAACATTGAAACACCTTATCTTCTTGCAATGTTACACACGTTCCTTGTAAAAAAAATGTAACTGAAATTGCTTCCATAACTAAAATATTAAAATAATACCATTTAAAGTATACACTTTAAATGAAAGGAAACAATACATATATTTGCTAAATTAATACATGTCATCAACTTGAGTCGACATTTCATAATTACAACTTGTATCTGTACTGCAATAACAGAAAATGTTTTCAAAGTACTTGCATCCTTCCATGTGTATAATCAATTCATAATATTTTAATATAATTAAAGTTTGTTTATTAAGTTGTAATCTAGTCTATTTAAATTTATGATTATATACTGAGAGTGTGATGTGAAATAATGTGTTTGGTTGATGTTAATGTATATTCAATGCATAATATATATGAAAAATATGAACGTCTCCTTTCTGTTTATAATGATGTAGGAATGTACATTGTACTCTCTTATGCATGTTATATTACTTCAAAGACAAAATTGATTGGAGGTTGTAATAAACTAGAGCTGCACTGCAGAAAAAATATATACAGTACTTGAACCGATCAATGCAACAGTTTTTGCGATCCGTCACGCGTCATCAATCAGTCACCAATCAGTCATCGATCCGGTCTCAATCATTCACCGATCCGTCATCAATCAGACACCAATCCGTCATCGATCAGTCACCAATCCGTCCGATCCTATCCGTCAAATGCATCCCATGATGCAATTTACCAATCCGTCACGCGTCAATTCAATCTAAAATACGGAATTTTAAAGTTCGTTTCGCTTATTGTATCACGTGACTCCTTGATCGAATGCATAAAATCTTTGAATAAAATAGAATTTTTTATAAATAAATGTAAAAGCGGGACATAAGCCGTGTTTTATATCAATAATTAAACATAGAATATTACAAAGCACAGCCGAATTGTGCTTAAATAAATATTAAAATCTAACTTTAATGTAAAGACATAACCCATTTCTGTTTTGAAATGCGAAAATTCATACGATTTTTTGTGTCAAATTTATTATATTTTAAAATAACTCATTTAAAATTTTGTCATAAAGTTATTTTGAAAACAATTTTTTGTGATTGTTATAAAACCGTCATATAATATTAGGCTCAAACATCAGATTTTTAATTTCTTATACATTTGTAGCTTAATTGCATATAAAGAAATGTTTGGTCTTAACAATTCTATAAAGGAAATAAATTTTCTTTATAATATCTAAAACTGGTAAAATATGAACCTTATTTTTAATGTTAAAGATATGAAGTTATTCAAGTTTTCAAAATATTATAGCATTTATGTGTCAAATCTGATGAAAAAAGTTGTTTCGCAAACAATTTCATGTAAACTTTATTCAACCGTCATGTAATTTTATGCTCAAATATAAAATTTTACTAAAGTCTCATATATTTTACATAGGAAATTTGTAAATGTGATCTATATTCCTTTGCGAACAAATTTTCTTTATTGTCTCTTTACTATATGAACCTTATTTTTTAAGTCAGGAATATGTAGTTATGCAACTTATCAACTTATCTTAGCATTAATGTGTCAAACCTGATGAAAAAAGTTGTTTCGCAAACATTTTCTTGGCAATTTTATTAACCCGTCATATAATTTTATGCTCAAATATAAGATTTTACTAAAGTTTCATATATTTAACAAAGGAAATTTTTAAATGTGATCTATATTCCTTTGCGAACAAATTTTCTTCATAATCTCTTAACTTTATGAACCTTATTTTTTAAGTCAGCAATATGTAGTTATGCAACTTTTCAAGTTGTCTTAGCATTAATGTGTCAAACCTGATGTAAAAAGTTGTTTCGCAAACATTTTCTTGGCAATTTTATTAAACTGTCATATAATTTTATGCTCAAATAGAAGATTTTACTGTAGTTTCATATATTATACATAAGAAACTTGCAAATGTGATCTATATTCCTTTGCCAACAAATTTCCTTTATTGTCTCTTTATTATATGAACCTTATTTTTTAAGTCAGCAACATGTAGTTATGCAACTTTTCAAGTTGTCTTAGCATTAATGAGTCAAACCTGATGTAAAAAGTTGTTGCCCAAACATTTTCTTGTCAATTTTATTAAACCATCATATAATTTTATGCTCAAATAAAAGATTTTACTATAGTTTCATATATTTTACAAAAGAAATTTGCAAATGTGATTTATATTCCTTGGCCAAATAATTTTCTTCATAATCTCTAAACTTTATGAACCTTATTTATTAAGTCAGCAATATGTAGTTATGCAACTTTTCAAGTTATCTTAGCATTAATGTGTCAAAACTGATAAAAAAAGTTTTTTCGCAAACATTTTCTTGTCAATTTTATTAAACCGTCATATAATTTTATGCTCAAACAGAAGATTTTTCTATAGTTTTATATATTTTACATAAGAAATTTGCAAATGTGATCTATTTTCCTTTGCGAACAAATTTTCTTCATAATCTCTTAACTTTATGAACCTTATTTTTTAAGTCAGCAATATGTAGTTATGCAACTTTTCAAGTTGTCTTAGCATTTATGTGTCAAACCTGATGTAAAAAGTTGTTTCGCAAACATTTTCTTGGCAATTTTATTAAACCGTCATATAATTTTATGCTCAAATAGAAGATTTTACTATAGTCTCATATATTTTACATAAGAAATTTGCAAATGTGATCTATATTCCTTTGCGAACAAATTTTCTTCATAATCTCTTAACTTTATGAACCTTATTTTGTAAGTCAGCAATATGTAGTTATGCATTTTTTTCAACTTATCTTAACATTAATGTGCCAAACTGATGAAAAAAGTTGATTCGCAAACATTTTCTTGTCAATTTTAATAAACCGTCATATAATTTTATGCTCAAATATAAGATTTTACTAAAGTTTCATATATTTTACATAAGAAATTTGCAAATGTGATCTAAAAGTCCACTTAAGAGCGCTCAGAAACCTGACATCGGGGTCAGGCCGCTTTGCCCACAAAGCGACTGGGATGTGTGCCCCAAATGGTTGAATGGGGCAGCCCTGACATCGAGAGATGCGGGGTCGTCAGGCGATAATGCGGAAAACCTGACCGCAAACCATAGTGGTGCACCGTGTTGGGAAAAATGTCACGTTCCTCGCACGTTAAAGAACCCTGCTGCAGGTCTCGGTAAGAATTGGACCCGTAGGATCCCCATGCAGGAGGCTAAATTTCCCGTCCCTACCCATCACTCCTTTTTTCCAGTGACAGTCAAAACTTTCCTCCCCGATTGGCCTTGTGTCCCCATTTCCTCCACTTCATCATCATTTCATGTTCATTGTATCACCATTTTCATGTTCATCTCCCGGATATAGCCGAAATCGTGCTGCTTGGGAGTAAAGCAATAACTAACTAACTAACTAATATTCCTATGCAAACAAATTTAACACAGTGAATTAAAAAAAAAATTAAATAAAATTTACTAGATTATTGATATCTCCTGAATTATTTGTTCTTAATTATATGTTACAAATTGTTGAAATAATTATTCTAAGCAGAACCTTTTTACATTTTAAAGATTTTTTTCAGCACAGTTTCTGTTTTTGTATTTAAAAATCAGAACAAATAAAATAGAATAATATTAGTATTATTTTTATAGAAGAAAAGAACACGAACTTTGCCCATTTAGTTTAAAGGAAGTACTATGTAAACAATTATTAAATTCATTAGATTAATAATATCAACATATTCAAAAAGAAAAGGTATGTCTTATATTTAACACTATAGCCTAATTAATTTAAAACAAATTAAATTAACGCCGTGACTGGTTTGTGTTGCGTTATATATGTTATAAACGTATAGGTATAAACGATAACTTCGTTACACAGAAAAGTTTTCTAATTATACCGATCGATCGTATCAGTCAAAATAACGGATCGATAGCCCGGCTACCTATGGTATCCGTCATCAGTTCAATCCGTCCGATCCGTCATCAATCAGTCAACAACGCGTCACCAATCATTCACGAATCCGTCATCAATCAGTCATCAATCCGGTCCAAACGCGTCATCAATCCGTCACCGATCAGTCATCGATCCGTCAAAGTGTTGCATTGATCGGTTCAAGTACTGTAATAGCGATTGAAATTCAACAAACTTGTCAGTATACGGTTACATTAAGCAAAACGGCACAAATGGGACTTTCAAGTGTCAAAAGTCTGAAAGGGCAACGACAATCTGGTTGGCATGAATTAGAACAGCACGAGGAAACGTAAAACACAATATCATCCGAACAGAAATTAACATCGCGAATTCAGCTCGTAAAAATAAATCTTTTCGATTCACTCGGAATTATGGAGGTACATGTCACATTAACCATTTTTTTTCCGTCAGAGATTTTTCTTTAAAATGTGTTAATGAATCCGGTTTAACAGGCACTTTAGAAAATAACTTGAATAAGACGTGCAACCCAATTGGTTTTTGATAAAAATAACTCCAAATTCTGGACAACTTTCATTGAAATGTTGAAGAAAGCAACACATTCCGAAGGAACATTATGTCTGTATAAAAATTTGGTCAATTAAATTTTGTAATTTTTTGATATTAAAAAAATCAGAAAGAAAAATAAGAGCTTTCCAATTCGTTTTTTCTGATATTGAGAAAAGAACGACAAAAAGTGACATAATTATTCATATTTGGCCACAAAATATTTCCTTTTGTTTAAATAAAGATATATCATTTTACTTCATGTTTTGATATTTATTAGTAAGATAAATAAAAAAATACTAAAACAAAATGTTCAAATGATTTCAAAATCAAAACCAAAGCACAGAGCATGTAAAAAAAGATTTTTTTACAGCTTACATGACTAGAAACCTTAGGAAATTCATTTCTATGATAGTTTAAAGTTAAATTATGGCTGATCTAATGACCACTGTCTAGCATCTCTTTAATATACAACTAAACTTTAACATGAGTTTGAAAATAGAAAGAAACATCTCAAAGTTCAACTAGCTGATTGTCGTTTTGGTTTTCTGTGTTGTAAGAGTTGTTTTTGTTGTCAATGCTATTCCAACCTCTGCTTACTCGGACTTATGCCATTCCATCGCCTCATCAGTATACCTTTTGCTTTCTTCTACACTTAACTCCGAATAGCAATCACAAGAAGAACATTTGACGAATGGAACGTACATAACTTACTTGACAACTACTAAACTACAAGATTTACTGAACCTCAACAGGCCCAGTATTTCAAGAAATTCAGTATAAGATTTAATTCAGAAAATCAAGTAAAATTAAGTGTCCGGGTACAATTAAATCGGCCTCCACGTAAAACTACTATAAATGAATTTGAACTCTTGAAACCCTTTGAATAATTAACTAGTTCAATATAATAAAGACTTATCAAGTGAATTATTTCTATTCATGAATTGATTGGCATAACTAGTGAATTCACACCAGATACAGAATTGCATACATTAGTCAATGAATCTAAGTCAATTTTGTAATCTTAAACGCCTAAAAGACGGTAGCACAAAGTGGTATTGGTATAAGCGAAACATTTCTTTTAATGTTTTCCCAATACTAATACATTTATATAAAATATTGTGTAACAAAAAACAAGTAATAGAAGAAAATGATATGTGGAATAAGTAAACGCGACACAACCTTCATTATAAACGTAAATTTAAAAAAAATCCACAATGGATAAAAGCCAGCAGACTTCAATGTGACCACCGGTCGATGCCCGCTGTTTTTCAATTGGCCCCTGGATTGCAAATAAAATACATATGATTCAAGCCCAATCCTTAAGTGCAATGGAAGACCCTCTTCTTGACAAAAAAAAACAATTAACATAAATTCGACTAGATACAATCATAAGCTTTAATAAAGATTCCTGTTTTCCTAAAATTCCTAAGATTAATGTATTCCTAAAATTCGACAAATTCAAAAATTATAAAGTTGACTTTGTTAAGTGTAAAACCACTTGAAATTTTACATTTTAAGGAAGAATTTCAGTTGTGGTTTAGAAAGGAAATGTTTCATCTTCCTTGTTTCGTTGAAAATTGTTCCATTTATGGAAAATTGCATACCATATATATATAATAGAGTATTTTAATGTTATATAGTTGCCCTATTGAAAATAGATAATTAATCATAATTACCAAAATGAATTGAATGTCAATCACAAAAAAAGATCTCATCAAGTTAAAAAACGATAATATGATTTGTTTATTTTGATATTTTTACCTGATCAAATACTATCAATTGTGTTGTATTATGTTAAAAGTATCAACTATCTGAATAATTAACATGTTCTGTGTAAACACGACTTGTTAAGTAAATTATGTCCTATCAAGATGTGATTGGCTTTACCAGTGAATTTACATCAGATATTGATACACAATGAATCTATAACTAGTGAATGCACATCAGATACAGATACACAATGAATCTATAACTAGTGAATTCACATCAGATACAGATACACAATGAATCTATAACTAGTGAATTCACATCAAATACAGATACACAATGAATATATAACTAGTGAAATCAAACCAGATACAGATGCATAATGAATATAAAAATAGTGAATTCACACCAGATACAGATGCACAATGAATCTAAAACTAGTGAATTCATATCAGATACAGATACACAATGAATATATGACTAGTGAATTCACATCAGATACAAATGCATAATGAATCTAAAACTAGTGAATTCACACCAGATACAGATGCATAATGAATCTATAACTAGTGAATTCACATCAGATACAGATACACAATGAATATATAACTAGTGAATTCACATCAGATACAGATGCATAATGAATGTATAACAATGGAATTCACACCAGATACAGATGCACAAAGAATCTTAGACTAGTGAATTCACATCAGATACAGATACACAATGAATCTATAACTAGTGATTTCACATCAGAAACAGATACACAATGAATATATAACTAGTGAATTCACATCAGAAACAGATACACAATGAATCAATAACTAATGATTTTACATCAGAAACAGATACACAATGAATATATAACTAGTGAATTCACATCAGAAACAGATACACAATGACTATATAACTAGTGAAATCACACCAGATACAGATGCATAATGAATCTATAAATAGTGAATTCACACCAGATACAGATGCACAAAGAATCTAAAACTAGTGAATTCATATCAGATACAGAAACACAATGAATCTATGAATAGTGAATTCACATCAGATACAGATGCATAATGAATCTAAAACTAGTGAATTTACACCAGATACAGATGCATAATGAATCTATAACTAGTGAATTCACATCAGATACAGATACACAATGAATCTTAAACTAGTGAATTCACATCAGATACAGATACACAATGAATCTAAGACTAGTGAATTAAAACCAGATACAGATGCATAATGAATGTATAACAATGGAATTCACACCAGATACAGATGCACACTGAATCTTAGACTAATGAAATCACACCAGATACAGATACACAATGAAAATATATCTAGTGAATTCACATCAAATGCAGATACACAATGAATCTATAACTAGTGAATTCACATCAGAAACAGATACACAATGAATATATATCTTGTGAATTCACATCCGTAACAGATACACAATGAATCTATAACAAGTGATTTCACATCAGAAACAGATACACAATGAATATATAACTAGTGAATTCACATCAGAAACAGATACACAATGAATCTATAACTAGTGAATTCACATCAGAAACAGATACACAATGAATCTATAACTAGTGAATTCACATCAGAAACAGATACACAATGAATATATAACTATTGAATTCACATCATATACAGATACACAATAAATCTATAACTAGTGAATTCACATCAGAAACAGATACACAATGAATATAACTAGTGAAATCAAATCAGACACAGATGAACAATGAATATATATCTAGTGGATTCACACAAGATACAGATACACAATGAATCTATAACTTCTGCATTTACACCAGACACAGATGCACAATGAATCTATAATTAATGAATTCCCATCAGATGCAGATACACAATGAATTTATATCATGTGAATTCACACCAGATACAGATACACAATGAATCTATAACTAGTGAATTCACATCAAATTCAAATACACAATGAATATATAACTAGTGAAATCATACCAGATACAGATGCATAATGAGTATGAAAATAGTGAATTCACACCAGATATAGATGCACAATGAATCTAAAACTAGTGAATTCATATCAGATACAGATACCCAATGAATCTATGACTAGTGAATTCACATCAGATATAGATGCATAATGAATATAAAACTAGTGAATTCACACCAGATACAGATGCATAATGAATCTATAAGTAGTGAATTCACATCAGATACAGATACATAATGATTTTTTTACTAGTGAATTAACACCAGATACAGATGCATAATGAATGTATAACAATGGAATTCACACCAGATACAGATGCACAATGAATCTACGACTAGTGATTTCACATCAGAAACAGATACTCAATGAATATATAACTAGTGAATTCACATCAGAAACAGATACACAATGAATATATAACTAGTGAATTCACATCAGAAACAGATACACAATGAATATATAACTAGTGAATTCACATCATATACAGCCACACAATAAATCTATAACTAGTGAATTCACATCAGAAACAGATACACAATGAATATATAACTAGTGAATTCACACCAGATACAGATATATAATGAATCTATAACTAGTGAATTCGCATCAGATACAGATACACAATGAATATATATCTAGTGAATTCACATCAGATACAGATACACAATGAATCTATAACTAGTGAAATCACATCAGATACAGATACACAATGAATATATATCTAGTGAATTCACATCCGATACAGATACACAATGAATCAATAACTAGTGATTTCATATCAGAAACAGATACACAATGAGTATATAACTAGTGAATTCACATCAGAAACAGATACACAATGAATATATAACTAGTGAATTCACATCAGAAACAGATACACAATGAATATATAACTATTGAATTCACATCATGTACAGATACACAATAAATCTATAACTAGTGAATTCACATCAGAA
Source organism: Arcuatula senhousia (assembly GCA_963971305.1). Taxonomy (NCBI): domain Eukaryota; kingdom Metazoa; phylum Mollusca; class Bivalvia; order Mytilida; family Mytilidae; genus Arcuatula; species Arcuatula senhousia. The sequence continues at coordinate 4,858,857 of OZ020314.1, forward strand.
ACAGATACACAATGAATATAACTAGTGAAATCACATCAGACACAGATACACAATAAATCTATAACTAGTGAATTCACATCAGAAACAGATACACAATGAATATAACTAGTGAAATCACATCAGACACAGATACACAATGAATATATATCTAGTGTATTCACACCAGATACAGATACACAATGAATCTATAAGTAATGAATTCACATCAGATACAGATACACAATGAATTTATATCTTGTGGATTCACACCAGATACAGATACACAATGAATCTATAACTAGTGAATTCACATCAGAAGCAGATACACAATGAATTTATAACTAGTGAATTCACAAAGATACAGATACACAATGGATCTATGACTAGTGAATTCACATCAGATACAGATACACAATGAATCTATAACTAGTGAAATCACACCAGATACAGATACACAATGAATATATAACTAGTGAATTTACACCAGATACAAATACACAATGAATATATAACTAGTGAATTCACACCAGATACAGAAACACAATGAATCTATAACAATGGAATTCACACCAGATACAGATGCATAATGAATCTAAACCTGGTGGATTCACATCCGATACAGAATTACATACCAAGGTCAATTAATCTTAACTAATTTTGTCAAGTAACTGAATGTGCAATGGCCCTAGCTGTACGCTATTACATATCAGTTTTCGGTAATAAGCGAACTCGATTTGAATAAGCCTGCTAAACCAATAATTGATAATAGCGAAGAAATATGCCCTAATACAAAACCCTTGTATTCAGATTAATTGAACAAATCATTTAAATGGAGACAATGTTGTCATATCATATCATAATTTGGCATTTTGTTTCTGAATTCCCATCAGATGCAGATACACAATGAATTTATATCATGTGAATTCACACCAGATACAGATACATTATGAATCTATAACTAGTGAATTCACATCAGATACAGATACACAATGAATCTATAACAATGGAATTCACACCAGATACAGATGCATAATGAATCTAAAACTGATGGATTCACATCCGATACAGAATAACATACCAAGGTTAATGAATCTAAATTAATTGTGTCAAGTAACTACTTAGCACTGAATGTGCAATGGCCCTGTACAATATTACATATCAGTTTTCGGTAATAAGCGAACTCGATTTGAATAAGCCTGCTAAACCAATAATTGATAAAAGCGAAGAAATATGTCCTAATACAAAACCCTTGTTTTCAGATTAACTGAACAATCATATCAGAAATCAACTAATTTAAATGGAGACAATGTTGTCTGACTCATATCATAATTTTGCATTTTGTTTCTATCCATCCTCTATCCTGGTTACGATGTTTAACCTAAAAAGTTGTAGCGAATTAGCTTTTGTAAACCGGATGTAGGTACATTTATGCTCAATATGCAAATACTTGCATTGTTAATTAAATGATTTACTGTGATGGTGATGTCCTGAGGATGGTTTGGTTTTATGTGTTCAAATATTTCCATTGAATCTCTTTGCTTTATTTCATGAATTTTACGTTCCATGTGAATAAATGTAATCCTCCTCTTGTTTTGATGCTGTTTAGACATGCTTTATATTGCCCCCCCCCCCCCCCTTTTTATTGATGATGAGCGTGCTGATTACATTTATCATGTTTGCTATGCACTAAACACTAAACGGATGAAAAGAATACGGTTAAAAATGAATGACAGATGCAATTAAAAACAAATCATTTAGACCATTTAAGAACATTTATCTGTCCCTCGCAGAATTAACCTGCAGTAATTTTGATCCTTTGATTTACTTTATGTATGCAATAAACACACATTGCTTTTCAATATATATCGCATTTTTTGTTTCATTAAATTATGCAAATGAGTTCAGAGCACTTGGACCTTATACGAGAGGCCACATCAGACTAACAGAATGCAGGAAATATTTAAGTATGCATTTTATTCTCCTCTTCATACAGATGAAACCAAACCTAACATATATAAAAGTGAACTTAGATAGGACTTTTGGTCACTTTTCTGGTATGGTTTGGTTCACTTGACCAAACCAAGTAGCAGACCACTGTTCTAGTTTGATTAGGTTTAGAAATCAGACCAAACCTCACCACAAGTCTGGTTCAGTAAAAATTCCGATCTGGTCTGCTGTCAATAGTGAAAGAAGAGTTGACATGACCTAAAGAGGACCAGACCTAAGTTTGGGTGGTCTGTTTTCAATAATGAGCCTAGACTGGACCAGACGTAGAGCGGACCAGACCTTAGTTTGGACTGCGCTTTTTCTGGCCTGGTCTGGTCTGCTTTAAATAGTAACGAAGAGTGGACCAGACCTAGAGCTGACAAGACCTAAGTTTTGTCTGGTCAGCTTTCAATAATGAGGCAAGAGTGGACCAGAACTTAGTCTTCTGTAAGTCTGGTCCGAACAAGAATTTGTCATTTCTTTATAGGTCTGATCTGCCTGAGGTCAGAGTGAACAAGACCTAGGGCAGAGTTTGCTTTTAGGATCAACTTGAGAGCAGTTTACTCAACCCAAACTAGTATAAAAAAGTAGACCTGAACCAGACTTCTGGTCCGCTATTTAAGTCTGGTTGGCATTCTGCTTAGGTTTGGACCCATCTCTAGTCGTTTTATTGTTAACTATTATAAAAAAGTTGTCTTGTTAAAGGGTGAAACCACTTGAAATTTTACATTTTGAGGAAGAATTTCAGTTTAGGTTTAGAACGGAAATATCACTTACCATGGTGTAAAGGACAATCTTCCCTGTTTAATGGAAAATTCATATCGTTTTCGAAACGTTCACTCTTTGGGTAGAGCGCTTCAAAAAATATTTAATAGGCGAAACACTAGCTAGATATAGCCAATTGTCTGAATTTAAACTGTTATTTTGATATTTGGTAAGTGGAAAATTTCATGACAGATACATGTATTTATTCAAAGAAATTAAGTTTCGAGATAATGGCAACAAAAAATCAAATTTCACTCCCAAAACATCCTGGTTCCCTGTTTTGGAGAAATATATTAAATCTTGTCTTAACCAAATTGATAATTTAAAAACAAAACCCCTCAAAAGACATAATCTGACTAGTAACGAACAAACTGCTCTCCGAAATTTAAAGACCCGCACAGACATAGTCATAAAACCTGCTGACAAAGGGGGTGCAGTGGTCGCTTGGGATGCCAAGTCTTATGTCTCCGAGGGAGATTTTCAACTTGCAAACCCAACTTTCTATTGTAAATCAAAAATAATAATACTAAGAAAAAATAACAACAAATCAAGGAATTTATCAAAACATCCGTGGAGAACAATGATCTTCCAGATAATGCTAGTAACTTGATTGTCTCCCAACCCAGGACATCGAGATTCTACATGCTTCCTAAAATCCATAAATTGGGAAACCCTGGTAGACCCGTAGTCTCTGCATGAAGTTGTCCGACTGAAAACATTTCCAGTTTTTCTCCATAATGTTTTCATGCCAATAGTGGAGAATTAGCCCACCTACAGTACTTGAACCGATCAATGCAACACTTTGACGGATCGATGACTGATCGGTGACGGATTGATGACGCGTTTGGACCGGATTGATGACTGATTGATGACGGATTGGTGAATGATTGGTGACGCGTTGTTGACTGATTGATGACGGATCGGACGGATTGGACGGATGACGGATACCATAGGTAACCGGGCTATCGATCCGTTATTTTGACTGATAGGATCGATCGGTATAATAAGAAAACTCTTCTGTGAAACGAAGTTATCGTTTATACCTATACGTTTATAACATATATAACGCAACATAAACCAGTCACGGCGTTAATTTAATTTGCTTTAAATAAATTATGCTTTAGTGTTAAATATAAGACATACATTTTCTATTTAAATATATAAATCTAATGAATTTAATAATTGTTTACATAGTACTTCCTTTAAACTAAATAGGCAAAGTTCGTTTTCTTTTCTTCTATAAAAATAACACTAACATGACTAATATTATTTTATTTGTTCTGATTTTTTAAAAACAAAAACAGAAACTGTGCTGAAAAAAATCTTTAAAATGTAAAAAGGTTCTGCTTAGAACAATTATTTCAACAATTTGTAACATATAACTAAGAACAATTAATTCAGGAGATATCAATAATCTAGTAAATTATTTATTTTTTTTAATTCACTGTGTTAAATTTGTTCGCATAGGAATATAGATCACATTTGCAAATTTCTTATGTAAAATATATGAAACTTTAGTAAAATCTTATATTTGAGCATAAAATTATATGACAGTTTGATCAAATTGACAAGAAATTGTTTGCAAAACAACTGTTTTCATCAGATTTGACACATAAATGGTATGTTAAGTTGAAAAATCATTGCATAAATACATATTGCTGCGTTAAGGTTCATAGAGTGAAGAGATTATGTAGAAAATTTGTTCGAATATAAATATAGATCACATTTCAAAATTTCTTATGTAAAATATATGAAACTATAGTAAAATCGTCTATTTGAGCATAAAATTGTATGACGGTTTAATAAAATTGCCAAGAAAATGTTTGCGAAACAACTTTTTTACATCAGGTTTGACACATTAATGCTAAGACAACTTGAAAAGTTGCATAACTACATATTGCTGACTTAAAAAATAAGGTTCATATAGTAAAGAGACAATAAAGAAAATTTGTTCGCAAAGGAATATATATCATATTTGCAAATTTCTTATGTAAAATATATAAAATAATAGTAAAATCTTCTATTTGAGCATAAAATTATATGACGGTTTCATAAAATTGCCAAGAAAATGTTTGCGAAACAACTTTTTTCATCAGGTTTGACACATTAATGCTAAGATAACTTGAAAAGTTGCATAACTACATATTGCTGACTTAAAAAATAAGGTTCATAAAGTTAAGAGATTATGAAGAAAATTTGTTCGCAAAGGAATATAGATCACATTTGCAAATTTCTTATGTAAAATATATGAAACTATAGTAAAATCTTCTATTTGAGCATAAAATTATATGACGGTTTAATAAAATTGCCAAGAAAATGTTTGCGAAACAACTTTTTACATCAGGTTTGACACATTAATGCTAAGACAACTTGAAAAGTTGCATAACTACATATTGCTGACTTAAAAAATAAGGTTCATATAGTAAAGAGACAATAAGGAAAATTTGTTCGCAAAGGAATATAGATCACATTTACAAATTTCTTATGTAAAATATATGAAACTATTGTAAAATCTTCTATTTGGGCATAAAATTATATGACAATTTAATAAAATTGCAAAGAAAATGTTTGTGAAACAACTTTGTACATCAGGTTTGACACATACATGCTAAGATAACTTGAAAAGTTGCATAACTACATATTGCTGACTTAAAAAATAAGGTTCATAAAGTAAAGAGATTATGAAGAAAATTTGTTAGCAAAGGAATATAGATCACATTTGCAAATTTCTTATGTAAAATATATGAAACTTTAGTAAAATCTTATATTTGAGCATAAAATAATATGACAGTTTGATCAAATTGACAAGAAATTGTTTGCAAAACAACTGTTTTCATCAGATTTGACACATAAATGGTATGTTAAGTTGAAAAATCATTGCATAAATACATATTGCTGCCTTAAAAATTAAGGTTCATAGAGTGAAGAGATTATGTAGAAAATTTGTTCGAATATAAATATAGATCACATTTCAAAATTTCTTATGTAAAATATATGAAACTATAGTAAAATCGTCTATTTGAGCATAAAATTGTATGACGGTTTAATAAAATTGCCAAGAAAATGTTTGCGAAACAACTTTTTACATCAGGTTTAACACATTTATGCTAAGACAACTTGAAAAGTTGCATAACTACATATTGCTGACTTAAAAAATAAGGTTCATATAGTAAAGAGACAATAAAGAAAATTTGTTCGCAAAGGAATATATATCATATTTGCAAATTTCTTATGTAAAATATATAAAATTAATGCTAAGACAACTTGAAAAGTTGCATAACTATATATTGCTGACTTAGAAAATAAGTTTCAGAAAGTTAAGAGATTATGAAGAAAATTTGTTTGCAAAGGAATATAGATCACATTTGCAAATCTCTTCTGTAAAATATATGAAACTATAGTAAAATCTTATATTTGAGCATAAAATTATATGACGGTTTCATAAAATTGTCAAGAAAATGTTTGTGAAACAACTTTTTTCATCAGGTTTGACACATTAATGCTAAGATAACTTGAAAAGTTGCAAAACTACATATTGCTGACTTAAAAAATAAGGTTCATAAAGTTAAGAGATTGTGAAGAAAATTTGTTTGCAAAGGAATATAGATCACATTTGCAAAGTTCTAATGTAAAATATATGAAACTATAGTAAAATCTTCTATTTGAGCATAACATTATATGATGGTTTAATAAAATTGCCAAGAAAATGTTTGCGAAACAACTTTTTACATCAGGTTTGACACATTAATGCTAAGACGACTTGAAAAGTTGCATAACTACATATTGCTGACATAAAAAATAAGGTTCATATAGTAAAGAGACAATAAAGAAAATTTGTTCGCAAAGGAATATAGATCACATTTACAAATTTCTTATGTAAAACATATGAAACTATAGTAAAATCTTGTATCTAAGCATAAAATTATATGACGGTTTAATAAAATTTCAAAGAAAATGTTTGCGAAACAACTTTTTTCATCAGGTTTGACACATTAATGCTAAGACAACTTGAAAAGTTGCATAACTAAATATTGCTGACTTAAAAAAATAAGGTTCATATAGTAAAGAGACAATAAAGAAAATTTGTTCGCAAAGGAATATAGATCACATTTACAAATTTCTTATGTAAAACATATGAAACTATAGAAAAATATTCTATCTAAGCATAAAATTAGATGACAGTTTAATAAAATTGCCAAGAAAATGTTTGCGAAACAACTTTTTTTCATCACGGTTGACACTTTAATGCTAAGATAAGTTGAAAAGTTGCATAACTACATATTGCTGACTTACAAAATAAGGTTCATATAGTAAAGAGACAATAAAGAAAATTTGTTCGCAAAGGAATGTAGATCACATTTACAAATTTCTTATGTAAAATATATGAAACTATAGTAAAATCTTCTATTTGAGCATAAAATTATATGAGGATTTACATAAAGTTTACATGAAATTGTTTGCGAAACAACTATTTACATCAGATTTGACACATAAATGCTATATTATTTTGAAAACTTGAATAACTTCATATCTTTAATTTTAAAAATAAGGTTTATATTTAACCATTTTTTAGAGATTATAAGGAAAATTTATTGCCATTATAGAATTGTTAAGACCAAACATTTCTTATGCAAGCTACAAATGTATAAGAAATTAAAAATCTGATGTTTGAGCCTAATATTATATGATGGTTTTATAACAATCACAAAAAAAAAATGTTTTCAAAATAACTTTATGACAAGATTTCAAATGAGTTATTTTAAAATATAATATATTTGACATAAAAAATCGCATGAATTTTCGCATTTTAAAACAGAAATGTGTTATATCTTTACATATAAAGTTTGACTTTAATATTTATTTAAGCACGATTCGGCTGTGCTTTTTAATATTCTATGTTTAATTATTGATATTAAACACGTCTAATGTCCCGCTTTTACATTTATTTATATAAATTTCTATTTTATTCAAAGATCTTATGCATTCGATCAGGGAGTCACGTGATACAATAAGCGAAACGAACTTAAAAATTCCGTATTTTAGATTGAATTGACGCGTGACGGATTGGTAAATTGCATCATGGGATGCATTTGACGGATAAGATCGGACGGATTGGTGACTGATCGATGACGGATTGGTGACTGATTGATGACGGATCGGTGAATGATTGAGACCGGATCGATGACTGATTGGTGACTGGTTGATGACGCGTGACGGATCGCAAAAACTGTTGCATCGATCGGTTCAAGTACTGTATGTTAAGGACATAACTCATGCTCTTAATATCCTAGAGTTTTTTTTAACCTGAAAATCCAAATGACTTTAGATTGTTCTCAATGGATGTTACTGCTCTCTACACTAGTATTCCGAACAACGATGCCATGATCGCTTTTAAACTTTTTTTGGACAGAAGACCCAATCCCTATGTAAAAACGGATGTCATCTTGAGATTAGCAGAACTTGTTCTCAATCTCAACACTTTTCAGTTTTATGGATAGTTTAATTCTCAGTCTGGCGTGTTGCCATGGACACTAAGATGGTTCCTAGTTTCGCCTGTCTGTTTGTTGGGTATTTGGAAGAGAAAATGTTTTCTAAATAGGTTGGTCCTATCCCTGACCTATACAAACGATACATAGATGATGTTTTCGGTGAACTCGTTCATCAGCTTTGTCTCTTCCTATCACCCTGCCATTTAGTACACCTTTACTATCTCGCAAGAGAAACTCTCCTTCCTTGACTTGGAATGTAGCATCCTAATCGGCAAAATAGTAACGTCTGTGTTCTATAAACCCACTGATGCTCACTGCTACTTGAACTATCAATCTTGTTATCCCCAGACCTGCAAAAATGCCATTCCTAGGTCTCAATTTCTGAGACTTTAACGTATTTGCAGCAATGAAGATGATTTAAAAGTTCAAAGCAGCACTATGAAATAATTCAAGGGGGATATCCTAACAACATCTTGGATAAAGCTATTGACTCAGTTTCCCGGGTGAAACGATCCAAGGCTTTAGAGCCAAGGTCAAGACGCACGAATGACCGTATACCTTTGGTACTTACATACCATCCTCATAACATCGTTATACGGAACATTCTGATGCGCAATTTCAAGTCCATCGTCTTGAAGGACGAACACATGTCGACGGTGTTCGACTCGCCACCCATGACTGCTTTTCGCAAAGGTAAGAGTTTGAGGCAACATCTTGTCTCCAGTTCATTTGACAAATCCAAGAGACGTCCTCGCTCTGACTTTTCAGGCACCAGGGGTTGTAGTCGATCCAACTGTGTCACATGTGCCTTTACCTGGAAGACTGAAGAGATAGTTGGCCCCTCCAACACTTTTAAGTTGAAGAACGGTTATACCTGCACTTCCGAAAATGTCATTTACGCCATCCGCTGTGCTAAGTGCCTTAAAATTTACGTACGTAGGAGAAACCTATTGTAGACTGGGTGACAGATTTGCTGAACACAGGAGAAGTGTTCTCAAATGCAACGATTGCCCAGTCGGCCAGCACATTGTCATTGCCAAACCATAGCGTCCAGGATATGCAAGTAGCCGCCCTACTTGAAACATGCACCGGTGAAAAACAGACAGTTTCTTGAGCAAAGAATAATAAATTTTTAGGCACTTTTCAATCCTTTGGTATAAATGTAAAAAGACAGACATTTTCTTAATTTTTATAAATTAGTCATCAAGTTCAGGATTAAGATACCACGTGATGATCTTAGAGTGATTTTTTTGTCATTCTGTCCTCGTCAGTCGATGTTTCAACATCTTTTAACTTTTTTGCCCATGAAGAAGGACTTTATGTCCAAAAATTTGGGCATTCTTGTTTTAGTTGTTTAAAGTTTTTATTTATTTATATTTCTTATTTAGTTTTTACCTTTTAAATGTGGCTTCACCATCCTTTTATGTATCTTTTTTATTTATACACAAGCCACAGTGCAACATATTTTATGTGTCTGTTAAAGACGCTGGTTTTAATCTATTGGTGCTATCATATTTCCATTATAATGTTTGAATGTCCTGGTTATTTCAATCAAAATCCAAAATTAAGTGTAAAGAATGCATTAGTATTTATAATGACATTAGCAGTTTCATTTTCTTTCAGAATGCATGTATCATCTGTGTAATGGCTTCGTCTCAAGCATCCGCTCTTGCCCAATTACAGAATCTACTGTCCAAGGAAGTGTTAAACACAGTTCAGACATTCTTTGAGATAAAGGTAGTCAATGTGGAGAGTACGACCTTCTTCTGTTTCCTACTTGACCGGGTTCATGAACTATTTCACTACTTTGTGAAAAAGGCATCATGTTGTAACACCAGTACCCCGTGTGCATCAATTGCAATACAGGGGACACTGACCAAAGACCAATTTGATATTTTGTATGAGAATGATTCTTCAATTCAACCAATCCACGAAAAGAAGAATAATAGATGGATTCTACAGCACTGCATATGTCCGCTTTCCCCAAACCGTGCTACAGATGTAACGGATCTTGATTTTACTCTCATTAACTGCCTGATTAAGACGTGCCACAGGACTCCTGCTGGACATCCCCAGTGGTTAAAAGATATCATAGAAGTTAGAAATCACCTGTCACATCCAGGTGATCAAAGTTCTATATCTGATCATATGATTCAAGACTGGTGAATAAAGCTAGAACAAGCAGCCATTAACATGGCTGGTACAATTGGTAAAGCTTATCAGAAAGGCGTACAAAGAAGGATCTCTGATATGAAGACCAGCCAGTCCCAGTTAGAGGAACTGATGAACGCTTTGAAAACAAGAGATGATGATTTGGTACAGGTAAGACCTTTTTAGTTAAACATATTTATTTATCTTGAATTGGGAAACAAGCTTAATGCTCCTATAAATCCCTCTCCAGCAAGCATTTTGCGAGTTTAGCGTCCCCCTATGAGCCTACTCTTATCGAATTCTACCAATGGGTCTTTAACGTGCACATGGTATTGCTCTCCCCGTACAGGGGACAAACTTGTATTGTCCCTTCCGAAGGACTAGCATTGTCTCTTGAGACCCTCCTCGCAAATGGTGTCAAGAGAGAGTCGGAAAATTGGTTCATGAAATTTTCACCCCTGACGAGGATCGAACAACGAACCTCGGTGTTAGCAGTCCGACGCGTTAACCACTACACCACCGGCTCTCAGTGTAAGACCTTTTTAAATCTATAATTTATTTATTCCCCCAAATTATTTATGAAACTGTTTGATTTATCTGTTTTTTTTTTATTATCTTAATTTTACTCACTATGGTTTATTACGTTAAGACATTAACTGCTATCTATTATTTGCATAAGCTTTGGATCTTGAAGTTGTGCATTTTTATGATTTCAACATTTTTTTAAATTTTATATCCCCTTTTTCTTTGTTTGTAGAAGATAGTAGTTGCTCTTCAGAACATTGGAATACTAGTTGGTAAGGGGTGAAATGAATAGAAGCAATATTTTATATACATTCTTGTCAAAGTTATGTTATAACTGTGAGATCAACCTTTACTCAACATGTGATGTGCTGATGAATTTCTTCATTCATATTAACATAAGCAGGGAAGACCTGGCCCCAGTCTCATTAAACATCTCAAATTTGAGATTTCCTCAAATCCTTACTCAACTGAGATTTCATTGGTCAATATTTGAGTTGAGGACAGTTTTGGTGAAATTTCTAGAGCCACGAACCCCCATATTTGGCCCTGTTAATACTCAAATTGGTTTGTTTTCACCAAAATTTGTGTATGTATAGCTGGATGTCTGTATTAAAAGAGAAAATATTTGATTATGGTGTAGAAATGAATTGTCAAGTACACTTACCCTTCAAAAATAGCCTTAATCAGTGATTTTTCACTTTTTGGCCAAAATGACTTGTTTTTCAGTCACAATTTTATGATTTTCTATGTGGCGCCACCCCTCGCCAATCAAAATTTTTGTTGTAATATGAAGAAAATAATGTATTTATAAAATTTAAGCAAAAATATTCATGGGCGAGGGGTGGCGCCCATGTCATTTTCACCAAAAAATAGGTGGAAAATTGTGAAATTTAGCTGAAATTAGCATATTTTCAATTAAAGCGTCACTTTATGACGGTATTTCAACGTCACAAGTACAGAAAACTTCAAAATTGATTTGGTTTTGTAAAAAGTAATTATTGTAGACCACTTGGCCACAAAAATCTTATCAAACAAATGAATTTGAAAAAATGGCCCAATTTAGGGCCAAATATGAGGGTTCGTGGCTTTAGTCCTTTGAGATGTTTTATTAAACTTGGACTTGATCTATTATAAAATTTCCGTTTTAATTATTCCAACATATACTAACACTTCGACTTTACGTCTTTCAGCATCTCATAATATCCTCCAATGAACTTTAGATAAAATAATAATATACATCTAAGAAATTCACTTTCTTACACGTTGTCCCCCCAAAAAACTAGGCAGACATACCGGAGAAATTGAAGATCGCAATGGTCCTGACTGACTTGGTTCACATATTTCAAAAGAAATGGTGTGATAAACAAGGTTGTATTATGATCTCAGACCCATTCTATTACAATATTTGGGTCACTTAGCATTTCTTTTAGCATATTTTTGATTTTTTTGTTCACCAGTGGCTGATAACCAAGTGATAATTTTTGTTAGAGATCATTTGATACGTATTTTCTGATAACCTTGGTCGTATGGTCGATTAAAATTTATGCCTATTTGATGTTGTTGATTTTCCTTTTAATGAAGCTACCATAATTTAATAGAAAGATAATGATAATAAAAAGTGTTTCTTTTATTATATAGTTTGCAAGAAAATGTTCAATTTTGAGTTAAGAATACATTACTGACGTATACATATTTATATGCATATTTCTTCGACTTTTCCCCGTTCGGTTGACTGACTATGTCAATCTTAGAGTCCAGAAGTACCAGTGAGTATAACCTTTTCCCCATATGCTTTTTCATAGGTGACGTACCCTTCCAAATAACTGCCACTGAGTTTGTGGAACAAAAACCACAGATTAACTTAGCCGCACCAGTATCGTCATCAGACAAGGGTAATTATAAATTTCAAAATTTGGATCCCATGTTTGTAATATTGATATGGAAGACACTGAGGTAGATTTCATAAATGCCATAAATTAATGTTGTGATATAGATATTTTAGACGCTAGGGTTAAAACGTTGATTGGTATTATTACCATTAAAAACTCAAGGACATCGGCAAATTTATGTCAGCTTGTGTAATGTACGTATTACAGTTTTTTGCTCTTCTATCGTTTGTATGGATACAAGTAGCATATGCAGCCTCTATTTGCTATTTGCTAAAAATATACTTTTAATTTCCCATAGACTAAAGGTCAAATCTATAAGCGATACCTGAACTAAAGGAAAAGCCTCTTAGCGACAACTGTCACCTCAGATTGTTAGCAGTAAAGTCATATGCAGTCATGTAGAGCGATGATTTATTCTTTTCCCTTTTAAATACGTGCCCTGAATATTCTTTGTAACACTGATCTTTAACCCTATCCCATAAAGGTCGAAATTTAAGATAAAAGAGCCCATCAAAGACAAAAAAGAGAAGAAACCAAATAGAGCTTAGCCACACATGAGATCGCACCACATAAAGGGAGAAAAAAACCAAACAGAAAGTTTGATTTAAGGTTACAGATGAATGAAATTAGGGTGAGCGATTAGGGTTGGAGATAAAGATTATGTTTTTTTTTCTTAGCAATTATCGTTAAGGTTAGGGATTAGGGCTACAAATAATAACCGGTGCAAGATTTAAAAGGGGAATGGAAGAAAAAGACGAATCGTCGTTCCGCGAGACTGCAAACGTCTGATGAAAACTCCGAGATGACAGTTGTCGTCAAGAGGTTTGTCTTTTAGTTCAGGTGTCGCCAATAGATCTAACCTTTAGTCAATGGAAAATTTAAATACATTTTTACCTATAGAGATCCAGTATACTACTGGTACACCGAATTTTATAATCTAGAGGTGCTCCTTCAATTATTGCTAGATTACAGATTTCTGTTGTACGTTCTTTGTTCTCCTAACTCAAAAAATAGCACTTGTATTATTATTATTCATATCTGCTTTCGTGGTTTCCCCTTTGATTAGTCCAGGAAATTGATATAAGAAAAACGCGACGGGTGTGCTATAGCAAGCAGGAACTGCTTTTCTCTTCTGGAGCACCTGAGTTTACTGTTGTTTCGACTTGAGTTCGCGTTGTTGATTGATATTCAGTTATTTTATGTTTCCATGTTTTACATGTTTTCTGTTTTTGTCCCGTTCTTGTTGGTGTTTACTGATTTTGTCTCTGCCCTTTCGGACCTTTGACTTACGGATACCCCATTGGTACCTCTGCTTCTTGGACATTGTCTGGTTGTATTTATCATCGTTGTTATTGGTCCTAACTGCTTTCATGGTTTCCTCTTTGAGTAGTCCAGGAAAGTGAGATAAGTAATGTATTTCTAAAAATCAATACATGATTAAGGTATATACTTTTAGTTTAAGTTTTGGTTTAAAACATTTGTACAACAATAAATTATTCTTTTATTTACATGATGTAGCTATATATTTTTAGTTTAAAAAGTGTGTAAAAAATCAATTATAATATTTCAGATTCAAAACGATGCATTGTGGTTTGGACGTTCACCAACCCAGGACAGTGGGATATTGAAAATATGAAGGAAAAATTGGAGTTGTTAAAGAGGCTAGGAGACTTTGATATTGAATTCGTGTACAAAGGATCCTTAGTCATGCACACGCAATCAAATATCAGCATTCTCTCTGACGAACAACGTTTCATAAATTCAATAGAAGAATGCCTGTTCCTGTTTGTGCACTTTCTGAAGATCCAAGCGCCAATGTCTACCAGTGTGGATGTCTCACTGCAGATTTGGCTTCCACCAGCAGACGTTGAAAACCAAGGTAATTAGGATAAAATTGTAGTATAGAAAATGTATATTTTATAATGCATTTTGTAAATCATCAATATGTCTACTGCTGCCACACCTTAACACGTGGGCGATGAATAGTAAACAATTAACGATGGATGTTCAAATATGAGCTATAGACGATGAGTGGTTGGCATGAGCGATGCTCAATGAATGATGACATACAAAATTGTAGCGTCCACATATACTTTATGCATTTCTGTCTAATAAACGTTTTACTTAATAGAGTTGTTTCATTTTAAAATAAAATCATTTAACATTTGCTTACATGATTTGATTACCTAATACGATACGTGAAAAAATTATCCATTGAATTTTCTTAAATTTTGGCCATAGTTAGCTCTAGAATGGTACTTTAAATTTCGATAAAAAAATTAAAAGTTCACCAGAGGAATTTTTGTAGAAATGACTTTGGAAAATGCATGATTTTGGTACTTTCAATATAGGATCAATAGGGGAAATTTAAATTTTCTTCATCTAAGAAAATCTACTCCGTAGATTTCTCTAATAAATTGTGAAAGTTTTTGTTTTGTATTCGTTTTTAAATATACTAAAAAAAAGTAAAGTTCACCAGCACTTTTTTTGGAAAAATTGAAAATGTAATTTTTCCCTTTTACCTCTATACAAATTATCTCCCCTTAAAAAGTACAGGAAAATATTGCAATTCACAAAGAAGGTGAGTTTTATCCAATTTTTTGTTGTAATTATACATTTTGATGTTTACCTAGCCGAATAGATATCAATTAGAATAGCTAGCATTATATAATTCAAAGTTATGATAGATGTGCAAAAAGATGGTCAGTGATAGAAACCCCATCTACCTTAATTTGTAAACATTTTGTTTCCTAATAAATTGGTAAATGTAAGCATTTAGTTTTGTTGGGGTGTTCAAAGGAACAAAATAGAACGAACTTATAAGTTTTTTTTCAAAAACATGCATGGTTGTTAGGGTGACGAAAACAACCTAAGTTTTTTTTCTGAACTTAAAACTGTAAAATTGTAGGCTTTTAAAAATTAATTATTGGACAATGCAACCCAGCTTGATATTTGTCTATACACTAAAATAAAGACATTGTTTTGTAGTATCAATTTATCAAAAACATATAAATTTAACATTGAATGCTTGTATCTCAGCTTGCATTAAATAAAGTACAGATTATATTGGTCATTCTAAAAAAATGTACATATTTTGAGGTAGGCAATTTGAATATTAGAATTGCTTACAGAATTAATTTTTTGGTATCCCCTATCATTTCAGTAAACAAAACAATCACAAAAAGGCAACCAAACACGGAAAACATAGCATATAAAACCAAGTCATACACAAAGCAACCAAACATAATAACAGTACCATACATTATAATTTAACAACAAATGTATCGAACGTGGGATTAGGATCAATCTCAAATATTCAAGAGTAATCACAAATTAAAGACTTGGTACCGGCATTTAAAAAAGGTGGCTTGGGATACAGAACACCAAACTAGGGTCTAAAGAAAACCAGAAAATCTTACAAAACTAGCGAGAAGTAGACTGGGTCTAACAAAGTTATCGAAAATAGAAATCTAGAAGAATAACAGAATATTTGGGCGTTGGGAGACTCTTTTCATGAAGAACTTTCGGATAAGTCGTATATAAAATGGTCAAATCTAGGGAGTCAGGTCAAAATTTCATTTTCGATCATTTTCTAGACGCCTTAACTCAAACAGACAGATATGATTAAATGAGGCATTCAAATGTTCAAAATCATGATCCGTACAAATACGAACAAAGATAAAGATATAAACAAACAACGGAATACCGAATTAAGCTCTAAACGACAATGAACTCCTGTTCCAGATCAATCATTTTCACTCTTTCATTAAAACGTTTTTTCAAACAATAAACATATTTTCCGGCTCTTTTTTTACATCATTTACGAGGTTGGCCTCAAAGAAGATAATAGTTCTTCTAGAAAAAATGCTGTCTAATGTTTGGGAAAGAAACGTCCCATGCACGTTACTAACCTCTATGTAAAGAATGATAGGAATAACCCAAAAGGGACAAATGTTATACTCGCATTCTTGAAACTAGAGACGGACCAAAATAAGCATCAAGCTTGTTTCCTAATCATCAATAAATAATTATGTTTAAACTAAGGCATAGGTGGGGTGTGTGAAGATTATATAAGTCACTTTAAAGCACCTTCCCAAGTATGAATCAAAATAATCCATCAAATTATACTAGATAGATGAACTGCGAGATAATTAATTAAATCCTGCATTTTGCCTGTTTTGATTTCAAACTAATTATCTTTTTTTTTCTTGTATAATATTTCTCAGATGACACTTTTGCGATCTGCTAATCGCGGGTATGTTTATTGAGTTCCTAGAACTTTTTTCCAGGAAATAAAGGTAATAACAAAATTATCGAACTTGGAGAATCAATCTCAAATGCCCATAAGACGAGACAAAACAAAGAATACACACCGGAAAAAATTGAAAATAGCATTGGTCTTAATTTGGTACAGGCATTTCAAAAGAAATGATGGGTAAAACCGGGTGTTAAGGCGGAAGGAATATGAGTGTAATGACTTTAGAGATATTGGGAAATGTTTCCGAAAGTTAGATGTGTTAATTAACTCTGAAGTCGCACAGTTGAGAGAACAACAACAGGAGTTTGACAGGAGAATAGGTATGGTGGAACATCAGGTAGAAAACAATACATCACAATTCATAGAATTCCACGAACAAATTTCTCCCGGTTATAAGGCATAATTGAGATTAAGGGAAACGATAGGCTTAAATAAGAGGTATCGGGTCGTTAGTGGAATGTCATCATTCATGGAAGCACTGACGGGATGTATCCGCCTTGGGTAACGGAGATACACGTCCGTAAATTCCTGTTGGACGTCCTAAAGCTGCATGAGGACCGATGTAAGGAGATGATTTTTACAGTGGTACATCGTTTACCATTAGATGAACTGGACAGGCGGAATATTATCCTAAGCTGTCCAATATAGTTGAACGCGCCGAGATAGTAGGAGCCGCAACGAAACTAGAACCGGGATGTGGCTTTAGCATTGTCCCGGATCTGCCTCCGTCATTAGCAACGCTGAGAGGAGAACTCTTGAAAAAGAGAAGGGGGGATGCCTAGTGACATCAAGAGAAGGACGTCCCTTGTTTACCTTAAAGAGGCTCCGTTTCTGGATCTGCATACGAAACCACTAAAGGATGAATCTTCATTCAGTACACGTTAAACTTTGATAGATTGTCTTCTCAAATAAAATACTGTGTTATAATTGTGGTTATTTATGTCTTTCTATAAATGTCTCTCTTTGCATGATCGTTAATTTAATATTTGAAAATTATTTTCAGTCAAAATTGTTTATGAGAGTGGAGGTTTTTTGTTTACATTGTTGGAAGCCCTCGTCGAGGTCCGCATATAGTTTTAAAGCTAGAAATGGTTCCTGGTCAGTGACTATTTTCCCTTCAATAAACCAACCCGGTCCAAAATTTTATTAATTTTTACTTCCGGTTTTCTAAATGAACTTGCCATTCTCGTTGCAAAAATAGAATGCAAACGAGTTGAGAGACACGATGAAATCAACATATATGTTGTTATTAATAGTAGCTGACAAAGGTTGAACAAAATTTTGGTAGGATTGAGGGGTCTGAAACAAACTTTATTGGCTAAAAGAACACACCTGTTTAGCAATTTGGAGATTATTGTATCAGTGGAGGTGGTCAAAAAGAGGGTCTCCATAGTCACAAAATGCATTCCAATCGTTATACAACCACCATTACATTATTTATTATCAATATTTCACACTGATATATTTTTCTTTATGTACACAAACACTCATTTCATTTTTTTTTATTATAGTATGTCATTTGTCATATGCCTGAAGTTTGTCATTAGTGACGAAAAATGTCAATCAATATATGTTCTTTGAACTGTAGGAGCTTATCCGAGAAAGTCAAGAGAGGTGATTTTTTTTCAAGAATTAAGAAGTATGAAATTGTTATTCTAACATTTGCTCACTTTAAAAAAAAAATATGAAAATAAATGGAAGGAGAAATGGGTGTACAAATATTTCTTTGTCTAACCCTAATGTTCTTTCTACTCCAGACATAGGTTGATCATCTTAATGAAAATTTGGTTTCCCATTTTGGTAATTTTGGTTTTATTGTTTTATTCTCTTCATAATCATATAGTGTTTGGCATTTTCAATATTTTTGGTAGAGCGCCTCTGATGAGTCTTGAATAGACGAAATGCGCGTCAGGCGTAGCAAAATTTATTGTCTGGAACTTTGTTGTCATTTTTATTTAGCTCTTTTACGGAATAGTAGAGGTTTAGCGATCTAAATTATAACACATTTCAGGTCTCTGTTCACAGACAGATGTTAGATAGCAACGGTAACTATATAATTTTCGAAATAACTATTCAAGAATGTCGAATGACCCTTGTAGGAATAAATGGCCCGAACGAAGACTCGCCAAATTTCTATTCAAAGATATAAGAGCTGGTGTCTTCGTTAAACAACTCATCAATAATCATGGTTGGGGACTGGAATGTGGTGCAGCATTACAGTCTTGATACATATAAATACAAACCAAAAAAACAACCCAAAAGCACATGAGAAAATTATGCTTTTGAAGGAATCATTAGATATTATAGATTAGATATATGGCGTGAAATTAAACCAACAACTAAGCGTTACACTTGGCGGGGACCCGATCAAAAACATTCTTCGATGAGGAAAACCCCTTCCATGATTTTATTTCTGAAGAAGAAAGTGATTCTTGTGAGAGAGTTTTAACTTATGAAGAATGTTTAAAATTCATAAAAGATATGAAAAATGGTAAATCTCCAGGCATAGGTGGCTATACAGTTGAATTCTATAAATTCTTTTTGAATGATTTAAAAACTATTTTGATAAGCTCATTTGATTATAGCCTAGAGATAGGAAGCATGTCCACATCTCAAACTCAGGGCTAAATTACATGCTTACCAAAAAGACGGAAAGCCTAAAGTATTCCTTAAAAATTAAAGACCCATTACCCTTCTAAATGTAGATACAAAAGTTGCCCCTTCTGCAATTGCAAATAGAATTAAACCTGTGTTAAAGAGGTTGATTAGTAACACCAAACAAGGGATTATACAAGGTAGATGTATTGGTGAATGAACTCGACTAATATATGACCTTATTGAAGCTGCAGATGAAGAAAAAATCCCTGGTCTATTTGTATTACTGGATTTCGAAAAGGCATTTGACACTTTTGAATGGTTGTTTATCATCAAATCTTAGAATTCTTTCATTTTAGTCAAGGAATTTGAATGCAAATACACAAAGCTGTATTACAAACAATGGGTTTTGCTCAAAGTTCTTTAAAATCAACAGAGGTGTGCGACAAAGCGATCCTATATCACCTTATCTCTTTATACTAAACGAGTAACGAAAGTGACACAGGCAGATATCCAGAAAGAACTAGACGTAAACCGAAACGTTTAATTGAAGAAATGTGACTTTCCTAATTGCGTTTAAATATTTTATTAGGTTTAGATAAGTGACTGTAAATATTTTCATTCATAGTTAGATTTTATTACTCTAGCACAGACATTGATTGCTTCACATTTTTAGGGGTGAAAAGGTGTTAGGTATTTACAAATTAATATCTATTGTTTAATGCCTATGGATCATGCACCTTAATTATCCTCACAACAACACACCCTTATCACCTTTTAATTAACATTAAACTTTGACAGTTCTATAGTAAAGTTCTCTATGTTTAACAATTTATGTATCGTTGTGTGTGTTCTGCATACTTTGTAAACTGTGTCATAGTTTTAGTCTTTAATAATACAATGCAGATACTAGACGTGTTTTTGTCTCATGTTAGCCAGAATTCCGGAGAACACCACTAAAATAGTAAATTTCGCCACAAACACTGACATACTATAATACTAGTATTAATTATATAACCATTTGAATAAGTTTCGCTTCCACTGATTTATTATTGTACCGTTGTTATTGTCTTTTATAAAGAATTCTTTATTATCGATTGTCTATACGAGAATGAAGGACTATAGTATTATTGAAGTCACGCCGATGTCATCCAATGAAATCGCTTTATATTTTTTGGCATTGAGAGACAATTACGTATTGAAAATTCTTACCACTTTCGTTAGCGACCACGAGATGGCAAGACGAAAATAATCGACGTTTTAACAAAAAGTTAAACTCGAAAAAATCATACATCCGATTCCTAAATAGAACTGCTGTAAAATCATTTAAAATGTCGAAAACCGTTCTTAAAGCAAACCAGCACGTTATCAATTTATCTCGAAACAAATTAGACGATGCCGATTTTATCTTACTCTCTACGGAAATGAAATTTATCCCAAATCCGAAATCAAATAAAGAGAGCTATTTTAAGATATTAATGAAGTTGCGAGAAAAATGCAATGTAAATATCTGTTTCAAAATAATAAATTGGAAAATTTACATCCACTCTATATTAAAACAAGATATAACCCAGAGTTTTCTTGCTTTGCACTAGAAAACTATATCAGCTTAACGATACTAGAATTGTATCACTTGCCGGGTCGAAAATTCCAAGACAATATTAAAAAATCCGAAAGATACAGTTTAAAAAACTGATAACCGACAAAAATATCGTTATTTAAAAAGCAGATAAACACTCAAATATCGTTATATTAGACGAAGACAAATACATCGAAGAAGGAAATCGTCAATTACGAAAGAATCGAAAATCTAGAATTACTCCAAGAGAACAACATGAAATACGTAACAGACATGTTTCGGGAAGGTGCTTGTTACAATATTTAAATGGATGGTCTTCAGAAAAAAGTCCGACCTGGTAGAATGTACTTTCTTCCTAAAACTCATAAACTGGACATCGACATTGTAAACCGAATGGATTTAATTATAAAAATGCAAACCCACCGGGTCGCCCTATAAATTCTTTATCGGGGTCGTTCACAGAAAATATTGGTCATTATATTGACCATTGCCTAGTTCCACCTGTTGTACAACAACACACACATATTATAGACTCTACGGCTTTAATAAACATTATAGAATCGTTACAACCCACTGACAATTGCTTAGTAGTTACATTTGTTGTTACAAATATGTTTACTAATTGTCCGCTTGGAGAACTTTTATCGGCTGTAGAGAAAAGTAACAACACTTTCAACAAGAATTTCTACACGATTAAATATCCGTCCACCAACCATCTGGTGCATTTATTAAATGCATCTTAGAGAACAATATTTTGAATTTAACGGCCAGTCATTTAAACAAAAAAAATCGGTACCGTAATAGGAGCAGTTCCTAGTGCTGGAATCTGTGACAAACTTTTGTACGATGTAATTAATGAAATCACCAACAAATTTCTACATTAACAAAACATCTTTTTTTTCCGGGAGGTATAGAGATGATGGTTTTATTATATATCATGGTACTATAGAGGAGATTGAACTATTTTTTGACATAGCGAACAAATACCACAATTTTGTGAAATTTACCTAGTACGTAATATCCGACAAAGACATAGACTTTTTAGATCTTCATATTTATATTTCAGAGGGCTTAACGTCACGATGATCTACTAAAAATAATAAAGACGAGCCTTAATTTAAAAGACTTTACGATATGTGTTGATCTTATCTTAATATTTAAAATCATATATTTAATACAAGTAGATAGATTGTAATTTCTGTATACATAAGAAATATACTGCAAGTAAGAGAATGTCAAGGCAATGCTAAACACAAATGTACATATTTATAATGACACTTGTACACAAATCTGATATTTTCCTTGACCTTTCCTATATAAAGTAGACAAATACGATATTTTTGCTTTCCCGTGCTTGGTAAGCGCACAGGCAGGGTGATATATAGTTTTAGTTATTAAGCCGTTTGCCGAATTTGATCCATACTTAATCGAATCAATGCTCTTTATAAATTAGATATAATTCGTGGCGTTCTTTTAAGTTTGATATAGTGCCCCGGATGAGGCTTGATTGGACGACATGCGCGTCAGGCATACTAATATCCAATTTTGTTATTCGTATCACAACATGACGAGAGTGTAAAACAGAAACTGCTTTCTCTTCCAGGAGATCTGTGTTCACTCTGGGTTAGACCTATTTGTATGTTGCTCATAACGGTTTGATTGGAATATGTGTGTTCTGTTTTTGTTTAAATTTACTTTTAAAAATAATTATATTTGACTCTGAGAATAAACATTGAAGCACCTTATATTCTTGCAATGATGCACATGGTCCTTGTTGAAATGAATGTAAACTGATATTGTTTCCATATCTAAACTATTAAAATAATACCATTTAAAGTACACTCTTTAAATGAAATAAAAGAAAAGAAAATATTTGCTAGATTAATACATGTCATCCACTTGAATCGACATTTCATAATTACAACTTGTATCTGTACTACAATAACAGGAAATGTTTCAAAGTACTTGCATCCTTCCCTGTATATATTCCATCCATGACATATTATAACGAGGCAGCACAGAGACATGGTTACACGTTTTAACATCGCTTAGTCGAACGTGGGTAAATATATTTTTATATGTCAAGTATTCATTTGATACTGTTTCTAATGCATGGATTTTTATATAATATCATGGCAAACGAGGCGTTTAAGGACAGATGTGTATTTGATATTTCTATTACAAATGAAAGTTAGTTTATTAAGTTGTAATCTAGTCTACTTAAATTTATGATTTTATACTGAGCGTGTGAGGTGAATTAATGTGTTTGGTTGATGTTAATGTATATTCAATGCATAAGATATATGAAAAATATGAACGTCTCCTTTCTCTTTATAATGATGTAGGAATGTACATTGCACTCTCTTATACATGTTGTATTACTTCAAAGACAAAATTGAGTGGAGAATTGTAATTAAATAGAGCTGAACTATAGAAAAAATATAATAGCGATTGGAATTCAACAAAGTTGTCAGTATACGGTTACATTAAGCAAAACGGCACAAATGGGACTTTCAAGTGTCAAAAGTCTGAAAGGGCAACGACAAACTGGTTAGCATGAATTAGAACAGCACGGCGAAACGTAAAACACAAAATCATCCGAACAGAAATTAACAACGCGAACTCAGCTCGTAAAAATAAATCTTTTCGATTCACTCGGAATTATGGAGGTACATGTCACATCAACCTTTTTTTTTAGTCAGAGATGTTTCTTTAAAATGTGTTAATGAATCCGCTTTAACAGGCACTTTAGAAAATAACTTGAATAAGACGTGCAACCCACTTGGTTTTTGATATAAATAACTCCAAAGTCTGGACAACTTCCATTGAAATATTAAAGAAAGCAACCAATTCGGAAGGAACATTATGTCTGCATAAAAATTTGGTCAATTAAATTTTGTAATTTTTTTTATATTAAAAAAAAAACAAAAAGAAAAATAGGAGCTTTCCCATTCGTGTTTTTGCTTCTGATATTGAGAAAAGAACGACAAAAATTGACATAATTATTCATATTTGGCCATAAAATATTTCCTTTTGTTTAAATAAAGACATACCATTTCACTTAATTCTTTGATATTTATTAGTAAGATAAATAAAAAAAAAATACTAAAACAAAATTGTCAAATGATTTCAAAATCAAAACCAAAGCACAGAGCATGTAACAAAGATTGTTTTACAGCTTACATGACTAGAAAACTTGGGAAATACATTTCTACGATAGTTTTAAGTTAAATTATGGCTTATCACATGACCACTGTCTAGCACCTCCTTAATATAAAACTAGACTTTAACATGACTTTGAAAATATAAAGAAACATCCCAAAGTTCAACTTGCCGATTGTCGTTTTGGTTTTCTGTGTTGTAAGAGTTGTTGTTGTTGTCAATGATATTCCACCCTCTGCCTACTCGGACTTATGCCATTCTATTGCCTCATCAGTATACTTTTTGCTTTCTTCTAAACAAAACTCCGAATAGCAATCACAAGAAGAACATTTGACGAATGGAACGTACATAACATACTTGACAACTACTAAACTACTAGATTTACTGAACCTCAACAGGCCCAGTATTTCAAGAAATTCAGTATAAGATCTAATTCAGAAAATCAAGTAAAATTAAGAGTACAACTGAATCGGCCTCGACGAAAAACTACTAAAATAAATTTGAACTCTTGAAACCCTTTGAATAATTAACGAGTTCAATGTAAACAAGACTTGTCAAGTGAATTATTTCCATTCAAGAATTGATTGGCATTACTAGTGAATTCACACCAGATACAGAATTGCATACATTAGTCAATGAATCTAAGTCAATTTTGTAATCTTAAACGCCTAAAACACGGTAACGCAATATGTTATTAATATAAGCAAAACTTTTCTTTTAAAGTTTTCCCAGATAATACATTTATATAAAATATTGTGTAACAAAAAATAATTAATAGAAGAAAATGGTATGTGGAATAAGTATACGCGACACAACCTACATTATAAATGTCAATTTTAAAAAATCCACAATGGAAAACAGCCAGCAGCCTTCAATGCGACCACCGGTCGATGCCCGCTGTTTTTCAATTGGCCCCTGGATTGAAAATAAAATACATATGATTCAAGCCCAGTCCTAAAGTGCAATGGAAGACCCTCTTCTTGACAAAAAAACAATTAACATAAATTCGACTAGATACAAACATAAGCTTTAATAAAGATTCCTGTTTTCCTATAATTCCTAAGATTAATGTATTCCTAAAATTCGACAAATTCATAAATTATAAAGTTGACTTTGTTAAGTGTAAAACCACTTGAAATTTTACATTTTATAGAAGAATTTCAGTTGAGGTTTAGAAAAGAAATGTTTCATCTTCCTTGTTTCGTTGAAAATTGTTCCAGTTATTGGAAATTTCATACCATATATATAGAGTATTTTAATGTTATAAAGCTGCCCTATTGAAAATAGATAATTAATCATAATTACCCCAAAAAATTGAATGTCAATCACAATTAAGATATCATCAAGTTTCACCTTGATCAAACACTATAAATTGTTTTGTATTATGTTAAAAGTAACAACTATCTGAATAATTAACATGTTCTGTGTAAACACGACTTATCAAGTAAATTATGTCCTACCAAGATGTGATTGGCTTTACTAGTGGATTCACATCAGATACAGATACACACTGAATCTAAAACTAGTGAATTCACACCAGACACAGAAACACAATGAATCTAAAACTAGTGGATTCACATCAGATACAGATACACAATGAATCTATAACTAGTGAATTCACATCAGATACCGATACACAATTAATTTACAACTAGTGAATTTACATCAGATACAGATACACAATGAATCTATAACAATGGAATTCACATCAGATACAGATACACAATGAATCTATAACTAGTGAATTCACACCAGATACAGATACACAATGAATCTATAACTAGTGAATTCACACCAGATACGGACATACAATGAATCTATAACTAGTGGATTCACACCAGATACAGATACACAATGAATCTATAACTAGTGAATTCACATCAGATACAGAAACACAATGAATCTTTAACTAGTGAATTCACATAAGATACAGATACACAATGAATCTATAACAATGGAATCCACACCAGATACAGATGCACAATGGATATATAACAAGTGAATTGACATCAGATACAGATACACAATGAATCTATAACAATGGAATTCACCTCAGATGCAATTACACAATGAATCTATAACTAGTAAATTCACACCAGATACAGATGCATAATGAATCTATAACTAGTGAATTCACACCAGATACAGATACACAATGAATCTATAACTAGTGAATTCACATCAGATACAGATACACAATGAATCTAAAACTGGTGGATTCACATCCGATACAGAATTACATACCAAGGTCAATGAATCTAAATTATTTTTGTCAAGTAACTAATCACACTGAATGTGCAATGGCCCTGTACGATATTACATATCAGTTTTCGGTAATAAGCGAACTCGATTTGAATAAGCCTGCTAAACCAATAATTGATAAAAGCGAAGGAATACGCCCTAATACAAAACCCGTGTATTTAGATTAACTGAACAATCATAACAGAAATCAAATAATTTAAATGGAGACAACGTGTCTGACTCATATCATAATTGTGCATTTTGTTTCTATCCATCCCCTCTTCTGGTTACAAGTGTTATACCTAAAAAGTTGTAGCGAATTAGCTATATGTTTTCTTTAAAACGAATGTAGGTGCATTTATACTCAATATGCAAATACTTGCATTGTTTATTAAATGATATACTGTTATTGTGATGTCCTGAGAATGGTTTGGTTTTATGTGTTCAAATATTTCCATTGAATGTCTTCGTTTTATTTCATACAAAATACGTTCCATGTGAATAAATGCTATCATCCTCTTGTGTTGATGCTATATAGACATGAAAGAAATGTCACTTAGCATAGTATAAAGGAAATCGATGTAATTTTCACAAGCCCTGGAGTACAAAATCAACTGTGATGCATAAACTCCATAAGCTGGAGCGGACGGAATGTTGTTACACAAAAAGGGAAAGTTGCAGATAAGGAAGTTGAAATCATCACGTTTGTCATAGAGCTTTGTTGATAGTTTTCTTGAGAGTCTATTTCCAAATGTAGATATTTAATATAAAACAGACATCCTAAAATCCGTTGTGTTCTTTATCTAATTCATATAATTGCTTTTATTTTGACAGATATTGTGGTACATGCATTTAGTTTAGTTTTCAACCGAACAATAAATAATTTATTATTTTGCAAACAAAGAACACAAACACTTTTTAAATTCCGTACAATTTTGCAAACAATATAAAATCAAATACCAAAAAAATACATGGGAAATATTATTATGTTTATTTCCAGATAAGAAATATTACATGGGAATTATTATTATATTTATTTATAGATTATACTAACGCCAATTCGATATTAGACAAAGTGACGGGTGTGCTATAGCAAGCAGAAAGTGTTTACTCTTCCGGGGCACATTAGTTCACTCTCGTGCTATTGAGTTGGAGAATACATCAAAGCTTTAAATTATCCGTCTAAATTTCAAATTGTCTAAACCTTAAGGTTCTTCCTACCCCAGACATAAGTTGAATATCTTAGTTTGGTTCCCCAGTTTAGTATTTTTGGTTATACTGTTCTTTGCTCTTCATATTCATACGGTGTTTGGCATTTTCAATATTTTTGTTAGAGCGCCTCTGATGAGTCTTGGATAGACGAAACGCGCGTCAGGCGTAGCATTTATTGTCTGGAACTTTGTTGTCATTTGTATTATGACTTAAACTCACATTCAATTTGCTAAATGTGGTTTATTTATTACGATTTTTTATTGTTGTGAGGTTTGTTCCATTTGTTTTTTTTTGTATGTACCGATTTTGTTTTTGTCTTTCGGTATAATGATTACCCCTTTGGTACACCTTTACGTGTTTCTTTCACATAACCCTTGGATTCTATGGTGAAAAGGTTTGGTTAAGTTATAACTTGTTACCCTGGCAGATCTCGAATGACACACATGGTCATTGTTCTTGTTCCCATTCTCGTGGTCGCGAGGATAAACACGTTAAATAAAACAAAATAAAGAGAGCAGTTCTTCATTTCTCTAAAGTGAATCTTTAAAACGTTGTTGTAAGAACATTTTAGTGGTTTTTAAATTTTGAAAACAACCATTGTATACTTGCAGATGGAATAAGATAATCAGCTACTCTAAAAAGTTGTGGCATGACAAAACGTTACGTTGAAAAGTTATAAAACCGAATTGTTAAAATTGCCCTATATTTGGTTTGTTGTGCTTGTTTTTTTTTCGTTTTGTTTTTGTAGATTGAAAACATTTACTCTAGTTATAATGTTTGTAAAAAAATGAAAATGTTATAATTATGACTCATGAATATTATCAAAAAAAGTTGTCTTGTTAAAGGGTGAAACCACTTTAAATTTTACATTTTGAGGAAGAATTTCAGTTTAGGTTTAGATCGGAGATATCACTTACCATAGTATAAAGGATAAACTTCCGTGTTTAACAGAAAATTCATATAGTATTCGAAATGTTCATTCTTTGAGTAGAGCACTTCAAAAAATATCTAATAGGCGAAACACAAGCCAGCCGTAGCAAATTGTCTGAATTTAAACTTTTATTTTGATATTTGGTAAGTGGAACATTTCAAGACAGATACATGTATTTATATTTCGTGTTGATGATGAAGTATTGATAATTATTGACGGATTGAGAATCCCTAGCCAAGCATGAATAAAATAATAGTGTTATGCCCACTAGAATAGATAATAAGTAAAGATTAAATAGACATATATTTCGTTCCACTTGTACCTAGTATACTAATTAGTATTCTATATACACTTGAATAAAGTTGGACAAAACAATATAACAGTCATTATAACAAAGTATTTGAATTGTCATGCACATGTAAGAATTAAGCATCATTTTGGGTTAGAACACAAAGCTCGTCTAAACAAGTCATTAGACTCAACTTGTTGATGATGAAAACAATATAAACTAGAAGAATATTCTATATATGGGTTTTCTTTTTTTCTACATGACCAACGATAATTTGAGGTTATGTCAAAACTATAAATCAGTTAGCGTCAGGTCTTTTTATTAAATCTTCTCCTTTGAAACCATTAATAAAACTAAATTGGTCTTAATCTTAAAGGGCATGATATATTACATTTTGGTAGCAACCACGCTATTATAAGAGATTTGGAAAAAAGCATGTTCAATGTTTCTAAAAAGAAAAACACAGGTTATCAATTTTTGTTTAATTAGGCAACTATAACAGGTTGACACATCTGTAGCACTTTACATTCTTCAGACTGAAATACTCTACAAAAATCTTGATTCGGTGGATATTGTTGGATGACCCCGTTGTAGGAGCTTTGGTCCTTAAAAATGAACTATAGTGTAATAGTCATGTTTTGCTCAATATACTGATAAATAGTGCCGAAAGTGAAAAAAAAATTCGTAAATCATCCGGTTTTTCGTGCGTAAAACGATTATGTCATACACGTCTTAATTTTATCTGTTATAAACTATCCGTAAAACGGATGAACATTTACAGATGAATATCATTCTATCCGTTTTTCATCCGTAGCTCAAACCATCCGTACAACGTCCATTTTTCTCCGTTTTTCTTCCGTATCATGAAAATACCATTTTCCGAAACCCCTTTAAAATAATGGTGATGACCTCGATTATTTTGAATCGAAAATACAGGATAATTTGAATGCTACGGATGAATTCCATCCGTTAACCAACCTTACTACGGATAATTATATACGGATGAAAAACGTCCTTGTGCTCCATCGTGCGCTCATCGTGCGTTCATCGTGCGCTCATCGTGCACTCATCGTGCGCTCATCGTGCGTGTGAGTGGTTTAGCGTGTGAGCGGTTTAGCGTGTAAATGAACGTTTCAATCGTGTAAATGAACGATTGAATCATGTGACCGGTTTAGCGTGTAAATGAGTGTGTCAATCGTGTTAATGAACGTTCCAATCGTGTGAATATATGATTCAATTGTGTGAGTGGTTTACCGTGTAAATGAACGTTTAATCGTGTAAATGAATGATTAAACATTTTGAATGTGCAAAGACAGCTTCAAGTATATACAATGCATACATTGTCGTGATTGAAGTCTGTTCGTGTTATCTTTTCAAATATAAATCTTTGTTTGAAAATACACCCATATTGGTCAAAGCAAAAACAATAGGTACATACGTATTATCCATAAGTTTTATTTTAGACTTTATAAACATGTATGCAAGTCTCCGTTGAGTAAAGAACCTGTATAAACATATAAAACGAATAATTTTATGATTAAATAAACAAGAATTGGCATTTATCTGATTTTTTTCTTTTAATTCATATATCTATGCTTGTTTCATCACAGGTAAGAGCGAATGACCCGCCTCGGACGCGATTCCGCTAGAGGTATATGTATTAACAAAAAATCTATGATTTTTGATAAATACGTTTGCTGACATAGATATCATTTTCAGTAGCAAGATTTGAATATTAATAAATTTTACCTTGTTGGTACAAAGATTATATTGTATATCTCGGAAATGGTGAAGCTTGCCCCTTATAGAAGATGAGCCAAAGAGTCTGCTAAGGAAATATTTATTTGTTCGTAGGAAGTTTCCGTGGGGAGGGGGTTTAACTGCGTGCATTGTTGTGGATTATCAAAAAGGGAGCTTCGAGACTGGACTATACCTCGAAACTAGTTTAACCCCGCCACATTTTAAATGTTTTGAATTGTTTTCAAATCTTATATTTTCATTCGTCGTCTTTATGCTATTTGTTCTTTGCATGTAATTGTCAAAAAGCTAGGTTAAAAGAATATTGAAATATTGTTTCTGATATGTATGCCGATGTCTCAGTCTAGCATTAAAACAGTGAGAAGCGGCCCCTACATTTCACTTTGGGTTTTTTTTTTATTATTATTTTCGCTTCGGAACAGGAACGCTTATTTAAAGGATACAACACAGCACGTAAAATTAGTACGAATCCCAGCAACACAATTACAGAAAACTAGAGAAAAAAAACTTTAGAAAAACGTTAATTACGCATCGAAAAAATAGTCATTGTAATTTCATAACGAAAATCATAGTTTCAAATTTTAACTGGCATGATATTGCAAATACGTCTTTATAAATATTATTTTAATAAAAACTACAATAAGTTTAACTATTCGATCATGAGTAAAGGGGAAATCAGGGAGAGCGGGGTATGAAAGCCCATTAATTCTATAACTATTTCTTTTAAAGAGCATTAAAAACATGTAAAAAACTATCTTGGGCATTCATTTTTTTAAATTTTAAATTTAATCAAGAAATATATAATTTTTAATTATAATATTTTGACTTACAATGTACATGTAACTGTTGTCTTATAACAAATTAAACATTACGGTATATGTATCATATTTTTTTCATCAACTATCAATCTTCATGTGTGCATAATTTGTCACAGCTGGTTGTTTGGACGCGGGCCAAAAGCGGCAGGCGGATGTTAATTAAGTAGGTCACATAAGACACTCCAGGTATCGCGATGGACAGGTGTTAAAAGGTAGACTCTGAACATGTCAAATAAACAAAAAGGTAATTTATAAGATAGTCAATATACAAAATTTGAAGAAGACAATATAATCTAAAGAAGAAAATGAAAAGATACAATGTCTTAAATCAGGGATGTACAAAACTAAATCAGTTTTATTTAATACCTGCTTTAATGTTCTATTAAAAGTTACGAAAACATGACGTTTGGGAAAATATTTATTTATCTACTACAACATGTAATTAAAGAACACTTTTAGATTGGGCCCTCAGATTTCGCCCGTTTTGATGTACATGTATGGCTAGGAATGTTTCTAGTGATTACTGATATAAACCATTCTTTTGGACGTGCCGTAAAAATACAAACAAATGTTGATAATTTGTAAAGATTAGCACAACCCGTGCTTTAACGACTTTGGTGTGCCTTTGTTATGTCTACGTTTTAATCTTTCTTACCAGTTTTTCTTGACACGCAGCATCAGTCTAGTTAAATTAAAAAAAACAAAGGAAAGGTCGATTCGTCTGAAATACTGTAAAATAAAGAAGGAATTTGTTTATGACACACCCTTGCCCCGCGTAATGTTCAGTGGCACGGTCAGGCTAAACCACCCTATTAAATCATTCTCATGAACGGAAAATACATGCCGAAAACTTGCAAACTATTCTTAAAAAATGTTCATATCGACCCAGTCCCGAGACAAAACTAGTGGTGGTACAGGTCTGCAAGTCACTTAGAACATACATACAACTTATGATACTGAACCGCTCTTCTTTCACATGTACATTTACATTGTTGAGAAAATTATGACGGCATCCTAAAAAGTCAGGTTTTTTTTAGGCAACATCCCGCTCCATCCTACATAATGTCATGTTTTTGTCGTGGACGTGGACTCAAAAATATGACTTGGGAGGAATCTGTGATGATACTAGAAATACCAACGTACCCACGTTTTACACAAGCAAGACATTGGATAATCATAAATTACACTTTAAAGGAAAAGCATAAGCACCCTTCATTTATAGGTCGGTGCGTCTAAATACCTTTTAGCCGGGCTACCTCAAACATGCACTAAGCCGTAAAAGATAATTTTCCACAGTGTATAGCAAAGTTAGTAATACCATTCTAATTATTTTATATTAAATATCACAAGCCGAAAGTTTTGTAAAGATATTTAATCTTTTTTAATAGACAGTTTTTGAAAACCCTTTGATTTGCTGCTGTCGAATCTTGCCCATCACTTGGTGTCCGTCGGTTGTACTTGGTTAACTATGTTACATATACCGTCCATCACTTGGTGTCCGTCTGTAAATGTCCCGGTTGTAAAAAAACGCGAGAAAACTAAAACTAATAAACAAACAAACAAAAATTCATATTTTTTTCGGAGTAAAAACAATATGTCCCCGATGACACTTATTGTCATATAAACTTACAAAAAAACAGTTTTGACAGAACATATACATATCATATTTAAATGTAAACATGATATATATTAAATATAACAAATAAACATATAGCAAGCTACGAGACCTCTGCCGTCAGTTCTAATGACTGTTTAATAAAGAAGCCAAACATTCTTATATGTTTATGATTTGTTGGGGTAAGCAAATAGACCATTTTATCTTCATCCGACATATTAATAGAATTTAAATCATCTGTTCTTAGTAAATTAAAAAGGTTTTCTCTGATTCTTTTATTTATATTACAATTTAAAAGAAAATGTTTTTCATCTTCAAGTGTGTTACAAGTTTTACATAATATGTCATTGCGGGGAATTTTGAAATATCTTCCCCTCTCAATTTCCAGATTATGATCACTCATTCTAAGTTTAGTAAAAATTAGTCTCAAATAAAATAAAGATTCTGACAAATAATGCTCTCCTTCTAAGGTAGGGTTTAGTTTTTTATAAAGAAAGAGCTTATTATTTTCATCAAAACTCTTAATTTTATCAATGAATAAATGATTTAACTTGTCATTTATCTCTATTTTAATATCAGATTTTAAGTTTTTTAACATTTTTCATTGTTTTACAATTAATAATATGTTCTCTTATTTCTTGCTTCGGAAAAATATCTTTTACATAAGTGTACCAAGAAAAAATATCGTTTGAATCTAAGCTCTTAGTTAGTTCAAATGCCTCTTTTAGTAGTGGATTTATATCATCAGTATGAAGTCGAGCCAGATAAACAATAGACTGTGAATGAATGAAATTTTCTAACGGATAACTACCAAGCTCTGACCATGATATTCAATCATTAGGTGTCTATCTGTATGTCCTTGGTTTGCTATGTTACATTTATCGCCAACTTTTTGGTGTCTGTCTGTCAATGTCCCTAGTGTAAAAACGTATAACTTTATAGGTTTCTGAAAGAAGACTAAGTCCATGTACTTTATATAAAATGTTAAGTTTCAAATGTCTTTCTTTATCAAATCATATATACCGGGTAAATATTTTTAAATGAAGATTAACGTTTCCTCTTATGATGAATGTGAAAACAAAGACTAACCGAACTCATCATGTACAATAAACAAAATACAGGCCGCATATATAACGGATGTTTAATTTGGAAGATCACAGCGGGTATCTAAGGGGAAGAAAACCACAGGTGATGAGCAGGACCCTGTTAATTAATAATCGTTATCAAATGCAAATTATTCCACTAAGAGTTGAAAGCATATTACACGTAAAACATATAGACGTTTATAGTTACGAAATAATAATGTTAAGGCTCAAATTATTGCCAGTATTGATAAATGGGGCAATCTTTTGCAAATGATCCAATAAAGACAAATAATTCAAGGAGTTATTTTCGTTTGAATAATTTTCTGTTTTGAAGTTAGATTTTAAAAATCTTCATTTGGCTGGAAAATTTAACGGGAATCGCAATTTTGGCAAGTTTTGTTCTCTCGTTTTATTGATTTATAACCTGTGTAGGTCTTTAAATTTATTCAATAAAAAGAAATAAATTTGAATATTGTTAATTATTATTCAAGTTGGGAAATAAACATGTCTTATAACATGTTGCGGGAATTGTACCAAAAGGTTTATTTAAATGAATTTATTAATGATCATAACACTGCTGGATCCGTAATTGGCTTTGGCTTCGATGATGGTATATAGGAACAGTAAGTAACCGGCAATCGGTTCACATCGGCAATAATAAATAACTAATTAAATAAATTTGAAAAAAAATATATATATACTAATTAAAAATTTAAGCAAATAAATAAATTATAAAAAAAATAATAAAAGTTATTTTATATCATTAATGGTGATTAGGATAAAAATATATGAAAATGAAAAAAAAATCTTTTTACATAAACAAAATTGACAATTACTTGAAGGCTAGTACTGTATCTGAAAATTATAACTAAAACGTGTTTTTATTTTCTCTGCATGAATATTCAACGCTCATCGCTTATCATGGGGGTGAGCGTTTAAACGTTCATCGCTCATCGTGTAGCGTTCATTTGAGTGGTTAATCATGTGAAATCCCCAATCGTGTATTTGAGCGATTCAATCGTGCGTTTGAGTGTTTAAACGCTCATCGCTCATCATGCGTGGAACGTGTATCGTGCGCTCATCGTGCACTCATCGTGTGTTCATCGTGCACTCATCGTGCGTTCATCGTACGCTCATCGTGCATTCATCGTGCGTTCATCGTGCGTGCATTCATCGTGCGTGTGGTAAGTTTGAATTTTAGAGGGTCTGTACCTCAAAATATGCTATTTCAAATATGTATTAATTCATTATAATATAGCTAGTTTTGTATTAATTACAGTTAAATTACATAAGAACTAAACTATAAAATTAACAGTTTTTTTTGGTTATTTCATTATAAATGATCAATAGTACATCAGCACATACAAAAAATGTGAATAAATAACTTTTTAGTTAGAGAAAAAATACACTGAAAATGGTTATCGTTGCAACCAGTTTAAACAAGCTAAAATATTTTAAAATAGAAAGATAACCGTATCTTTGGGTATAGCTTCTAATAACACAAGTCAAATAAAATTAGTTTTCAATTGATTTACCTTTACAGTATTTTAAGGTCACTTACATGTAGGTGAAGTTCACGCACTATGAACCAAAAAATGTACTGTCTATACCAGACACAATCATTTTTTTTACCGCCTTACACTGTAAATACGGGAATTACTCTTACTACAATGTAATGTACCAGAGTGAATACGGGAGTTCACTCTAACTGTACTGGAGTTCACTCTTACTGTACCAGAGTTCAATCTTGATGTACCGGAGTTCGTTCTTACAGTACCGGAGTTAATACGGGAATTTTCAATTACTAAACCGGGGTTCACTCTTACTGTACAATAGTTCACTCTTACTTTACCAGAGTTCACTCTTACTGTACCGATGTTCATTCTTACTGAACCGTAGTTCACTCTTACTTTACCAGAGTTCACTCTTACTGTACCGATGTTCATTCTTACTGAACTGTTGTTCACTCTTACTTTACCAGAGTTCACTCTTACTGTACCGATGTTCATTCTTACTGAACTGTTGTTCACTCTTACTGTACCGGAGTTCACCCTAATTTCGAACTACTTTAACATTTTTTTTTATTATGACTGTGTGTATATTGTGAGCTAATGTTATGATTTTATTTAAATCTTTTCAGAATACAAAACATATGCACTGTACATATGATGGCAACTTCTGGACTATCATCGATAGACCATATTTATAACTTTATAACAGAAGAGGTGCTTAACACAGTTCAGCATTATTTTGAAATCAAGGTAGTGCAAGAAGATGGAGGAACATTATTTCTCTTTTTGGATAGACGTGTTCATGAACTCTTTCATTATTTTATTAAGCAGACACCTTGTTGCAACACCAATAATCCGTGTGCATCGATTCAAAGAAAAGGAACATTGACCAAGGACCAATACGATTTGTTGTTCAAAAACGATCCGTCAATACAGCCCATACACGAAACGAAGAGAAATGGAAGGATTACTCAGTACTGCACATGCCCGGTTGCACCAAACAGAGCCACTGACGTGACCAATCTTGATTTTACCCTTATTAACTGCCTGATGAAAACTTGTCGAAAAACACCAGCTGGTCATCCCCAGTGGCTTCAAGACATTATTAACGTAAGGAACAATATCTGCCACCTCGGTGATACCAGTTCTATTTCAAATCAGCAACTTGAAGAATGGTGGAATAAACTAGAAAATGCAACCGTAAATATTGCTGGTGTAATCGGAGTCGCTTGTCAAAAAGGAGTAATAAGAAGAATTGAGAAAATAAAAAATAGTCAGTCCCAGATTCAGGAACTGATGAAGAACTTCCAAGCAAAATATGATGAATTTGAACACGTGAGTAAATGTTAATAGATTCAAAAGAGACGGACTTAAACGCCTTATAATTAAAGACATACATCTTCGAAATAAAAGTAAATGTAAAATAAATCTACTATGGTACCATAACTTAATAACCAGACGTTTATTTAATTATTCGTTCACCTTACTCGTAATGCAACTTAAATTGAGTTAACATGAGAAGCATACTAAACACTTTATGTTTATATTCCAGTTATTTTTGTCATGTTTGTATCAATTTATATAGAACTGTACTGAAAGGTTCACCAGGACAAAGCTATTGTCGAAATCAAATTTCCGCATTAGACCTCCAAATTATCGTCTGTTGTATTCAACAAAGGAAGGATTTTTATTGTATAATTGTTATCTGCTTTGTATTTGGTTGAAAGACGAAGAAAAATTTTCGCGAACATAATCATTACTTTCTTTAGAAATAACTGATATGTAATTTAACTTTCTTTTCTTTTAGAAAATAATGAATGCTCTCCAGAACATGGGTGTCAGAGTTGGTCAGTATTAAAGGCTATTTTTGATTATATATTATTTATGTAAATATATTATTCGCGTGTTGGTTAAGCTGCTATTGCTTAAATAAGGAAAAACAAAGACTTTAAAAAGTTATTCATTTATGGACAGGAATAGTTTTGTTCATTAATTTAAAATTTTGTAATGAGGTATATGTAACATTTTGTAATACTTTGTGGGAGTTACATCGATTTCCTTGGCAGAGCGTCACGTTTGACACAGAAATTGCTAACACAGGGTTATGTTGCTCCTCGGTTGCTGTCTTCACTCAAGAAATTTTACGGTAGACACCATGTACTCATAGATGATTATGGGATTTCTATCTCTCAGATGAGTGCAGATGTCGGTTTGTCATAGGGTTTTGTTTTGTCTTCCTTTACCGGATTTGACACACTGAATTGGAAATTGGCAGCGCGGCGGGTGTGCTATAGCAGGCAGGAACCGCTTACTCTTCCGGAGCACCCGAGTTCACTCTTGTTACGACTTGAGTTCGCGTTGTTGATTTCTGTTCGGTTGTTTTTATGTTTTGTGTTTCCTTGTGCTGTTCTTGTTCATGTTTACCGGTTTTGTCGTTGCCTTTTCTGACTTTTGACACTAGAATGCCCCTTTGGTGCCTCTGCTTATTTTAAATAATCGTTCTAAGAAATCTTGCCAATGAGCATAATGACAAAAAAACTATCTAGTATTTCAAATGTGTTTATGTCGCCCCGAACATTATGAAACATATTTCATGAATTTTGTGGAAAACCTTTTTTTTGTATTTTAAACGAGAAAAACTATGAAATCGGTGGGTAATAACATGTTCACATATAATTCAATGTTAGGCTAGTAGCTTACTTCGTGTTTGAATGCAATGGGCATTTTTTTTAATTTGACTTTTTTTCTTAAAAGGTGACGTTCCCTTCCTAATAACAAGCACTGAGATCGTAAACGAGGCGCCGATGTTGTTGTCGGATAATGGTAATATGCTTCATAGTAAAAATGTTATACGCAACTAGTGTTGACTGTTTTGGGGGTGCTCAGCACAAAAAAAAATTCCCAAACGTATGTACATGTCATTGTACCTAGATTATAACATTATATTATTTCACCATCATATAGAAACCCCATATACCAAGTTTTGCTTAAATTGAAGCAGTTTGAAATATTTATCATTTTTGGACTTGAGCTATCACGTATTCGTAAGTAACTTATAAAACGTGAATATCACTTCATTTTATTTTCATATTCTGAAAGAACTCCTCTTGTTCTATAATATCACAAAATTTCAGAACAATAAACTTCTTCCTCTCCTGAGTATAAGCCTCCTCTAGGTAGGAGCACCTCCGTGGAGCTATTTTACTTGATTTTGTTTTGGATTTATTATACATTTTTGAATACCAACCTACAACACATTATATTTAGTTGGACTTACATACATGGGACCAGATTTCTATAACATTTCATTTTAGTCATTGCACAATATTAAGAGTTATAAACAGACTTAGATATGAGAAGTGGGTCATGTTTGATTGATAGCTTTTGAGGTGGTTCTGAGATATGTAGAGTATTTGTCATAACTGTATTACTATTTAAGTTACTTAAGGCCATTAGCTCATTAATAGTATTATGTAATGGAATAAAACTATAGAAACATAAAATGAGAAAGTAAAAACAAGTTAGAAGATAAAATTAAAGATAAATTAATAGTTAAAATCTAAAATAAAAGGAGACCAAGTAATATTGTATATGGTGTTGCGTACAGCTCTGTAAAGTAATTGGTATAATATAGAATGGATATGTTGAGCTGCAAAGTGAAAAAGGGTGTCCGTGTGCCAACAGTGATGAAAATCATCTTTTTAAAGCCGTTGACACCGGAAAATCCAGCATGGGGTTGAGCTGGAATCGAACCCATACTCTGTCATCTATGACAACTTCGCCTGCACTGTGTCCAGCGCCCTAGACCACTACACCACCTAGGCTAGATAAAAATCTAGCATTCGGTTGCCTAGTTAAGCCTCCTCGTAGACAATCTAAGGTTGTAACACAGTACACGATGAACATTAGGTGGGTAGGGAGAGAAAGATAGAGAATTGGATCGCAACTGGTATAGTTATATAAGCATATATATGATAAATGGTGTTTCGTACAAATCTGTAAAGTAATTGGTATAATATAGAATGGATATGTGGGTAGGTAGAGAAAGATATACCAATTACAGAGCTGTACGCAACACCATTTATCATATGTATGCTTATATTACTATACCAGTTGCGATCCAATTCTCTATCTTTCTCTCCCTACCCGCCTAATGTTCATCGTGTACTGTGTTACAACCTTAGATTGTCTACGAGGAGGCTTAACTAGGCAACCGAAAGCTAGATTTTTATCTAGCCATTGAGTAATCCGGACGAGGTCATGACCGGAAGATTATTTTTGTTAAAATCCTACATTAAAAACAATATATCTCCCAAACATAGTGTTTGGGAGATATACATATCAAGAAATGCCACTTGGAAGAAATTACTATTTATATGTGTTTGGGAAGTATGTCGATAAATTAGCATTGACTTATGAATAGCATACATTTCACAGGATGATATTTATCAAATTATCCAATATAAGTGTTTCTAAATGACAAATGAAAGCTTCTGATTGTATATTTAGATCTACATCTTTAAGATACAAAGAGCACCAATTGGGCATTCGAGTGTCAAAATTCCAAAAGGGCAACCAAAAGCCTATAAATACAAAATAACAGCACAGAGCAACACAAAACACAAAATTGACCGTACGAAAAACAACAACATGAACTCAAGTCGTAACATGATAGAACTCATGTGCTCCGGAAGAGTTAGCGGTTCCTGCCTGTTATAACACACCCTTCGTAGCCTCGGATAACCAGATTCCGTACTATTAGTAAACGATTGTGACGTCATCTTTTCCATTGAGAATACCTGGGAAGTACTAATTCGTATGACGGACAAAAACTATGATCTTACGATAATGCTAATTTCCAATTCACTGTGTCAAATCTGGTAAGAGGAAGACAAAACAAATTTCTAGGACAAACCTAAGCGATCAGATTAGTTCAGATCTTGATTTTTTCTTAATTATCCTCTATTTCCGGTTTGACGAGCTTAATTGACCACTGGCAACGCGACGGCTACGCTACAGAAACATGAACTGCTAACTCATTGGAAACACCTAGTTCACTATCGTAAGGACTTGGATTCGTATTGGGCATTGGTAGTTTATACATGATATGGTGTTTGTTTTTTCGTGATATTTCGTTAAGGTTAACTGATTTTATTTTTGCCCCTTTTGAACTTTTTGTATTTAAACGCCCATTGGTTCCTCTTCCATCGTACCAAAGTGAGAACCAAATTTGATAGTCTGTGAAATATAATATAACCGTTATTTTTTTTATTTTAGATTCAAAGAAATGTATAGTCATATGGAAATTTCGGAACCCTGGGGATTGGGATATACCAAAAATGCAAGAAAAGTTAGAATTATTAAAGAAATTAGGAGACTTTGACATACAATTTGTGTATCAGGGGTCAATAGTTGTCTATACTACAATAGAGAGCAGTGATGTTTCTGATGGAAGTCTTTTCAAAGACTCGATTGAAGAATTTCTTTTCCTATTTGTCAAATTGCTCCAAATACAGGCACCAAAAGCCGATAAACTGAGCCTTAAACTTGAGATCGTGCTCAATAGATTGGAAACAGAAGGTAAGCAATAGTCGTTAAAATCCATTTTTTTAGTCTGAGAAATGGCAAAATCTATTCTATAAGACTATAAATTACTGTTCAACCAAAATACGTTCTTTATTTTGTTCCTTATTCCATTATTTTCATATATATTTCATATCAAATGTATTAGAAATCAAGATTCGTTTTTTACATTTGACCCATATCATCGTTACAAGCATTCCAATTATTATCAATTGCTCAAAGGTTTAATCGTAAAGGCAATTAAGTATTGACCCCATTTGGTTAAAATTTGATATTTAAAAGTGTAAACCATAATGCTGGCGTCACACTATCCCGATTTAGACCTCGGTGGAAAAATGATTATGGATAATTTGAAATCGGGACTGATCGTAACCAGATCGCACTATTCGTGGTTTCTGACTTCGGGGTAAACTTCGTAGTGCCTCTTAAATTTATTAACATGTTAAAAAAACTGTCGAAGGTTCGTGCGAAGGTACTTGTTCGTTCTGTGTTCGTCAATCCGTCCTTTCTATCGTAATGACTTCGTGAAAACATCTGTTGATTTTGTGTTGCCTTCTAAGTGTCGTCGGTTTCAGTTATCTTACGATGATGGTACAAATGTAACAAGAAGCTATCCAAAGGTGGTGCAAAGGAAACACGGCGTCACGAAGACCTCGCTTTGTATTCGTGTAACCGTCGTATCTAGTCTAATGCCATAGATTAATGGCACGGATATGGAAACGCGGCACTGGTAAGCAGTACCATTTCTGAAGTAAAAAGTATAAACAAGTCAAACGTGCCTTATAAACATTACAGTTAGACTTTAGTTCAGGTATGGCGTGTTACAGTGAATCATTGAGAAAAAGAAAAGTATAAATATCTTACCTTTTTCCTTTAATTAACATGCATCAGAAGGAAGACTTACAAGACAGAAGCTTATGGTCAAAGTACCCTCATTGATTCTCTATTCATAATGTTTTTTTTTTCAAAAACAATAATTAAAGAAAATAAAGATAAAAAATATTCAGAACCAGAATGATCAGCCTCAACTGTACAAGAAGAAAAGACAAAACAAGGCGAAGACCTTCTGGATCTAGATTCCTCTGACATTTTCCTTTTTGTACCTGTTCTTTCCAGCCAGGCGCTTCCCTCTTCTGCGTCCTCGTCCAGGCTTTAATGACGTCTTTTAATACTTTAATATCAGAAATAAAAATTGAAACATTTTAAACTTACTTAAGTTTTATCAGGCCCCTCAAAACAAAAGCCGAGAAGACTTAACATTTGCATATAGTCTGCCCGTTTGTATGTCTGTCTGGCCCGGTCGTCTTACTCTTCTTTTTACCGCACTTTTCTATAAATCTTATACCAAGATTTTAAACTGATTTTTGGTATTAGAATGTATCAAACGAGTTTAAGATCAAGTTAGCGTGTCGTTCCGGTCCGCAAATTCTTAAAGGTGTAAGGACCTTTTAAACTTTAAAAAAATCAGTGAAATTTCAGTTTACCACAATTTCTATCTAAACAGTATCATAAAATTGTCAACCGGTAGACAAAAATCATCATAACAAAACAAACCAAACAACAACATAAAACACACACACACAGACATAACAATAAAACTGCATTCAGCAACGTGAACTCAAGTCGAAACGAGAGTGAACTCAGATGCTCCGGAGGAGTAAGCAGCTCCTGCTTGCTATAGCACACCCGTCACGTTGCCAAAGATCGATTTAGTGTTGGTCAAATCCGGAAAAGGATGACAGTACAAAACTCTATGACAAACCAACATCTGTGCTCATCTGAGAGACTGTATACAAGCACATGATGTCATCCGTAAAATTTCGTGAGTGTTTGTGTTCATAGCATGCATACGATTCTTAATGTAGTCCTTGTGTGGGTTAAATGTATATTGGGTTTCGCATATTTCTTTTAAATAAACGGCAT
Organism: Arcuatula senhousia; assembly: GCA_963971305.1. Taxonomy (NCBI): domain Eukaryota; kingdom Metazoa; phylum Mollusca; class Bivalvia; order Mytilida; family Mytilidae; genus Arcuatula; species Arcuatula senhousia. The sequence goes on from OZ020314.1 coordinate 4,902,201, forward strand.
ACATCAAGTTCATTAGAAAGCTTTATTTTTATTACATAACATCGTATATTCAAACATTTTCTCGGGTGAGTGAAAAAAGAAGGCTACTTGTACTTCAATTTATATGTATGGAAAAGCGAGAATAGGATTTCAATTGCATTATATACTAGTAATATGAACAATTCATCTGTCAAGTCATTGAATTTAGGTTTATCAATGAGAACGAATTATGTAAAAAAACTAGTTTATTGCACATTAATCTACTTGTACACAAGTTTACTCAAAACAACTTCAGTGTGAACGCAAACTTAGCCATTAATGATACGGCAATAAATCATTTGAATACCGGAAATAACAACGATGAGATCAATAATGCACGAACGTATAACACTAAGAGTCAGGTGACAGGAGAACAAACAACAACTACCAAACATCAGTCAGCAAGGTAGACTGAAGTCGTGTACGGTAATTTTTGTCATAACCTTTGTCGATTTATTCTTATGTGTTCGGTATCAAATTCATTCCTATGAAGTCTTGGTTAGTCATAGGGTTTTGTTTTGTCTTCCTTAACCAGATTTGACACGCTGAATGGACTATTGGCAACGCGACGGGTGTGCTATAGCAAGCAGGAACTGCTTACTCTTCCGGAGCACCTGTTTCCTGTTTCGACTGGAGTTCGCGTTGCTGATTGATATTCAGGTATTTTGTGTTTCCATGCTTTACATGTTGTCTGTTTTTGTCCCGTTCTTGTTGGTATTTACTGGTTTTGTCTCTGCCCTTTCGGACTTTTGACATTCGGATACCCAATTGGTATCTCTGCTCCTCTCAGCCAATCTTCATAGTAAATATATAATGTTCGGAAATTTGCATTCAATAAAATAATGATGACATAAAGAAAGTCCTTCTTGAACATATAATGAATATAATGGATTGAGTCCTTTAACTACTTCGAGTTTTTTTGTTCATTTCAAATTTACGTTGCAGTATGTGTTATATACAATCCTACAAAATACAGCATAATATCAAACCAAAGTTATCTGGGACGTAACATGTCTCATAAAAAGTCTCAACATGTATACAAATGCGTAATTTCTTATCGGCTATGCTTGATGAATAACAACTAAATGTAACACGAAAACCTATAAAATATCAGCAAAATCCATTCACGAGCATAATAGGAGTTTTGATTTGCAAAAATGAATCAAGGATATACGAAACCCACGGATGAACTATCACTATGTCACTTCGTTGCATAAAGGCTAAGGACAAAAGTAAAACAAATTGTTTAGGAGTGCAGTACATTTAGCTTTTTTTTCAGAGAAAGAATGTCATAGAGAAGCAGTCACTAGATCAATCAACGAAGAAACCCAGATAAGAGCTGATTTACCAGCGGAAGGTAATATGAGCTATTGCCATCACTTGGCGTCCGTCGTCGTCGTCGTCGTCTGTCGTCGTCGTCGTTAACCTTTCTTTGAAAATCTTCTCCGAAACTAATGAAGGGATTGCTTAGAAACTTTGCACACTTCATCTTTGGGAAGTCGTCTACCAAGATTGCAAAAATGGTGACGGCCGGCTAAACAACATGGCTGCCGTTACTAAAAATAGACTAGGGAGGTCAGACTACTGTTTTTGGCTTGTAAATCAAAAAGTATAAGACATAGATGAAATTTGATGCACGCTTCTGCTTCAGCATTAAAAGCTCTATCATAGTCTCTTTGAGTCGAAGTTGTCAAATGACCCCTTATAGGAGTTACGGCCCTTAAAGGTGAAAAATAGCATTTTTTTATGTTTTTGGATTATAGAATGAAAACTATTACAGATAGAGAAAAGTTGTTGCTTGCTTAAATGTTCAGCTCATTTAACTCTACAAAAGTCTCCATAGGGTCAAAATTGTCAGACAACCCCTTATAGGGGTTACAGTCCTTAAAATAGCGTTTTTGTCATGTTTAAGGCCTATGGAATGAAAACTATAACTGATAGATAGAAGCTATTGCTTGCTTAAATTTTCAGCTTATTTAGCTTTACAAAAGTCTCCATAGAGTCGAAGTTGTCAGATGACCCTTTGTAGGGGTTATAGCCCCTAAAATAACGTTGTATCATGTTTTTGGCCTATGGAATGAAAACTATAGCATGTATAGAGAAGCTATTGCTTGATTAAATTTTCAGCCTATTTAACTTTACAAAAGTCTCCATAGGGTCAAAGTTGTCAGATGTCCCCTTATAGGGGTTACGACCCCTAAAATAACGTTCTTTCATGTTTTTGGCCTATAGAATGAAAACTATAGCAATCATAAATTGTTTCTAAGCATACGATACAGGAACTCAATAATAAAGGTAATAACAAAATGACTAAACTTCAAAGATCAATTTCAATGTCCAAGAGAAAGACAAAACATGGACAAATTTACGAGATAAATGAAAATCACAATGGAACTGATTTGGTGCATGCCTTCAAAAAGAAATTGCGCACTAAACTGTAATCCTCCGTTGCCATCCTGCCGCTGTCTGGAAGTAACACAAAACACAACACGGAATAATAATAATAATAATAATAATGTTACATAACTCCTACAAGTGTTTGCAAATAAAAATGTCATTGAACTGCAATATGTTCTCATATTTCAGAAGATGAATATTATGGAACAGTTAGTGGTTCAGTTAAAGAAGATAAACAGACCAGTTCGGTGTTGTCTCTTGATGGTAATAGTTATGCATAGTTAAGGTTTCTTTCCACCTCTGAAATTTGTCATCAATATGAAGCATTCAATGTATGAATCAACTTTCTAATCGTCAACTTTCCCTTCTTGTGTAGCAACATTCCGTCCGCTCCAGCTAATGAAGCTAACGTATCTCAATTGATTCGTTACTCCAGAGCGTGCGGGACTTACATCGATTTCTGAGCAGAGCAGAACGTATACAAATGCGTCATTTCTAATCGGCTATGCTTAATGAATAACAACAAAATGTAACACGAAATCATATTAAACATGAGCAAAAAGCATTCTTCAGCATTATAGGAGTTTTGATTTGCCAAAATGAATCAAGGATATACCAAACACACGGATGGACTATTACTATGTCACTTCGTTGCATAAAGGCTAAAGACAAAAGTAAAACAAATTGTTCAGGAGTGCAGTACATTTTTTTTTCAGAGGAAGAATGTCATAGAGAAACAGTCACTAGATCAATCAAAGAAGAAACCCAGATTAGAGTTGATTTACCAGCGGAAGGTAATACTTGTGCATTTTTTTTTATTTTCCCCCTTTTGAGCTCACCTGGACCAAATGTTCATATGAGCTATTGCCATCACTTGGCGTCCGTCGTCGTCGTCGTCCGTCGTCGTCTGTCGTCGTCTGTCATCGTCGTCGTTAACTTTTCTTTGAAAATCTTCTCCAAAACTACTGAAGGGATTGTTTTGAAACTTTGCACACTTCATCTATGGGATGTCGTCTACCAAGATTGCAAAAATAGTGACGGCCGTCCAAACAACATGGCTGCCGTTACTAAAAATAGACTAGGGGGTCAGACTACTGTTTTTGGCTTGTAAATCAAAAAGTATAGAAGATAGATGAAATCTGATGCACGCTTCTGCTTCAGCATCAAAAGCTCTACAAAAGTCTCCATTTAGTCGAAGTTGTCAGATGACCCCTTATAGGAGTTACGGCCCTTAAAGGTGAAAAATAGCATTTTTTCATGTTTTTGGATTAAAGAATGAAAACTATTACAGAGAGAGAAAAGTTGTTGCTTGCTTAAATGTTCAGCTCATTTAGCTCTACAAAAGTCTCCATAGGGTCGAAGTTGTCAGATAACCTCTTATAGGGGTAACGGCCCCTAAAATAACGTTTTTCATGTTTAAGGCCTATGAAATGAAAACTATAGCTGATAGAGAGAAGCTATTGCTTGCTTAAATGCTGAGCTTATTTAGCTTTACAAAAGTCTCCATAGGGTCGAAGTTTTCAGATGACCCTTTGTAGGGGTTATAGCCCCTAAAATAACGTTTTATCATGTTTTGGGCCTATGGAATGAAAACTATAGCAGATATAGAGAAGCTATTTCTTGATTAAATTTTCAGCTTATTTAGCTTTACAAAAGTCTCCATAGGGTCAAAGTTGTCAGATGTCCCCTTATAGGGGTAACGACCCCTAAAATTACGTTCTTTCATGTTTTTGGCCTATAGAATGAAAACTATAGCAATCATAAATTGTTTCTAAGCATACAATACAGGAACTTAATAATAAAGGTAATAACAAAATTACCGAACTTCAAAGATCAATTTCAATGTCCAAGAGAAAGACAAAACATGGACAAACTTACGAGATAAATGAAAATCACGATGGAACTGATTTGGTGCATGCCTTCAAAAAGAAATTGCGCACTAAACTCTAATCCTCCGTTGCCATCCTGCCGCTGTCTGGAAGTAACACAAAACACAACACGGAATAATAATAATAACAATAATGTTACATAACTCCTACAAGTGTTTGCAAATAAAAATGTCATTGAACTGCAGTATGGTCTCATATTTCAGAAGATGAATATTATGGAACAGTTAGTGGTTCAGTTAAAGAAGATAAACAGACCAGTTCGGTGTTGTCTCTTGATGGTAATAGTTATGCATAGTTAAGGTTTCTTTCCACCTCTGAAATTTGTCATCAATATGAAGCATTCAATGTATGAATCAACTTTCTAATCGTCAACTTCCCCTTCTTGTGTAGCAACATTCCGTCCGCTCCAGCTAATGAAGCTAACGTATCTCAATTGATTCAGTACTCCAGAGCGTGTGGGACTTACATCGATTTCTGAGCAGAGCGGAACGTATACAAATGCGTCATTTCTAATCGGCTATGCTTAATGAATAACAACAAAATGTAACACGAAATCATATTAAACATGAGCAAAATGCATTCATCATCATTATAGGAGTTTTGATTTGCCAAAATGAATCAAGGATATACCAAACCCACGGATGGACTATTACTATGTCACTTCGTTGCATAAAGGCTAAAGACAAAAGTAAAACAAATTGTTCAGGAGTGCAGTACATTTAGTTTTTAGTTTTTTTTTCAGAGGAAGAATGTCATAGAGAAACAGTCACTAGATCAATCAAAGAAGAAACCCAGATTAGAGTTGATTTACCAGCGGAAGGTAATACTTGTGCATTTTTTTTTATTTTCCCCCTTTTGAGCTCACCTGGACCAAATGTTCATATGAGCTATTGCCATCACTTGGCGTCCGTCGTCGTCGTCGTCCGTCGTCGTCTGTCGTCGTCTGTCATCGTCGTCGTTAACTTTTCTTTGAAAATCTTCTCCAAAACTACTGAAGGGATTGTTTTGAAACTTTGCACACTTCATCTATGGGATGTCGTCTACCAAGATTGCAAAAATAGTGACGGCCGTCCAAACAACATGGCTGCCGTTACTAAAAATAGACTAGGGGGTCAGACTACTGTTTTTGGCTTGTAAATCAAAAAGTATAGAAGATAGATGAAATTTGATGCACGCTTCTGCTTCAGCATCAAAAGCTCTACAAAAGTCTCTATTTAGTCGAAGTTGTCAGATGACCCCTTATAGGAGTTACTGCCCTTAAAGGTGACAAATAGCATTTTTTCATGTTTTTGGATTATAGAATGAAAACTATTACAGAGAGAGAAAAGTTGTTGCTTGCTTAAATGTTCAGCTCATTTAGCTCTACAAAAGTCTCCATAGGGTCGAAGTTGTCAGATAACCTCTTATAGGGGTTACGGCCCCTAAAATAACGTTTTTTCATGTTTAAGGCCTATGAAATGAAAACTATAGCTGATAGAGAGAAGCTATTTCTTGATTAAATTTTCAGCTTATTTAGCTTTACAAAAGTCTCCAATGGGTCAAAGTTGTCAGATGACCCCTTATAGGGGTAACGACCCCTAAAATAACGTTCTTTCATGTTTTTGGCCTATAGAATGAAAACTATAGCAGTCATAAATTGTTTCTAAGCATACAATACAGGAACTCAATAATAAAGGTAATAACAAAATTACCGAACTTCAAAGATCAATTTCAATGTCCAAGAGAAAGACAAAACATGGACAAACTTACAAGATAAATGAAAATCACAATGGAACTGATTTGGTGCATGCCTTCAAAAAGAAATTGCGCACTAAACTCTAAACCTCCGTTGCCATCCTGCCGCTGTCTGGAAGTAACACAAAACACAACACGGAATAATAATAATAATAATAATAATGTTACATATCTCCTACAAGTGTTTGCAAATAAAAATGTCATTGAACTGCAGTATGGTCTCATATTTCAGAAGATGAATATTATGGAACAGTTAGTTGTTCAGTTAAAGAAGATAAACAAACCAGTTCGGTGTTGTCTCTTGAAGGTAATAGTTATGCATAGTTAAGGTTTCTTTCCACATCTGAAATTTGTCATTAATATTAAGCATTCAATGTATGAATCAACTTTCTAATCGTCAACTTTCCCTTCTTGTGTAGCAACATTCCGTCCGCTCCAGCTAATGAAGCTAACGTATCTCAATTGATTCGTTACTCCAGAGCGTGCGGGACTTACATCGATTTCTGAGCAGAGCGACACGTCTGACGCAAAAATTGCTCAAACAGAGTTTTGTTGCTCCTCGGTTGCTGTCATCACTCTAGAAATTTAACGGAAGACATCATGCACTTATAGACAAATATGGGATTCTGATCTCTCACATGAGTGCAGATGTTGGTTTGTCATAGGGTTCCTTTACAAGATTTGACACGCTGAATGGGCTATTTGCAACGCGACGGGTGTGCTATAGCAAGCAGTAACTGCTTACTCTTGCGAAGCACCTGTTTCTTGTATCGACTTGAGTTCGCGTTGTTGATTGATATTCAGTTATTTTGTGTTTCCATGTTTTACATGTCGTCTGTTTTTGTCCCGTTCTTGTTGGTATTTACTGGTTTTGTCTCTGCCCTTTCGGACTTTTGACATTCGGATACCCTATTGGTACCTCTGCTTCTCTCAGCCAATCTTCATAGAAAATATATAATGTTCGAATACTGTGCATTCAATAAAATAATGATGACATAAAGAAAGTCCTTCTTGAACATATAATGAATATAGTGGATTGAGTCCTATAAATACTTAGAGTATTTTGTTCATTTCAAATTGACGTTGCAGTATGGTTATATACAATCCTACAAAATACAGCATAATATCAAACCAAAGTTATCTGGGACGTAAAATGTCTCATAAAAAGTCTCAACATGTATACAAATGCGTCATTTCTAATCGGCTATGCTTAATGAATAACAACAAAATGTAACACGAAATCATATCAAACATGAGCAAAATGCATTCACCAGCATTATAGGAGTTTTGATTTGCCAAAATGAATCAAGGATATACCAAACCCACGGATGGACTATTACTATGTCATGTCGTTGCATAAAGGCTAAGGACAAAAGTAAAACAACTTGTTTAGAAGTGCAGTACATTTAGCTTTTTTTTCAGAGGAAGAATGTCATAGAGAAACAGTCATTAGATCAATCAAAGAAGAAACCCAGATTAGAGCTGATTTATCAGCGGAAGGTAATACTAGTGCATTTTTTTACTAGTCCTTTTTAGCTCACCTGGACCAAAGGGTCCAGGTGAGCTATTGTCATCACTTGCCGTCCGTCGTCGTCGTCGTTAACTTTTCTTGAAAATCTTCTCCTCCGAAACTACTGAAGGGATTGCTTTGAAACTTTGCAAACTTTATCTATGGGATGTCCTCTACCAAGATTGCACAAATGGTGACGGCCGTCCAAACAACATGGCTGCTGTTACTTAAAATAGACCAGGGGGTCAGACTACTGTTTTTGGCTTGTAAATCAAAAAGTATATGAGATAGATGAAATCTGGTGCACGATTCTGCTTCAGCATCAAAAGGTCTAAAAAGGTCTCCATTGAGTCGAAGTTTTCAGATGACCCCTTATAGGAGTTACGGCCCCTTAAAGGTGAAAAATAGCATTTTTTCATGTTTTTGGCCTATGGAATGAAAACTATAGCAGATAGAGAGAAGTTATTGCTAACTTAAATGTTCAGCTTATTTAGCTTTACAAAAGTCCATAGGGTCGAAGTTGTCAGATGACCACTGATAGGGGTTATTGCCCTTAAAATAACGTTTTTTTCATGATTTGGGCCTACGGCTACATAATGAAAACTATAGTAGATAGAGAAAATCTGTTACTTGCTTAAATGTTCAGCTCATTTAGCTCTAGAAAAGTCTTTTTAGGGTCGACATCAAGACCAGGTGAGCGATTCAGGCTCATGGGAGCCTCTTGTTGTGTTGCACCTTTCCTTTGATTCGAACAGCTAGAAGTTGCAAATAGAAAAAAATAATTTGAAATTACAGAGCTGGTATACTGTAATATGACTCATGTGATACAATAAACATGACAAACAATTTTGATACAAAAGATCTTCGTTCGTTGTCACAACTTGTTTGGCTATATAATGTATTTATATACTAATGTTCCTTGACCATAAGTGGATAATGTCTCATGAGTCCAAAAAATGTATCGTTTGAAATCAATAAAATGTCCGTTAAATCTTTTCAGTGGCGTTTTAGATGATTTTTGCAAAAGGTATTGTGCATGTTGTGGATGCACTTGGCACACGGGCGGTTCGTGGAGAAGACTTTTGTTGTTTTTTTTTTGGTTACATATAGGCTCAGGACAAGACAAAAAACAAATATTGAGTCTTACAGTACATTTTGCTCATTCTTGTATTTCAGATGGTGAAATATATACAGAAACAGTCACTGAATCAGTTGAAAATGAGACCCAGACCAGTTTGGCTGTATCTACCAAAGGTAATACTTGTTTTGTTTGTAAGTAAGACAATGAGACTTCGTAAAAAGTTCAATGACCGACGTGGTTATTGTAATTTTTCTATCATTTACTTCCCATGTTTAAGTGAAAAATAGCTTGACCTCTGGCTTATGCTGTTTATGTGGTGGTGTGTCATAAAGTTATTGTAACTTCGTCCTTAAACGTATAGTTAATAGATCATTGCAAACATTATCAATATGATATTACAATTATGACCTGCTTACCCTTTCGAAGAACTTTTTCTTTCTTTTTAATTTATGTTTCAATACGTGTCGTTGTGTGCATTGCAGCTACTTTGTTTGTATTGGTGTTGTGATAAAAATAGCGCTTAAGTATAATTCAACATATTAAATGAAAAAAATGAAAAAAAGTCAAAGTTTATTCAGCAGTTGATACAGAGTTGCTTCCAGCAGGATCTGTTTCAGGGAAAGGATACAAAACACCTTTGAAGTTACATTATTCCAAATTGTGTCGATTAAAAATGATGCTAAAATACAGTACATTCTAACTTTTCAGAAGATGAATGTCGCAGAAAAACAGTCACTAAATTGTTGGAGGAAGATGATCAGACCAGCTCGACAATAACCAAGGAAGGTAATAACCGTACATCTTCTTTCAATTGTCAAAGTTTAGATATGTCATGTAATTTTAACATTGAATGTTTGTTGTCTTAGTTTGCATTAAATTAAGTACAGATTATTTTAAGGAACAAAACCTTGTAAGATAAAGTTTAACAATGTTTTCTACCGTTTTGCATGAAAAAGTACCTTTATCTGTATAGTGTCTTCGTTTTTAGATTATACATCATTTAAAAATATGATGCAAAATGGGGATAAAGGCCCATATCTCCTACAATGTCTCAAATCAAAATGAATGTGTAATAAAACGAAAAGAAATATACATTTGAGCTATAGAACATAAGACATAAGACATATGTTGCCTTTCCTCGAATAATCATTTATCATACATAATTTTTCCAATCCCAAAGCATTTTAATATGATCAATATCTATAACAAATTGAAAATCCTTACCAATTTAGTCAAAACATCATATTGCGGTATAAACAAAGCGTTTTCTGGGTATAGATTAATAAAATATGTATTCACTCGAGTCATGATGAGTGATTGATTATGATTTTTATGTTTTGTGTTTCTTTTTGAAGTTTTTGCTTGTGTGTAGTGGTTTTGTCGTTGCCCTTTTGGACTTTTGACATTCGAATACCCCATTGGCGCCTTTTGCTTATCAATTGGTCTCAATTCCTTAAGAAATAAACCATTTCAAATCGGTGTCGAAAACCATGCAGCAGCCTAAAATTCGTTTTTTATACAAACATGCAAATGGTTCATGAACCTATGGAATATGACTGTTACTGGCTCTCTCCGTTGATATTTAGGGATGAAGAAACCTCGAAGGTTTAGAAATGCACTACATTAAATACATTCTAATTTTCAGAAGATGACTCTCAGAAAGAAACAGTCACAGAAACAATTACTGAAGAGACCCAGACCACGTCGGCCTTACCATCGGAAGGTAATACTAGTGCATTGTTTGTATTTCCATCATCCATGCAGCAACATTTCAGTCTGTTTTAGAATTAGGACTTTGCAAAATCACAAAAAATGTAACGCAATCGGATAGAAGCATAACACAATACACGATAATTTTAAATAATTACTAAACCTGTTCTGATGTTTTATTACAGTACTATGTAATGTCCCAACATGAGATATGTTTTGAATTAAAATAGAAATTATAATAATGAATATTTAAATAAAAAAACATTCTACAATGATATACTTATTGTAAAATATCCGTAGAACGCAGAACATCGAAAATTTTGTAGTTTCTATCAAAAGCTCTAGAATTTGAAATATTTTGTTAAACAATTGCATGAAGCAATAATAAAGAATATAGTAACTGCATGCTGTTGCTTACAAAAAAAAATAAAAATAAAACACATTTGTAAATAAGAATTTGGTTTCCAAAATAATCAATTCAAATTTGAAATATTATTGTAATGTAATGGTTTGGTTTGTTTTTGTTGATGAATTGCATATTTGACAACAAATATTTCATGTTTTATTACAAAACATTGTCATTTCTGTTATTTCTTAAATTACAATATATATTTTTTTACATTTTTCCTTTCTTCACTTTTATAAACTGAAATACGATCAAACACTTTTTTTTTTATTTTTCAGATACCACTCATGCTCAGGCTCCAGTTAATAAATCACAGCTACCAAGAGAACTCAAACAGATCAAACAGATTGATATGTCAGGAGACTTTTGCGATTGCACCGCTGTAGATGATAAATTTGTGATATGTGACAATGAGAAGAAACGATTAGTCATCACTGATTCTGATGGTTCTAATGTACGCGATATCCCTCTGTCTGGAATGCCATACTGGATAACAGCTATGGATAACACAACAGTAGCTGTAAATATAGGGGACAGCGATATCAATATAATAAACATCTACAGCGGTCAATGCATACGTAGGATTAGTATCAATGGTTTTGTTCATGGATTAAAATACAGTGAACCTCACCTTTACCTCGGTGTTAGTGGTAAAGGAAAACAGGTGATTGATCTTCACGGTAACAACATTACGACCATACCAACGAAAAGGGACGTATACTTTATGACTACAAACAAACAAAACATCTACTACTCAGATCATTACACTGTATCATGTGTTACACAATCTGGAGAAAGGATGTGGACAGTTGAAGATCCTATGGTCAAAGACATTCGCGGTCTAACAACAGACGACACAAACATTTACGTGACTTGTCATTACAGTCACACCGTGTTTGTGATTTCGCCTGATGGGAAACAAGTCAGACAATTGCTCTCTGAAACAGATGGACTTAGATATCCACGAGGAATATGTTACAATGGAAAATCAAAAACTTTAATGGTGTGTAACGAGCGTGGACCTGCCTTTTTGTTCAACATTGTGAAATAAAGTTTTCATTCGATATTCCTGATGTTCTCGATTATACTTTAAAATAGTTTCATAGCTTAAATGTACAACATTGCAAAATGATATTTGACATTAACCTGTTATTAGTGTTGTATATGTATTTTGACATGATTTCAACTTATTTTGATTGAATCTGATTTGTAAATAATATTTTAATAAAATATACTGTATTGAAAGTGTTACTTTACATTGCCAAACAGTTATTGTCCTCCTGTTTAAACTATATGTCATTTGAAATGCATTTGATGATTTACTAGAAAGTTTTCTCATTTTAATTATATTGAGTGACGTTTTATTTTATTTTATTTCCTATGCACTAAAGTACATATAATTTTACTACATGTATATTATGTAAATTATGTGCAAAGTTTTATTCCAAACGAGCCATTGTCAAAATTCAAACCAAAACTATAAATCATGTTGTATTTGAGAAACAAAATTGTATCAATGTGACAATTGAAACCATAGATTTAAAAATTCATTGACTAATTGGTAGACATAAAAATGACAAATCACAGCGTACAAAAACACAAATGAGACAACCAAACTGCAATCAGTATTATGAATTCAATTACAAACGAAAATAGAAAAGCGTGTGATGCAGAAACAATGCAAGCCTGCGTTATCAAAATATGTTCACATTGCAAAGCATGAACTTTTAAAATTATTATTACTTGTTGAAAGAAGAAAAAGATGAAAAGTCACGAAAATTATCATTAAAAGACTAAGGTAATAGATTATGTTATAATGATATTGCAGAAAAAGACTAAGGTAAAACATTCTGTTTCGATGAATGAGATTCCTCAGCAAAGATGCACTAGCGTATATTTGTTATTGCAAACCTTCAACAAAACAAGTTTATATAATCTTGAAACAAAACATGTATTCAAACACAGTTAATGAATGCACGTCTATTATGATCACTGTGGTCAATATAATTTACCTAGAAAACACATAACAATACAAGAGCAATAAGAAAACATCTGTCTCGATATCATTTATTTACTTGACCAATCTACAAGCCCATGATGTCTACCGTAGAATTTCTTGAGTAAAGATAGCGACTGAGGATCAAAATACATTGTAAATCTGTGTTTGCAATTTCTGTGTAAAATGATTTGAGTCATAATATTGATTCCAGTCCGAACATCCTTTGGTTTTGATATTTGCTTCAAATATTCGTAATGTTTCTACACTCTTTTGGATAGAGCGCATAGGGTGCTGTTAAAGTAGAATAAAGAATTGTAAAATAGTGGTAGCTTCAATACGCTCAAAATTAGCAGAAAAAACTATTATACAAAACTATTACACAAAAATGTATTTATTGCACTTAAGTAGCTTAAAGAAAAGTACTTGCACATACCTGCAAGAGATTCAGGTTCAAAGCCTGGCCTAAGTCTCATTCATTACAAAGAAGCCATGAAATAAACAATTTAAACAAGGGGGGTTTGGGGCCCCATAAAACCTGGATTAAAGCAAGTACTAAGTCAGGACCATTGTGTTCTTTAATTTTCCGGTATGTAGTTCGGTGTTTTCATTGTTACCTTTAAGCTTTCAAATTTTTCTTGGGCGGACAGTCTTATAAAGCTAATGACAATGATTTGTGGACACATTCTACATAAATTGTATTTTCAAAATTGTTTTATTTTCTAAAAGAAAAAAAGGCTATATCAGCTTCCCCTTTTTTTCACCTATGTAGACAAACGGGAGGCTCTTGTTTATCGAAAAATCAAAACCAATTTCATCAACTGTTTAATGTAACAAACATGGAAAGATGTAAGAAAAAAATAAAGGTAAAATGAGCAACATCATTAGAAAGAAATTGGATATTGTTACCAATTTCTTAGCGTTTCAAGCAAAATTAATGCCCTGATGTAAATGGCCCTTAATTGGTTACTATTAAGTATCTAGTAAAATATTTTCATTCATAATAAGGTTAGATATGGTTGAAATAAAAATATTCAATACCTGAAAAAAACGACATCATCGGTAAAATGAGCGACTACAAAACGAAGAAACAATCAACATAACCATACCCACAACACAACACCAAAATAGCAACGATTATGAACATTATAAAAAAAATTGGTTTTTTGATCAATAAAGTTATAACAAAATTATCAAACTTAGAGATGAATTTTAAATGTCCGTGAGAAAAGACAAAACAATGAAGACCTACCGGGAAAATAGTCGATCTTAATGGTCCTGTCTTGGTACAGGCATATCAACAGAAATGGTGGGCTAAAGCACATTCAATCCCCTTTCCATTTCGATCTATGGGTCCGGAGATACATATTTGTTTTATACCTATACTAGAATTCCCCAGAAAAAATGAGTATATACTCAGCCGTCCCCCTGAAGATCAAGTATATTCTCGCAGGGAAAAATCTTGTATGCAGACACACATAGTAATTTTCCCCACCATACTGACCAACCTTGCCCCAATTCTAAACCATTGCAATACTAATGACTCTGAAAGAACAAAATGTCAGTTTTCAATATTTTTAAGATAGCTAGTGCGGATGGAATGTAGTTATCTGTAAAGATTTGAGGAGGGAAACCCATAGTGTTTGTGTGCATGTTCAGGGCACATCCAATATAAATATCTGCTGAGATAAAAACAATAAGTTTGAGAAGCCGATTCAACTCAATTTTAACCCTATACACATTTCAGTATAACACATGCTCATATTTTGTGGCGTTTCCTGATAAAAAGTTAGAAGCTCAGCCTCATTAATGGTTGCCGTAGTTGACATAGAACTTTTTATCAACCACTTCACGATCATCTTACAAAAAACATTAACTGCGAAAATGTATTACCGTTGAGCCACCGTTACAAAAGCCATTGCACAGATAACTCAGCTTCAAATGTCCCCACAACAACACGGATCGGGAACATAAAATGACCCGAATTCCTATCGTGTGTGTGTGTCCGTCACGGTATATCAGCAACTGTTATTTGCAGGCCTTTTGATATTTGGTTTCAGTTTTATGTAGCAGTCTCTTATAGTGGGATGTGTTTTTAGGTCTGCCGATTATACAGAACCTGTTTAATGAACCTTTAAAGAGTTATTTGCGCTGGGTAAGTGACTAAAAAGTATATTTTTTGCAATTTGTGCCAATCTGCAACACTCTGCGTACAATATATGCTTTTTTTAAGATTTTTACACAAATAAATGTTTATGCTGATTCTAATATATTAATCTTTATGTGCTTACTTCAATGCTACACGACTATTTCTAATGGTTTCTCATTGCAATGTACTACGAAACAATTTACTGTGGATTCACTGTTTTTCGTGGGTACCAATTTCCGTTGTTTAATGAAAAATTACCAATTCGTAGATTCTTAATTCCGTTGTTTTAAGCACTGCAGCATACAGATCAATGTTAAATTTCATTTTCGTGGGACATCAATTTTCGTGGGTAAAGGCCATCGAGGAAAACCACGAAAATTGGTACTCCACGAATAAAAATGAAACCACAGTATTTGATTTAAACAAGAAGCATCTGTTGCTGCCTTTCGAAAAGTAGGCAAGGGTATATATATCACACAAAAAAAACTAATGCTGTGTGTATTGTTTTTATGTGCAAGTTCGGTTGAATCTCTACAATCGATTTATTTCAAAATATTTTATACATAAAACGCATGCACCTCAATAGAGACTTATTTGATGCAATGACAAAAGTAAGCCATAAAAGTGCACAAGGTGACACACCAAAACAAAACAATTTGAAACTAGTCATTTTCTGTGGTTAATAACAAAGTAAAATCTTGACAATTTGGACTATAAATCAAACAAGAGACAAACAGGATCCTGAATTGCTGAACCGGTTCCTTAAGCCATAATGGTCTTCTCTAGGTGTCATCTGACATCTTCGATCCAATGAAGACTTTCGCATAGCTTAATGGATGATTAAACAAGGAAAACTTTTTTTTTCTGTCTGCAATAGTTTTCATTTCATAAATCTTAGCTTGATCGCAAGAAACACTGCTTTTGAACTTTCAAGGGCCATAACTCCTGTAAGTGGTCATCTGACAGCTTCAACACTATAACGACTTTTGTAAAGCTTAATAAGCTAGATTTTAAGCAAGCAACAACTTTTCTGTGTCTGCAATATTTTTTTCATTTGTTAGAGTAAAAACATGATAAAATTAAATACGAAAGAATATGGAATATGTGCCAACATAAAACATGAATCCTTAAAAGAATCATAACCGCTTTGATGATTCATCTGGTATGCTAAGATTCAATGGAGACATTCGTAAAGCTTAATGAGATGAAAGTTTAAGCAAGCAACGGCTTTTTTCTATATGCAATAGTTTTTTGTATTTTATTACTAGGCAAACACATTAGAAATACGGTATTTTTTAACTTCTTAGGGCCTATAAGTGGTCATCTGACATTTTCAAGAATATGGATACTTTTTGTATAGCCTAATGAACTGAAGGTTTAAGCAAACAACAACTAGCTGATGGTTTCAACAAGCAACAGTTTCTCATCATTTGTAATAGCTTTCATTTTATACGGCAAAAACATAAAACAACGTTATTTAATACATTGAAAGGGTCATAAACCCTTAAAAGCCTCAATTTGACAGCTTTGACCGAATGGATCAAATAGATACTTTTGTATAGCTAATTAATCTAAAAGATTAAGCAAGCAGCAGCATTTCTGTATCTGCAATAGCTTTCAATCCATAGGACAAAAACATGAGAAAATGCTATTTTTGACATTTGAAGAGCCATTACCTCTATGGAGGTCATTTGACAATTTCGACCTCATGTTATGATGTATATCGATATTTCAAGGAGTAATATCTTATCCGCAGCATTTGAATCAAAACTTTGGAAGATAAAAAAACAGTCAAAAAGTACTCAAGACCAAAAAGTTCGAACAGGGAAGCCAAATTAAGCACAGAGGATATCGACCATGTGCAGTGCAAGGAAAGAAACCTGATGTTTTAAACAATTTTGAATTTAACATCGGTGAATTTCAATGACAAAAATATTAGAAATTATTTGGTAATTCGTGTCAGACAAGTCCGACGATTGGCCTTGTGATTACCTTCGGGGACCTCAGGTCCACCAGCAGCGGTAATCTACCTAGTGATTTTAAAATACACATACCAAAGAGCGAGTATAAAACTTTTTTTACCTTTAAAGAGCCATAATCCCTAAAAATCTTAATTTGACAGCTTTGAACGAATGGAGACTTTTGTTTAAGCTTCATGGGCTGAAGGTTAAGGCAAGCAACAATATTTCTCTTTTTGCAATAGTTTTCGTTCTAGAAGACAGTAACATAAAAAAACACTTTGTGTTACCTTCCTAGGGCCATACTTCCTATAAGGGGCCATCTGTAAACTTTCATTTTAGAGATGGAGACTTTTGAAGACCTTAATGAGATGAAGTTTTAAGCAAGCACCAACTTTTCTCTATTTGCAATAGTTTTCATTTTATAAGACAAAAACCTGAAAAAAGTTATGTTTTTCCTTCTATGGGCCGCAACTCCTATGAGGGTTCATCTGTCAACTTGATTAAAATCCACCCTATAGAGACTTTTGTAGACCTTAATGAGATGAAGGTTGAAGCAAGCAACAGCTTTTCTCTATCTGCTATAGTTTTCTTTCTATATACCAAAAACATAAAAAAAAACGCTGTGTTTAACTTTTACAGGGCCCTATCTCCTATAAGGAGTCATCTGACAACCTCCACCCTATAGAGACTTTTGTAGAGCTTAACGAGTGAAACATTTAAACAAGTAACAGTTATTCTCTATCTGCAATATTTTTCTTTCTTAAGATCAAAAACATGAAGAAAACTTTTTTAACCTTCACATGGCCCTCTCCCCTCATCCTCGGTAACCCAGGGGTTCTTCTCTCGCTTACTCATTCATCACCCCTGGGACACTTGGTATGAAGTTGTTCGTTTCGAGTTCAGGATCGGATCTTGAACTTGATATTTTTTCTATATAGAAACAAGTTAAAATCGCATTTGAAAAATTTAAAGCGACCAATCAGGAAGCTCGTTACAAAACTATAAAAAACGAAGTATTTCATGCGTAATGTCCCAGGGGTGATGAATGAGTAAGCTAGAGAAGAACCCCTGGGTTTCCGAGGATGCTCTCACATATAAGGGACCATTTGACAACTTCCATCCTATGGAGAATTTTGTACAGCTTAATGAGTCTAAGGTTTTAAACAAGAAACTACAATTCTCTATCTACAATAGTTTTCACTCTTTAGTGGAAAAACATGAAAAACGCTATTTTTACCTTTACATGGCCTTAACCCTTAAAAGGGGTCATCTTACAACTTCGACCCATGGAGACTTTTGTAGATGTTGCACCAGATTTTTAATATCAATTACTAGTATACTTTTTATAAACAAGCCACACACAGTTTTCTCACCCACCTGATCTATTTTTAGCAGCAGCGGTCATGTTTTTTGATGAATCAAAAATTGCAACCCATGTCATCTTTAAATATTCAATTGAAAAAAGAACATGCAGAATTACCATATTTGAATTGGATAAATACACTTCACAAAAATCCATACAAAGAAAGGTTTATAGCTAGATCTTCATCCTGTTCAATAACAGAACTATCCGTTCAACTCACTTAGATATTATCTGCTGTCAAAGAAGGACAACAAGCATACTTTGACGCTATTTATAATCGTAGTGGAATTTATCATATGTGGATTTTAAAGAACGCAAAAGAATTGTAAGAAAGTTCTAACTCCCGGTCATTCTCTGATGTTCATTCTTTGAACATTTTTGATATTTCAACTTTGTACACCACAATGCCACACGAAAAACTTTAGTGTCGCCTGAAAAAAAAACTTATTGAAAAAGCTTTTTCAAATTCAAGGAACTTTGTTGTTTTAGGTTATAATTCTACATTTTTTTCCAAAACATCTGATAAAGATAAGGTAATATGTTACTTGTTGGATCAAGTTTGCAGTATGTTTGATTTCTACCAGTTATTAGGTTGATTGATATTCAGTTATTTTGTGTTTCCATGATTTACATGTTGTCTGTTTTTGTCCCGTTCTTGTTGGTGTTTACTGGTTTTGTCTCTGTTCTTTTGGCCTTTTGACCTTCGGATACCCCATTGATACCTCTGCTTCTTTCCCTATTGACAACATATTTGTTACATTTGGAGGAGAGATTTTTCAACTACAAATCGGCATTCCAATTGGCACAAACTGTGCTCCTCTTCTCGCCGACTTGTTTTTATACTCTTGCGAGACTTAATTTCTTCAGGAACTCCTAAAGAACAAGAAGATGAATGAGGCAAGGTCCTTGAATCTCACTTTCAGATATATTGATGACGTCCTCTCTGTTAACAACTCTTCGTTTAGTAGATATATTCCTTCAATATATCCTCCAGAGCTAGAGATTAAAGGAACCACCGAATCAACTTGCTTTACATTATTCTTGAATTTACATCTCGAATTTAACCCAGGTGGTCATCTCAGTACAAAAAATTACGATAAAAGAGACGATTTTGATTTTAAAATTATTAATTTTCCTAACCTGGAAAGTAACATACCAACGTCACCTGCATACGGTGTCTATATTTCACAACTTATTCGATATGCCAGGGCTTGTTAAACATTTTTTAGATTATTTGATTCGAAACCACTTTCTCCGTATCCGACTTTTTGACCAAGGTTGTAAGAAAATACGTTTCATACAATCTCTAAAAAAAATCTTACCTCATTATCAATAGTTCTTGCTTTGATTAGTGTTTGACTGGTTGTTGTACTGTTATGATAACCTTAGCGTCCCAAATATGTCTTTACAAACCTGCTGTGTTTTGTGTCACTACCGGACACACATATCGCAATGGAATAGGGGGTTTTGGCGCGCCTTAAAACCTGATTTAACCCACCATTTTTTTTAAATGCCTGTACCATATCAGGACCATTGCGGTCTTCAATTTTCTGGTATGTCTTCCTTGTTTTGTGTTGTCTTATGGACATTTGAGATTGGTTTTCCAAGCTCGGTAATTTTGTTATTACCTTTATTTTACATTACGAAACATAAATACAGCGATGAAACATATAAAATGAACAATAACAGGAAATATAATTAACTGTCCCCAGTTCTAATGACAGTATATTAAAAAAAATAAACTATAGAAATGTCATTCAGTGTTGATAGGTCTAAAAGCCATTTCAATTTGTTTATTCTGAAACCGATTTTCATGAAATAAAATCCAGTAAAAAGAAAACAAAATAGAGATCGTTGTTTCATTTTGAGTAAAATCGTAACATCCCTGCTTTTTAAGATATTGCAAGTAGAACTCAAGTGTACATTTAACGATTCAATTTCCCGTTTAAATCAATGCAAAATGTTTCATGAAAAACAGTAGTCGTGTTCTACTCACCATCTCTTAAAAACCATTGAAGTAAGGATTTTTGTCAAAATTAATCAAACAGTCTTTATTTTGTTTTCTTTTTACTGGATTTTATTTCGTGAAATAGAGACTTTTGTAGACCTTAATGAGATGAAGGTTTAAGCAAGCAACAGCTTTTCTCTATCTTTTCTCTATCTGCCATAGTTTTCTTTCTATAGACCAAAAACATAAAAAAAAACGCTTTGTTGAACGCTTTGTTTAACTTTTACAGAGCCCTATCGCCTATAAGGAGTCATATGAAAACCTCCACCCTATAGAGACTTCTGTGGAGCTTAATGAGTGAAACGTTTAAAATTTCTTCAGGAACTCGTAAAGAACAAGAAGATGAATGAGGCAAGGTCCTTTAATCTCACCTTTTAGATAAATTGATGACGTCCTCTCTGTTAACAACTCAAAAATATTGATAATTTGATACTTACTTTAAAATGTTAATTGCCTTTTTATACTTATGTCATTTTTGAGCATTACAGCGGTCAAGTGTGTCGGTTTTGTGTGATGATGCATCATCAAATCAAGTGTTTGACGTGTTGTGTCGGATTTAAAATCGACATGCTTGATTTTGTTACATCAGTCGATGGATGCTTCTTAGCTAGCTGTCAGTAACTTCGAGTGTTCTCAAGAGAGTATCTTTAAGTCCCGTTCATTAACTGTTGTCCTTTTGTCTCTGATACTCTCTTGTTGAATTGAACTTCTATCGATTTGATTTTTACTGTGTGTTAGTTTGTGCTTTGTTATTGATTATCATTAGGGGGAAGGTTGGCGCCAAAAAACTAGTTTAACCCCGCCACATTTTAATGTGCCTGTCCTAAGCCAGGAATCTTTATCAAAGCTTATGTTTGTATTTAGTCGAATTTTTATTAATTGTTTTTTGTCAAGAAGAGGGTCTTTCAATGCACTTTGGGATTAGGCTTGAATCATATGTATTTTATTTTCAATCCAGGGGCCAATTGAAAAACAGCGAGCAGCGACCGCTGGTCACATTGAAGGCTGCTGGCTGTTTTCCATTGTGGATATTTAAAATATACGTTTATAATGTAGGTTGTGTCGCGTACACTTATTCCATATCTCATTTTCTTCTAATCTTCGTTTGGTAGATAGATTCCTTCAATATATCCTCCAAAGCTAGGGATTAAAGGAACCACCGAATCTACTTGCTTTACATCATTCTTTAATTTACATCTCGAATTTAACCCAGGTGGTCATCTCAGTACAAAATATACGATACAAATGACGATTTTGATTTTAAAATTATTAATTTTCCTAACCTAGGACCGGTTGTTCAACTGTTGAGAAGGTTGTTATTGTGTGTGTGTGTTGATCATCGAAATAATTCTGTGGAGATGATGAACTTCTTAATGTGTTGCATGGTTTGGTACACGGTTGTTGTTCCGGCCGGCATTCTGGAGCTGACCAAAGGGCTGGTGTTGGTCCTGGCCCTTCTGGTGCAGCCCATGGCCCTGGTCTAATAAAATAAATTTTCTGTTCAGACTTTTTATTGTAAAATACAATATTCAAATAATTGCAAATATTGTTAATAAATATTAGTATTGGAACTACGGAAACTCGCTTAGCTTTGGTGAACTTTTCAAACCCTTACATTTTAAAATTAGATATTTTAAGATTTATGTACTTTTATATTTTAAATGTTTCAGAATATTTACTAAAGCGTTCTGTAAAATTACAAAGTATGAATATTAAATATGCTTACCTAATAAAATAAATTTTCTGTTCAGACTGGCGAACACAGACAAAACTCAGTATTTATAGAACTATGTCGCACAGCTGAATCATACCAAGACAATGTGTAGGTCAAATTTGGACATTAGATTCACGTTCTTTCAAAATAGAAACCAAGATATATTACGTAAAGAGGCAACCAAAGAGAACGAAAGTATTTACAATAGATTGATATCTTACCTATGAATTGAGATAATAATGAAATAAAAATTCATTTAAAATTAAGATTCCAAAATTTGTTCCAAGAAATTATTTCAGAAGTTATATTTATTAATTCAATTTACTTTTAACCTAGGTGAAGCCTAATCATACAAATCCAAGATGTGTTTTGTTTTTCATGTAACGTTTCCCAACCAATAGAACAAAAACTAAGGTTCTAAAAATACTAATGACATTACTTTTGCGCTCGAGGTTATGCTGACGACACATAATCATAAGATCATGATCTTTTGGACATTTGCCTCAATCTTAATTAGCAATCGCTAATATTGCAAAAGAATTGAACTAGAAAGAAGACACGGAAGTGTTTCAATGGAATTTTCGTAACTAAATGTTTTACGAATATACCAGCTTCTTAACATCTCCCTCGATTTTCTATTCGAGCGACCTCGCTCGATTTTAATATTCAAAAATTTGTTCGGAAAATTTAGCTTGTAAAGAATCTTCTTAACATTTCCCTCGACTTTTAAATCTTTTTCTGAACATATAATTGCGATTTTTCATTTTGCTATTTTTAATAGTTTTTTTTGTCATTTATAAAAGACTAAAGGCAGGATAAATGGGTTCGCTTGCTTAGTTCCAAAATTCAAAAGGAATGACAAATCATTAACCAACACGAAATCAGTGTCATTTCCATAGATGTGTACATGTTTGTTTTGTATTGTGTTCATAACAGCTTTAAATTATCAACCTCTTTTTTATGTAGTTTTTTTTTATATATATACATGTTTCTGGGTTGTTTTTTTTTTTAGTGTTGACATTCATATTTTGTTCTTGTGTTGATCCTACAATGTGTTTTTAATTATTTCCCATCGGTTACTGAATTGTCACTTTTCCCTTCAATATACAGAAAAGAGCAAGCAGTTGAATTACGACAAAATTTGGGTGCAACAATGTTACATTAACATGATTACCGTACATATTGAAAGTAGTTTTTTTTTAAATGCTTTACTTTTGAGATTTGAATATATTGAGTCCTCAATTAGCTTTTGAAACAACGGCAACGAAACTTGTGCCATATCTAAAAAATATTGAAAATCTACTCTTTTTGACACTCAAACTCGTGCCAAATATGATGTACATAAAATTTCATTTGTTCCTTACGTTACAACACAATACAAGGCTTGCAAGAAGTTTTGATACAAACTCGACCGTATCTGACCTGTTAAAGCCCTAAGAGTTATTCGAAGCAATGAGAGGCCTCCATCGGAATCAGGAATACATCTATTCAAACTTGTTCCGAGAAAAACTTAATAAAATCCATAATAAACCAACTATACATTAATATCAATACAATAGTTTCATGAAAAGTTTCGGCAAGATTTAATTAATCATATAAGTCTCCCCCTTATTATCGCATGACGATGTAAAAATATCTCAATCAATGTTGTGTTTTTTCATACTGAAGTGGTATACCAAAATCTAGATCCATCGCCATAGTTCAAAGTTCGGCTTATATGTTTGACTAGCTGTGTGACTTGAACAGTAAGCACAGTTGTCACATGCCACTTACATTCTCATAATGACACTTCTATGAGAAGAAATCAATAACTCGCGTTCATGTGAACGAGGCGGGTAAATATCTTGTTTTTCTTGCAATTCATAAAATCGGTAGATACCAGCTCCCAGACCAATATCTACATAATCCGACCTACCAACCAATGACGTTACAAAGAGCAAGAAACTGGAAGAAACAAAATTATACCCCAGGTCCGTTAGTTAAACATTAATTTAACCAAGCGATACTTAAATTACTTGCAAACTTAGCAAACCTTTATCAACGATCAAGCAAAAAAAATGCTTGTACCTCATTAAACTTAAAAGAAAATTAAAGCTTACTAAAGACTCAATTTAGATGTCGCCTAACTTCTATTAGCTAATTTTTTTGTTTATTTGATCGATAACTTGGTGTTTTTACGCGATTTGTGTCAATATCATTTTTTTTAATGATCATTAACCTAGCAGGACGAGGGCAGTATTAGTGGTTAGTAAAAATAGATTATGGTAGTTCGTTGACCTGAAAGAATACAGAATATAACAATTTACATAAAAAAAACGTTACTGTCTCTGGATGAAACAATCATTTAACTTACAGTTTGTGGAAATGTAAAAAGAATATCCAAATTATTATTTAAAGTCAGAATTAAAAATTAATGTCACAGAAACACAAAATTCCAAAGGAAAATAATCAACATCAAAGGCGTGGCTGGCGTGGGTCATCTATAAGATGAAGTTCAAAATAAGTCCAATCTTTATATGATACGGGGTAGATCCAAATTCTGAATATGTGGAATGGAACAATAATGTCTTGGTTAGGTAAATGATGAAACAAGTAAATTCGAAAGGTTTGAAAAATGCAAGTCCTTCTTTTCAAACCTTTGCGCGAAACTGTACAGTTGCCGGCATTTCGAAATCGGGTTTGAAAAGTCGAGGAGGACCATGGATCTTCTTTCTCGGAAAACCGTTTTGACCGTGGATGGAGACTGGTCCGACGGAATTCCTCCCGAGGCTTTGTCCACCATCTGTTGAGAAGCCTGTTAATATAGTGCTGAACGTTTTGATGCGTTGGGTTGGTGGACGGTACATGTTCCGGCCGGCATTGTGGAAGATTGACCAAAGGGATGGCTGTGGTTGACCAAAGGCTAGTTGTTGGTCCTGGCCCTTCTGGTGCAGCCCATGGCCCTGGTCTAATAAAATAAATTTTCTGTTCAGACTTTTTATTGTAAAATACAATATTCAAATAATTGCAAATATTGTTAATAAATATTAGTATTGGAACTATGGGAACTCGCTTAGCTTTGGTGAACTTTTCAAACCCTTACATTTTAAAATTAGATATTTTAAGATTTATGTACTTTTATATTTTAAATGTTTCAGAATATTTACTAAAGCGTTCTGTAAAATTACAAAGTATGAATATTAAATATGCTTACCTAATAAAATAAATTTTCTGTTCAGACTGGCGAACACAGTCAAAACTCAGTATTTATAGAACTATGTCGCACAGCTGAATCATACCAAGACAATGTGTAGGTCAAATTTGGACATTAGATTCACGTTCTTTCAAAATAGAAACCAAGATATATTACGTAAAGAGGCAACCAAAGAGAACGAAAGTATTTACAATAAATTGATATCTTACCTATGAATTGAGATAATAATGAAATAAAAATTCATTTAAAATTAAGATTCCAAAATTTGTTCCAAGAAATTATTTCAGAAGTTATATTTATTAATTCAATTTACTTTTAACCTAGGTGAAGCCTAATCATACAAATCCAAGATGTGTTTTGTTTTTCATGTAACGTTTCCCAACCAATAGAACAAAAACTAAGGTTCTAAAAATACTAATGACATTACTTTTGCGCTCGAGGTTATGCTGACGACACATAATCATAAGATCGTGATCTTTTGGACATTTGCCTCAATCTTAATTAGCAATCGCTAATATTGCAAAAGAATTGAACTAGAAAGAAGACACGGAAGTGTTTCAATGGAATTTTGGTGACTAAATGTTTTACGAATATACCAGTTTCTTAACACAACTACACGTTAGCTCTAACGAAACCGTTAAATTTGGTAACGTGACGTTAACAATTATCGTTCAAATAAATGGGTTGTTCAAAGAAGCAGAGGTACCAATGGGGTATCCGAATGTCAAAAGTCCGAAAGGGCAGAGACTAAACCAGTAAACACAAACAAGAACGGGACAAAAACAGACAACACGTAAAACATGGAAACACAAAACAACTGAATATCAATCAACAACGCGAACTCCAGTCGAAACAAGAGTGAACTCAGGTGCTCCGGAAGAGTAAGCAGTTCCTGCTTGCTATAGCGCACCCGGTCGCGTTGCAAATAGTCCATTCAGTGCGTCAAATCCAGTAAAGGAAGACAAAACAACTTCAGCTATAAATCTTCTCATATGATGTAAGGGAACTGTTTAAACTAGACTTTATTAATTATTTCTGGAACAAAATAATTTTACTCCTCGCAAAATGAGGCTGCGGCAGCAGAAAAGCTTTTTTATGTTGGACCTATGAATGCCATATAAAAGTTATCTTTCTATATAGGGTATATTACAGAAAAACCAGTCAGAATAAACTGAAAAAATAGCTAAACAACACAAAATAGCACATGTAAGGTCCCGGATTTCACAGAAAAAGTCACAGGATTGAAAATATCCCCCATTTCTTGCTGTAGATTTGGCCGTTTTTCCTTATTTCGCACATGAGTCTTGAACAAATTGTCATCTAAAGTGCAATGATTGGTCTTTTTGCTGTTAAATTCTGTTCAACATCATCATCACATACTAAATACACCTTTATTGTGGCAAGTTGTTGCATTTTTTAAATTTTTTTACCCTCAAACATTAGTTTTTAGTGATGTGTTGGGAAAATGCATTTTATAATTACACCATTTATCCACTCCTAAACATTATTTATAACATCTTTCATATGAATATGGTGTTTTTTGGTTTTATTTTGTAAGCTTATTATGTATTCAACATTTTAAACCCCTTTTGGTCTCAATATTTCATTTCCTTTCTTAAAAAATTCTCATGACCATACATGTACCCCTCAATAAGGCTAAAATGGCTAATTTTCCTATCCGCAAATATGGGAAAGGGTCAAAATTTGAAACCATGCGGA
Organism: Arcuatula senhousia; assembly: GCA_963971305.1. Taxonomy (NCBI): domain Eukaryota; kingdom Metazoa; phylum Mollusca; class Bivalvia; order Mytilida; family Mytilidae; genus Arcuatula; species Arcuatula senhousia. The sequence goes on from OZ020314.1 coordinate 4,929,049, forward strand.
TATTGCAATGAAACATGTGTTTTCCATGCTCAGAGGGGATAATGTTATTGATTTCAGCCATTAGTTTGGTGAACTTATATGAAATAAAAAAAATTTGGCCAAATAGGCCTCATGAATTTTCCTGGTGTTTTTTCGATCAAAATTTTTATATGCAACTAGTGTTTTGTAGTACTAATAATTTCATTGTTATTAATCTGAGCGCTTTGAAACTTGGCAGTTCAGTTGTAAAAAGACTATTCTATGGGAAAACAATTTTATTTGACTTTCCGGGGCTTTTCTGAGGACTTATTAGAAGGGTTAGAATGGTCTATTTACCCCTCCTAGAATTATTTTGCAATGCCATTTATGGTTCAAAGTTGTTTAGTTTAATAAGTTCTTCAATTTCAGCCTTTATTTCATGAGTTTATCTCAATATTTGCCATATTTAGCCATATTTGTATGTCTATGGGATTTTCATTGGTAATGGCCTGTTTTGTATTATTTTTACACTTAAAGGGTCAATGCTTGCAGATTATGACTTTCAGTGTGCTAAAACAGCTATAAATCTTCTTATATGATGTAAGGGAACTGTTTAAACTAGACTTTTTTAATTATTTCTGGAAAAAAAAATAATTTTACTCCTTGCAAAATGAGGCTGCGGCAGCAGATAAGCTTTTTTTGTTGGACCTATGAATGCCATATCAAAGTTATCTTTCTATTTTGGGTATATTACAGAAAAAAAAACAGTCAGAATAAACTGAAAAATAGCTAAACAACACAAAATAGCACATGTAAGGTCTCTGGATTTCACAGAAAAAGTCACAGGATTGAAAATATCCCCCATTTCTTGCTGTAGATTTGGCCGTTTTTCCCTATTTCGCACATGAGTCTTGAACAAATTGTCATCTAAAGTGCAATGATTGGTCTCTTTGCTGTTAAATTCTGTTCAACATCATCATCTCATACTAAATACACCTTTATTGTTGCAAGTTGCTGCTTTTTTTTTACATATTTTTACCCTCAAACATTAGTTTTTAGTGATGTGTTGGGAAAATGCATTTTAAAATTACACTATTTATCCACTCCTAAACACTATTTATAACATATTTTTCATATGAATATGGTGTTTTTTGTTTTATTTTGTAAGCTTATCATGTATTCAACATTTTAAACCCCTTTTGGTTTCAATATTTCATTTCCTTTTAATTCTTAAAAAATTCTCATGACCATACATGTACCCCTCAATAAGGCTAAAATGGCTAATTAGCCTATCCGCAAATATGGGAAAGGGTCAAAATTTGTAACCATGCAGATATTTCATTTAAACTTGTGTTTTCCATGCTCAGAGGGGATAATGTTATTGATTTCAGCCATTAGTTTGGTGAACTTTTATGAAATATAAAAATGTTGGCCAGATAGGCCTCAGGGATTTTCCTGGTGTTTTTTCGATCAGAATTCTTATATGCAACTAGTGTTTTTAGTACTAATAATTTCATTGTTATTAATCTGAGCACTTTGAAACTTTGCAGTTCAGTTGGAAAAAGACTATTCTATGTGAAAATAATTTTATTTGACTGTCCAAGGCTTTTCTGAGGACTTTTTTTTATTAGAGGGGTTAGGATGATCTATTTACTCCGCCTAGAATTATTTTGCAATGCCATGTATGGTTCTAAGTTGTTTAGTTTAATAAGTTCTTTCAATTTCAGCCTTTATTTCATGAGTTTATCTCCATATTTGCCATATTAAGCCATATTTGTATGTCTATGGGATTTTTAATGGTAATTGCCTGTTTTGATATGACTAAATACGTTACATGTATGCATGCAACCTTCAAAACACAAACGTTTAAAGTCAACTATAGTAAGGGACGGACCATTTAACTTGAAAGGGGTTGGCGTTTGTTTTCCTAAAAAAAATATTTTGAAAATGATTGTCGATGAAAAAAATAATTGGAAGCAGAAGCAAGGAATTATACCTATATATAGATATAATTACTTGGCACAGGGTCGGAAAAAATATTATGAAGAAGGATTTCCCATGACTATATAAAATAATGTTAATAATGAAAAAAAAAATATTCTGTCGCGACGCCTTAATGAAATATATAAATATTTTTTCGCGCCTTGCTGGCCAAAACAAAAAACGAGGCCCATTCCAAGTTAAATGGTCCATCCCTTGCAGAGTACTGCCGTTTGTGGTTGATCCCAGATTAAATTACCATACATGTGACGGATCTGTGATGACAAAGCTGGAGATTTTGAATTTTTTTGGCTGGAGATTGGACAAAAAAGCGGGAGATTTTCAACGCTCATTAAAATTGGATTTCAATGACAATTGAGGGCACTAGCGTGTGCCAAATAATACATGGCTTCACTGATTAATCTCAAACTGTTTATACAATCATCGGGTCAATTATGGCATTAAACTTTTAATTAACACCTATACCTATTTATTTAACGTCTACCTAATTGACAAACCCCTAAAACACCGGAAATGTTTGATGACTGATCGATTAGAATGTCTATAAAATTAAAATTTTGCCATGTCTTGAAAAAGCGGGAGATTATACAAAAAGTCGGGAGAACGTGAGATGGATAAAAAAGTCGGAAGATTTCGTCTCCCGACCGGAGAATAACATGTATGAATTACAATCATGCACTACCCGGCCTACAATATAATAAAACAATCCCGAAATTATCAACAACATACTTTGGCCATGCATGCTCTTCTTCATCAAACGTATAACTTGATGATAAATAAATGTTTGCCTTTACCCATTTGGCGGACGCAGAGGTGGGGGTTCCGAGGGTTGGAACCCAACCCCCTTTTATTAAGGTCTTTCCCTTCCACAGAAGGAAAGACCTTACTGTATTTCTTATGATTATTATTATTATTATTTTTTTTTTCTGCCGCAGATGTCAAAAAAGTGTCGCGACCTATCATTACGAAACTTAGTACTATTAATCAACACTACCAGGGCTCGACTTGAGTCGGCCTGCGAAACCGATCTATTTTTAGTAACGGAGTTATCTGCCCGGAACCCAAAAACCTTGTCTGCAGATAAAGTCAGAAACCGTAACCGTTATCAAAAATCTGAAGCAGGGAAAATGTTGCTAGACTCCTGGTCATCATTCGTCACGCAAAAAATTTTTTTTCGATCAACTTCCTGGTTACGCGTTTTTGACCCGAAAAGTGTCACGACTCGTCAAATTTTTTTTCTTCAAAACGGTTTGTCCTAGAGACTTGGGACCTTCACCAATCATCCTAGGTGACATATGTTACATCTAAAAATGTCAAGGTCAAAGGTCAAATCTCAAGGTCAGAGGTCATGGTACACCTTGTCTGCAGTATAGCTCAAAAACCATACAAAATTGAAGCAGACATGTAATGAGGAAAATACTCGTCTCATTTAGACCTTTATTTGATATAAAGAGTTGAACACTGTACGACAAACGGTTTTCGAGTTATGGCCCTTGACGCGTTTCGGCTTATTCGTTTTTGGCTTATAACTTTTAAACCATCAAAGATAATATAGTAAACATATGGGTTTTTTGTGACCGTCATTAAGAGTCCTTCAATTTAAGACCCAAGTCGAATGGTTACAGGCAGCCATTTTCAAAATGGCCGACACTGTAAACAGTTTTTAAGAAATAACACCTAAACCGTACAAAATTGAGGCGGACAATACATGGGAAAAATGTTCGCCATGTCGAGATCTACAAAAAGTGTTACAGGTGCGAAAGCGTAAAACTTGTTGTTTTTGAGTTATCGCCCTTGATTCGTATTTTTAAAATGATTTTTGTTTACAACTTTTTAACCATAAAAGATGGTGAATGAAACATAGGGTTTATTTGAAAGACAATTGAATTGTCTACAATTTGAACCCAAACAGTACATGATTCGGTTGAACGGTTTCAAAATGGCGGCCAAAACAAGTTTCGCGAAACACGTTTTTTGCCCATAACTTGAAAACCATAACAAATAGTATAGTAAACATGTATACTTAAATGAATCAGAATGCAAAGAGCTAAAATTTGAGTCAGAGGTCAAAGGTCATGGGTCAAGGTCATTCCCTAGCAACAAGGTAACCTTAATGAAAAGTCCATAGCAACCATACATATTCTTAAACAAGACTTCTTTCTGAGTTAAGATGTAAGTTTTTGCAACCGGAAGTGACATTTAGTCCATAGCAATCAACATAAAAGTCCTTAGCAACCATACTTTTTCTGACTGTAGGCCCCCTAATCTTCATTCTGGAGCCTATATCACAATAATTGGCAACATCTTGTCATAAACAAAGTGACTCAAATGTCTTTAGTACTTGTATAAAATACCATAACAAAAACATAAGACAGGGAAAGACCTCACATTTGTTCTCTGAACAAATGACTTTTTAATTGTAATATTTTGTTCTTTTCGAGCACAAAGTTTGGCAAAATTGACCAGGAACCTCCCTTTCGACCTCAGGCGACAATAACCGAAACCATCCCTTAAGAAATTCCTGTTAATGGTAGGGGAAAGAAAAAAAAAACCCACATATATATAAAAAAAAATTCTAGTGAATTGCTTTTGTTCTGTGCAATATCATACTGTCCTTATATTAAAATAGCTGAAAGTTTGAAATTCCAGTAATATATTTACTAGAAAACATCAATTACTTAAAACAAGAACCAACGTCTATTACATTGAGTAAAATGATTACTTAAAACAAGTAATTGAAAAGATGATTAGTAATGGCAAGTAAAAGGAGCAAAAAATAAGTAATTGTCAACAAAAATAAGTAATTATAAGTAATCAATAACTTAGTAATACAATCTATCACCAGAGGGAGCGTCTATCAACTTAGTGTTGATAGACGCTCCCTCTGGTGATAGATTGCTTAGTAATATACTTGAAATAAGTAATAACTTATTACTTAGTAAAAGATTTTTAAGAGTGCTTGGTCATAGGATTTTAACAAATCGTCGATGGTGATTGCAAGTTGGGTTTTGCACGAATAACCAGACCTGAATCGGATTCCGTGGTTGATGATGTTAAGACTTTATGGAGTTCAAGGTGTTTCAGCATGTGACGGCAGATGACAAGCTCCAGTAACTTACATGTAATTTTCTGCTGAGTGCCTATCTCCTTTTTTGAATACACATGAAATGTTTGCGTTTCTCCAGTCTGGTGGTAATGAGCCGGTATCTAGTGACAATTGAACTATTGATGTGAATATTGGTGCTAGGTGTACAGCACATTCTTTCAAAATTCTATTTGGTATATTGTCCGGTGTCTAATTATGGGTCCACCAAATTTACGTATCCGGTCGGATACATAAAGTTAATATTTTGGGTCCGGGTCTCTATAATTTGAGGTCCTCCCGTATAAGAATAGGTCCGCCCTATTTACGTATCCGGGTCCACGAATATTTTAAGTTGTGAAGAAGTAGGTTTTGATAATAAATCATAATTAATATTTTGAAACTGTCTTTTATTGTGCAAACGTTCAGTACAGTAAAAAAAACTAAATGTAATATTAATGTTAGAAAATAATTTGAATTTTATAGCATAAATTTCTTTTCTTTTATTTTGTTTTATTTCATTCTTTTTTTATTTTATTTTTATTGCCTAATTCTTATATTATTTTATTTTACTTTAGTTTAATTTTATTTTGATTTGTATTTTATTTTTGAATAATCTAATTTTAATTTTATTATTCAATTTTATTTATTTTATATTATGTTGTGCTATGTTTTATTTCATTATATTAAATTATTGAGATTAAAACTCAAATACGATTACTAATCCAGTGGCGTAAAAAAGACAGGCACTAGTATTTTGACTCCACTTAATTGATAACATAATTATTGATAGCATTGTAGTTCATACCTGATAACGCAACTTTTCAAGGGGAACTCCAGCTGAGAATATCAATCTGTGACGACAAGTAGGTTTTCACCTTTAATATAAGTATTCATATATAGAGATTTTTATTATCTGTATGTCATAAATTATCTTTGTTGGCGGGGATAGACTCCTCGGGATCTAGTCGCGCTGACTGAGGAGGGCCTCCTTATATTTTGAGGGCAAACGCTATCCTGTCAGATGTTTCCAAATTCATCACTGCTCTAACTAGTCTGGTGAGTGAGTGAGCGAGTGAGTTGGTGTTTTACGCCCGTGCAACGCTACATAGGTTATTTACAGGCGATGAACATACAATGAACATGAAATGATGATGATAAATGAAATATGGGGGTGGGATGGGACAGAAAGGACCGGTAAATTTTGAAAAACCACAGGAAAGGGGGAGAGGTGGGTAGGGGCGGAAAATTTAGCCTATGTGGTGCACTACTTGGCGGTCCACAAAGGGGTCTTTTACGTGCATGAAGCGTGGCACTCTCCACACACGTTGGCCCACTATGGTCGGCGGTCAGGGTTTCCGTATTATAGACCTGACAACCCCCGCGGACGAGGGCCACCGTATTCAGCCACCTAGGGTACACACTTGGTCGCTCTGTGGGCTGAGCACTGACTCGACGTCAGAATCCCAAGACACTTATAGTCGCCTCTTACGACAAGCTAGGCCCTGCTGCGGGCCTATTCGCCACCCGGTCGGGCCCCGCACGGGACTCTAATTAGTCTGAGAAAATCATATCAATTTGATAATTGTCTCAGGACTAGTAAAGTTTTTTTTTTATAATTTGGTACAATAGCAGCTCTAGACGTATGCTACTTGTTTGTCAACAATGTTTTGATTACAAAGTCTTCGCTGCTTTTATTTTGAGCTTCAGTCTCTGCATGGGGATGTAATCAGTTAACTATACAAGAGTAGAGAGCCATTATCTGATGCTTCTATTGTTGTCCGTCTAGTTTGGAGCGTTGGTCCAGCTCTTTCAGCATCTTTGTGAGAGTACCGTCTTCTCTGGACATGTAATCCCGAGCGATTAACCTTGCACCCCTCGTTTCTAGTTTTTACATGTAAATCTTACATGTATGATTTGAAGTGTTATATGACACCAAATATATTGGGAATAAATAGAAAATAATGAGTTGTGGAATAAGTGTAAGCAACACAGCTCACATAACATAATACTTATTTTCCAAATATAGATACAATACTAAATAATGGCTTATCAAAACTTTCTGCTCTGTAAAAACTCACGAAAATAAATAGGGGACTGAGAGGCTATCAATTTCAAATGCAGCGGTTACAAAGAAAAATACGGTAAAATATGAAAGAAACTTAATGAGCACGCCCAGATACCCCACGCGTTCTGCTATTGGACTATAAAAAATAACCTTGAGCTCGTAAACTTTGGCGAATTAAAAATTTGTGATAGTTAGTTAGTTAGTTATTGCTTTACTCCCAAGCAACACGATTTCGGCTATATCCGGGAGATGATCATGAAAGTGGTGATACAATGAACATGAAATGATGATGAAGTGGAGAAAATGGGGACACAAGGCCAATCGGGTAGAAGAGTTTTGACTGCCACTGGAAAAGGGAGTGATGGGTAAGGACGGGAAATTTAGCCTCCTGCATAGGGATCCTACGGGTCCTACTCTTACCGAGACCTGCAGCAGGGTTCTTTATCGTGCGAGGAACGTGACATTTTTCCCAACACGGTGCACCACTATGGTTTGCGGTCAGGTTTTCCGCATTATCGCCTGACGACCCCGCATCTCTCGATGTCAGGGCTGCCCCATTCAACCACCTGGGGCACACATCCCAGTCGCTTTGTGGGCAAAGCGGCCTGACCCGATGTCAAGTTTCTGAGCGCTCTTTAGTGGACTTTTACCGACAAGCTTAGCGCTGCTGCGGGCCTATTCGCCATCCGGAACCCGCACGGGTAATTTGTGATAACATACACAGTTAAATATTCTATACTTCTTGCTTACAAAGTTTCGTTAAATTCTGTTCAGTAATTTAAGAGGAGTTGCGTTCACAAACAGTAATCATGATTTGCTGCAAATTTCTAAGTCCAAAGGGCCATAGCTCCCACAAAAAATCGCTGATCAAAACATTTCTGATAATATGCACAACTGCATATGGTGTACTTTTTTATACCAAGTTTCGTTAAATTCTGTTTAGTAGTTTAAGAGAAGTTGCGTTCGCAAACTGTAATCATGATTTTCTGCAAATTTCTAAGTCCACAGGGCCATAACTCCCACGAAAATTTGCGTATAAAAAATTCCTGGTAATATGCACAGTTACAAATGTTATACTTCTTGCATACCAAGTTGCGTTAAATTCTGTTTAGTAATTTAAGAGGAGTTGCGTTCACAAACTGTAATCATGATTTTCTGCAAATTTCTATGTCCAAAGGGCCATAGCTCCCACAAAAAATCGTGGATCAAAAAATTTCTGATAATATGCACAACTGCATATGGTGTACTTCTTTTATACCAAGGTTCGTTAAATTCTGTTCAGTAATTTAAGAGGAATTGCGTTCACAAACTGTAATCATGATTTTCTGCAAATTCCTAAGTCCAAAGGGACATAACTCCCACAAAAATTTGCGGATCGAAAATTCCTGGTAATATGCACAACCAAATATGGTGTACTTCTTGCATACCAAGGTTCGTTAAATTCTGTTCAGTAGTTTATGAGGAGTTGCGTTCACAAACTAAAATCATGATTTTCTGCAAATTTCTAAGTCAAAAGGGCCATAACTCCCACAAAAATTTGCGGATAAAAAATTCCTGGTAACATGCACAACTACATATGGTGTACTTTTAGCATACCAAGTTTCATTAAATTCTGTTCAGTAGTTTAAGAGGAGTTGCGTTCACATACTTTGATCACAGACGGACGGGCCAGTCAAAAACATTATACCGTTCGCATTTCGTTGCGTGGGGTATAAAAATGAATTTACAGAACGTACTTGCAGTACATATAAAATTCGTGTTGCTTAACAAAAAAGTAATTCATTTATATTTTCACATCATTTAACATTTCATGACTTGCGTGGTGCATGCACACATAAACTAAATACATCCCCGTTTTAAGTTCTAATGTTTAAGTTCGAGAGATCGTAGAACAGTCTTTGTAAAAGCGTAGTAGAATCGTAACGAGCAAAATACAAGCGAAGTGAAAGCGTAAAACGATCGTAGTGACCGCAGAGAATGCGTAGGTAAGTCGTAGGGCTGTCCCATTAACAACCTGGGCAAAGCGACCCGACCTGATGTCAGGTTTGTAAGCGCTCTTTTGTGGCCTTTTATCGACAAGCTTAGCTCTGCTGCTGGCCTATGCACAAGTTATTTGTATAGAGAAGGCGGACCAGTAAACCGTCAATTTTATAGGTCCGGGGCTATTCATATATAGAAAGGCGGAACAGTAACCTGTCCAATTTATAGGTCCGGGACTATTCATATCTCAAGAAAGATGAGCCGGTAAAGTGACAAACTTATACATGAAGGTCTATTCATACTACAAATGGCGGACCAGTAAACTGACAAACTTAAAGGTCCGGGGCTATTCATTTTTTAAGAAAAATGGACAAGCAAACTGTCAAACTTAAAGGTCCGGGGCTATTCAGACCAGTAAATTAACAATTGAAACTTAAAGGTCCGGGTCTACTTATATGAAGAAAGTTGAAGCAGCAAACTGTCACCCTTAAAGGCTCGGGGCTATTCAGATGAAGAAAGTTGGACCAGTTAACCGACAAACTTAAAGGTTCGCGTCTATTCATATAAAGAAAGGGGGACAAGTTAACTATCAAACTTAAAGGTCTGGGGCTATTCATATAAAGAAAGGTAGACCAGTTAACTGTCAAACTTAAAGTTCCGGGGCTATTCATATAAAGAAAGGTGGACCAGTAAACTGTCAAACTTAAAGGTCTGGGGCTATTCATATAAAGAAAGGTAGACCAGTTAACTGTCAAACTTAAAGTTCCGGGGCTATTCATATAAAAAAGCGGACCAGTAAACCGTCAAACTTAATGGTCCAGGGATATTCATATAAAAAGACAGATCAGTAAACCGTCAAACTTAAAGGTACGGGGATTTTCATATAAAGAAAGGCGGGCCAGTAAACTGTCAAACTTAAAGGTTCGGGGCTATTCATATAAAGAAAGCTGGACCGGTAAACTGTCAAACTTAAAGGTCCGGGGCTATTCAATTAAAAAAGGCGGACGTGTAAACTGTCAAACTTAAAGGTCCAGGGATATTCATAAAAAGAAAGTTGGACCAGTTAACCGACAAACTTAAAGGTCCGGGGCTATTCATATAAAGAAAGGTGGACCAGTAAACTGTCAAACTTAAAGGTCTGGGGCTATTCATATAAAAAAGGCGGACCAGTAAACTGTCAAACTTAAAGATCCGGGGCTATTCATATAAAGAAAGGCGGACCAGTAAACTGTCAAACTTAAAGGTCCGGGGATATTCATATAAAGAAAGGTGGACCAGTAAACTGTCAAACTTAAAGGTCTGGGGCTATTCATATAAAAAAGGCGGACCAGTAAACCGTCAAACTTAATGGTCCGGGGATATTCATATAAAAAGATGGACCAGTAAACCGTCAAACTTAAAGGTCCGGGGCTATTCATCTAAAGAAAGGCGGACCAGTAAACTGTCAAACTTAAAGGTTCGGGGCTATTTATATAAAGAAAGCTGGACCGGTAACTGTCAAACTTAAAGGTCCGGGGCTATTCATATAAAGAGAGGTGGACCAGTAAACTGTCAAACTTTCAGGTCCGGGTCTATTCATATGAAGAAAGTTGAAGCAGCAAACTGTCAAATTTAAAGGGTCAGTGCTATTCAGATGAAAAAAGTTGGACCAGTAAACTGATAAACTTAAAGGTCCGGGCCTATTCATATAAACAAAGTTGGACCAGTAAACTGTCAAAATTAAAGATACAGGGCTATTCATTGATAAAAAAGGAGGGCCAGTAAACTGTCAAACCTAAAGATCTGGGGCTATTTATTTTTAAAGAAAGATGGAACAGTAAACAGCTGTCAAACTTAACGGTCCTAGTCTATTCAGATGAAGAAAATTGGTTAGTAAACTGGCAAACTTAAAGGTTCGGGTCTATTCATATGAAGAAAGGGGGACCAGTTAACTTTCAAACGTAAAGGTCCGGGGCTATTCATATAAAGAAATGCAGACCAGTTACCTGTCAAATTTAAAGGTCCCGGGATATTTATATAAAGAAAGGTGGACCAGTAAACTGTCAAACTTAATGGTCCGGGTCTATTCATATAAAGAAAGGTGGAACAGTAAACTGTCAAACTTAAAGGTCCGGGGCTAGTCATATAAAGAAAGGGGGACCAGTTAACTGCCAAACTTAAAGGTCCTAGGATATTCATATAAAGAAAGGTGGAACAGTAAACTGCCAAACTATACATGCTATAGGTTTGAGGCTCTCTAAAGATGTTGATAAAAAGTATGGAACCGAATAGATTGGAACAGTACACGCATGCAATTACAATGATTAGAAATACAAAAATATCAATTTAATTTAATATCGATATCAATTTAAATAAATAAAGCAAAGCCACTGGTGAAAATAAGTTATCTTTACTGCCTAGTTTAGAATCAATGCTATTACTAATTAATAATGATAATTCGGTACAAATTACTTCTTCACTTGATAGCAGTTAGTCATATGAACTTACGGTCTGGTTAGTTTTAAGATTGTTGCAATTTTAACAGGTTTGTTTTTGTCATTCAGTCATCCGATGTTTAAAGAAATGACATTCATCTTCAACAGCACTATTTGAAACATAGTGTTCAGATTTTTTTTCTTATGATTATCTTTGACTCAACCATGGTCAATTTAAGATCGTGGGCACTTGTGCTAAATCTTGTATGAAATTCCTGGCCCTGAAGTTTTAAACATGTTTTTGGTCAGGTTCTTTTTTTATTTCCAAACTGATTTTAGGTTTCTTTGATTCATCTCCCTATTATTTCAACTCGATCTGTTTTTCTCCCAAAAGAATTATACCTTTTAAAAAGTATAGTTTTACTTTAACTCTACTATCACAAGCAATTGTGTTAACTAATGAAAGCTCCATCCATGTTTTATTAAAACATGAGGCTCATGTGATCCTGAATCGCCTAACTTGATCGTTTGAATGCTAAAACTATAGTGAGTGAGTTGGTGTTTCACGCCCGTGCAACGCTATATAGTTTATTTACAGGCGATGAACATGAAAAGGATGATACAATGAACATGAAATGATGATGATATATGAAATATGGGATGGGGGACGGTAAATTTTGAAGAACCACAGGAAAAGGGGAGAAGTGGGTAGGGGCGGAAAATTAAGCCTATGTGGTGCAATACTTGGCGGGCACAAAGGGGTCTTTTACGTGCATGAAGCGTGGCACTCTTCACACACGTTGGCCCACTATGGTCGGCGGTCAGGGTTTCCATATTATAGACCTGACAACCCCCACGGACGAGGGCTACCCTTTTCAGCCACCTAGGGTACATACTTGGTCGCTCTGTGGGCTTAGCACTGACCCTACGTCAGAATCCCAAGACCCTTAGTCGCCTCTTACGACAAGCTAGGCTCTGCGCCGGGCCTATTCGCCAGCCGGGCCCCGCACGGGACGCTAAAACTATAAGACGAAAACATCTTTTTTTTTACATTTTAAGAACCATATGCTAAATGAGAGGTCATCTAATAGCATGGATTCTATGCAACTCCTTAAAGGAATGGTCCTACACCAACTGGTTAAATATTTGGTGATCTTGACTTACTTAACAATAAAGTGTTTAAATATCTTTTATTGTTTCAGTCAGGATACTGAACAGCTTATAATTTTTCTACGTCTAGAAATATGTTTTCGTTGATAATTTTAGGATTGGTATATATTGAATCTTGTGTGTTATATTTTCAATCCAGGGCAAATGCAAAATGGTGAGCAACGACCACTGGTCACATTGAAGGCTGCTGTTGTCTTATATATCCTTGAGATTAAGGACACTATGGATTCTTGGAAGTCTACTTCATATTTATATTTACATCTTGAAATTAACTCTCAAGGAAAACTTTCAAAAAAAACTCTATGACAAACGTGATGACTTCAACTTTCCAATCGTCAACTTTCCCTTCTTGTGTAGCAATATTCCGTCCGCTCCAGCTTATGGAGTTTACGTATCTCAAATCTCAATTGATTCGTTACTCCAGAGCGTGCGGGACTTACATCGATTTCCTTAGCAGAGCGTCACGTCTGACACAAAAATTGCTCACACAGGGTTATGTTGCTCCTCGCTTGCTGTCTTCATTCAAGAAATTTTACGGAAGACATCATGCACTTGTAGACAAATATGGGATTTCTATCTCTCAGATGAGTGTAGATGTTGGCTTGTCATGGGGTTTTGTTTTGTCTTCCTTAACCGGATTTGACACACTGAATTGATTGCTGGCATCGTGACGGATGTGCTATAGCAAGCAGGAACTGCTTACTCTTCCGGAGCACCAGAGTTCACTCTCGTTTAGATAAAGGTAATAACAAAACTACCGAACTTGAATGATCAATCTCATAGTCCAGAGAAAATGACAAAAACGAATCAGTCATACCGGAGAACTGGTGGATCGCAATGGTCCTGACTTGGTACAGGCATTTCAAACGAAATGGTGGGTTAAACCAGGTTTTATGGCGCCAAACCTCCCTCTTCCATTGCGATCTTAGGATCCGATAATGACCATACAACACAACACAGCCGTGAGACACAACAGGGATATTGAGGTGATCATCTCAGTACAGCACACCAGTCAAACACTAATTAAAACAATTAACTATCATATCTTTTAACTCAATTTTGAACTTTTCTACTAGTGGCTGATAACGAAGAAAGAATTTTTTTAGTGATCGTATGAGACGTATTTTCTTATAGCCCTGCTTCAAAAGTCGGTCACGAAGAAACCGGTGTCTGATCAAAAAATCTGTGAAATGTGTGCAAGCTCTGGCATATCGAATAAGTTGAGAAATATAAACACCGTAAGCAGGAGAAGTAGGTATATTGCTCTGTAGATTAGGAAAATTAATAATTTGAAAATTAAAATCGTCTCGTTTATCGTAAATTTTTGTACTGAGATGACCACCTGGGTCAAATTCGAGGTGCAAATCCAAGAAAGACGTGAAGCAATTAGATTCGGTGGTCTCTTTAATCTCCAATTCTGGAGGATATATTGAAGGAATCCAACTACCAAATGAAGTGTTATTGACAGAAAGGACATCGTCAATATATCTGAATGTAAGATTAAATGACCTTGCCTCTTTCATCTTCTTGTTCTTTACGAGTCCCTGAAGAAATTCAGTCTCGTAAGAGTATAAAAACAAATCGGCGAGAAGAGGAGCACAGTTTGTGCCCATTGGAATGCCGATTTGTTGTTGAAAAATCTCTCCTCCGAAGGTGACAAATAAAGAGTGAACCTCAGAAAATGATCTAGATTTAAATGATCTAACAAATCTTTTGAGTTTTTCAAAATCCACATATGGTTAATTCCACTACGATTATAAATAGTGTCGCAGTATGCTTGTTGACCTTCTTTGACAGCAGACAAGATTTTAGTTAAATGAACGGACAGCTCTGTAGTTGAACATGATGAAGATCCAGCTATATACCTTTCTTTGTACGGATTTTTGTGAAGTTTAGGTATCCAGTACAAATATGGTAACTCTTTATGTTCCTCTTTCATTGGAATATTGAAAAAGGACATAAAAGAGCTATTGTTGGCTATGATTTCATCTTTGTTAAATGTAGTCCGTGTGTATGTAGCACTAGCGGAAGTATTACCATCAATGCCTAGTTCTTTTATTAGACAATTGTAATAATGTGCTTTACATACAAAAACTATATTATTGGAAGCCTTGTCTGCTGGCTTGACAACATACCTGTCATGTAAGGAAGAGAGACAATTGAGAGCTTCACGATCTCTAAATACAGAAGAAGGCCGGGGGTTCACACAATTGCGAAGTTTGTCTATTCGGCTTCGTACAAGAGATCGGATAGTCCTTACCCAGTCCGACAGTGATTCAAGTTCTGGTTCTTGGTCCTTTTCCCTCTTTATCCAGGCTCTAGCATAGTCCTCCACAGCGTCCATGATGATCTTAAAGTTATGATTCCAATTTATACGTTGTGGTTCCCTGAATTTAGGTCCATGGGAAACCACATTACGTAATAAATCATTTTCAATTATCTTAAGATCACCCGTGATGACATGACCAGATGGACCATAGACAAAGGGAGAAGCATAGCAATCACATGTCAGAGGGGACTTTAGATATTCTTCAATGTTTAGGTCCTGCAATGCCTTTTTGTGGTTGAAAATTTTACTACTTATGGTTTTAGTGTAGCGGTAGGAAACAATTGGTGTTGACTGATTTTTGAAATATTGAGGAATTTGAGATGTGACTTCCTTACGATTTAAAATATTGCTAATGTTTATAGCATCTATCCCTTTGTTCTTAAATGGAATATGGAGAAATTTCCTATCCTCAGTAGTAAGAGGCTCACTTCTTACAGGCTTAAAAAGACGGAAAAGAGCAACGTCGCAAATAATGCTAGTAAGCCTGTAAGAAGGAGTAAATGGATTAGTACCTGCTTTTTCTAACCCAAGATCACGTAGGTCTTTAAGTTTCGTGACTCGTAGTGAATAGAGAATGGTACGAACATGATGGACTCCCAATGGTTGTTGTAGACTTGTAACCAGATCATCAAACGTGTCTGAAAGAGATTTGTTGTCAGTTTGACTGGCACCAGATCTTGGTTTGTATCGTTTGTGACCATGACTACGTTTGTGTCTACCATTAGGGTCAAACAGTTTCATAACATTCACCTCACTACATTGAGGGCTAGAAAGATTTCCTACTCCTTTGATGTTATCATTACATCCATAAGGCATTGCAGTACCTAAAGTTTTTATCCAGTGAAGCTCTCGTTTTTTACGGTGAGGTGTACTAAGATTTGGACTGTTGGTGTCGTGGTAAATTTTTTCGATAAACCGGACTTTCATGTTCAAACATTGGTCATGGTTAGGTTGATTAAAGTGGTTATACAAAACCCGATAATCAGAATTTTTGGTGTCATACCTATGACCATTCATGCGAGAACGCAATGAATTTTTGGTTTCACCGACATACAACAGTCCACATAAAGTACACTCAATTCCGTAAATGACATTTCCGGTAGAACAGTCCAGAGGGTCGTGAGAAAGGGTTTGGTAAACTTTACCGTTTAAGTTACTGGTAAATTCAGGAGAAATAATTAGCATATCACAGGTCTTGCAAGTTGATTTTTTGCCGGTTTTAGATCTGCATGTCGAAATAGTAGTAATAGGGGATGATTTTAGAACGTCATTGAGTTTAATAGAACATGGTTTGATAATTTGAAATGAATCTGATGTTATGAAATAATAGTTACCCTCTGGCTGAACAAAAGTCAAATTGGTGGTATCCTTAAGGATATTCATAGGAACAACAACTTCATTTGCTACCTTGTTCCTAGAGGTAGCAAAGGAGGACCTTGGTAATCCGGGAGACGTCCTAGCCGGCATCGAGTTCTGAATTTTGTAATTTTTCATGATTGCTAAAAAAGCTACCAAGTTGCAATGCCCTCGGGGAATTTTCACTCCACCGGCAGCGACATTGGCTTGGTTGTAGTAAATAAAGGTAATAACAAAACTACCGAACTTGAATGATCAATCTCATAGTCCAGAGAAAATGACAAAAACGAATCAGTCATACCGGAGAACTGGTGGATCGCAATGGTCCTGACTTGGTACAGGCATTTTAAACGAAATGGTGGGTTAAACCAGGTTTTATGGCGCCAAACCTCCCTCTTCCATTGCGATCTTAGGATCCGATAATGACCATACAACACAACACAGCCGTGAGACACAACAGGGATATTGAGGTGATCATCTCAGTACAGCACACCAGTCAAACACTAATTAAAACAATTAACTATCATATCTTTTAACTCAATTTTGAACTTTTCTACTAGTGGCTGATAACGAAGAAAGAATTTTTTTAGTGATCGTATGAGACGTATTTTCTTATAGCCCTGCTTCAAAAGTCGGTCACGAAGAAACCGGTGTCTGATCAAAAAATCTGTGAAATGTGTGCAAGCTCTGGCATATCGAATAAGTTGAGAAATATAAACACCGTAAGCAGGAGAAGTAGGTATATTGCTCTGTAGATTAGGAAAATTAATAATTTGAAAATTAAAATCGTCTCGTTTATCGTAAATTTTTGTACTGAGATGACCACCTGGGTCAAATTCGAGGTGCAAATCCAAGAAAGACGTGAAGCAATTAGATTCGGTGGTCTCTTTAATCTCCAATTCTGGAGGATATATTGAAGGAATCCAACTACCAAATGAAGTGTTATTGACAGAAAGGACATCGTCAATATATCTGAATGTAAGATTAAATGACCTTGCCTCTTTCATCTTCTTGTTCTTTACGAGTCCCTGAAGAAATTCAGTCTCGTAAGAGTATAAAAACAAATCGGCGAGAAGAGGAGCACAGTTTGTGCCCATTGGAATGCCGATTTGTTGTTGAAAAATCTCTCCTCCGAAGGTGACAAATAAAGAGTGAACCTCAGAAAATGATCTAGATTTAAAATGATCTAACAAATCTTTTGAGTTTTTCAAAATCCACATATGGTTAATTCCACTACGATTATAAATAGTGTCGCAGTATGCTTGTTGACCTTCTTTGACAGCAGACAAGATTTTAGTTAAATGAACGGACAGCTCTGTAGTTGAACATGATGAAGATCCAGCTATATACCTTTCTTTGTACGGATTTTTGTGAAGTTTAGGTATCCAGTACAAATATGGTAACTCTTTATGTTCCTCTTTCATTGGAATATTGAAAAAGGACATAAAAGAGCTATTGTTGGCTATGATTTCATCTTTGTTAAATGTAGTCCGTGTGTATGTAGCACTAGCGGAAGTATTACCATCAATGCCTAGTTCTTTTATTAGACAATTGTAATAATGTGCTTTACATACAAAAACTATATTATTGGAAGCCTTGTCTGCTGGCGTGACAACATACCTGTCATGTAAGGAAGAGAGACAATTGAGAGCTTCACGATCTCTAAATACAGAAGAAGGCCGGGGGTTCACACAATTGCGAAGTTTGTCTATTCGGCTTCGTACAAGAGATCGGATAGTCCTTACCCAGTCCGACAGTGATTCAAGTTCTGGTTCTTGGTCCTTTTCCCTCTTTATCCAGGCTCTAGCATAGTCCTCCACAGCGTCCATGATGATCTTAAAGTTATGAATCCAATTTATACGTTGTGGTTCCCTGAATTTAGGTCCATGGGAAACCACATTACGTAATAAATCATTTTCAATTATCTTAAGATCACCCGTGATGACATGACCAGATGGACCATAGACAAAGGGAGAAGCATATCAATCACATGTCAGAGGGGACTTTAGATATTCTTCAATGTTTAGGTCCTGCAATGCCTTTTTGTGGTTGAAAATTTTACTACTTATGGTTTTAGTGTAGCGGTAGGAAACAATTGGTGTTGACTGATTTTTGAAATATTGAGGAATTTGAGATGTAACTTCCTTACGATTTAAAATATTGCTAATGTTTATAGCATCTATCCCTTTGTTCTTAAATGGAATATGGAGAAATTTCCTATCCTCAGTAGTAAGAGGCTCACTTCTTACAGGCTTAAAAAGACGGAAAAGAGCAACGTCGCAAATAATGCTAGTAAGCCTGTAAGAAGGAGTAAATGGATCAGTACCTGCTTTTTCTAACCCAAGATCACGTAGGTCTTTAAGTTTCGTGACTCGTAGTGAATAGAGAATGGTACGAACATGATGGACTCCCAATGGTTGTTGTAGACTTGTAACCAGATCATCAAACGTGTCTGAAAGAGATTTGTTGTCAGTTTGACTGGCACCAGATCTTGGTTTGTATCGTTTGTGACCATGACTACGTTTGTGTCTACCATTAGGGTCAAACAGTTTCATAACATTCACCTCACTACATTGAGGGCTAGAAAGATTTCCTACTCCTTTGATGTTATCATTACATCCATAAGGCATTGCAGTACCTAAAGTTTTTATCCAGTGAAGCTCTCGTTTTTTACGGTGAGGTGTACTAAGATTTGGACTGTTGGTGTCGTGGTAAATTTTTTCGATAAACCGGACTTTCATGTTCAAACATTGGTCATGGTTAGGTTGATTAAAGTGGTTATACAAAACCCGATAATCAGAATTTTTGGTGTCATACCTATGACCATTCATGCGAGAACGCAATGAATTTTTGGTTTCAACGACATACAACAGTCCACATAAAGTACACTCAATTCCGTAAATGAAATTTCCGGTAGAACAGTCCAGAGGGTCGTGAGAAAGGGTTTGGTAAACTTTACCGTTTAAGTTACTGGTAAATTCAGGAGAAATAATTAGCATATCACAGGTCTTGCAAGTTGATTTTTTGCCGGTTTTAGATCTGCATGTCGAAATAGTAGGAATAGGGGATGATTTTAGAACGTCATTGAGTTTAATAGAACATGGTTTGATAATTTGAAATGAATCTGATGTTTTGAAATAATAGTTACCCTCTGGCTGAACAAAAGTCAAATTGGTGGTATCCTTAAGGATATTCATAGGAACAACAACTTCATTTGCTACCTTGTTCCTAGAGGTAGCAAAGGAGGACCTTGGTAATCCGGGAGACGTCCTAGCCGGCATCGAGTTCTGAATTTTGTAATTTTTCATGATTGCTAAAAAAAGCTACCAAGTTGCAATGCCCTCGGGGAATTTTCACTCCACCGGCAGCGACATTGGCTTGGTTGTAGTAAATAAAGGAGTTCTCGTTGTTGACTGATATTCAGTGATTTTAGTGTTTCTATGTTTTGCGTGTTGTCTGTTTTGTTCCATTTCAGTGTTTCTATGTTTTGCGTGTTGTCTGTTTTTGTCCTACCCGTGCGGATTCCGGGTGGCGAATAGGCCCGCAGCAGCGCTAAGCTTGTCGGTAAAAGTCCACTAAGGAGCGCTCAGAAACCTGACATCGGGTCAGGCCGCTTTGCCCACAAAGCGACTGGGATGTGTGCCCCAGGTGGTTGAATGGGGCAGCCCTGACCTCGAGAGATGCAGGGGTCGTCAGGCGATAATGCGGAAAACCTGACTGCAAACCATAGTGGTGCACCGTGTTGGGAAAATGTCACGTTCCTCGCACGTTAAAGAACCCTGCTGCAGGTCTCGGTAAGAGTAGGACCCGTAGGATCCCCATGCAGGAGGCTAAATTTCCCGTCCCTACCCATCACTCCTTTTTCCAGTGGCAGTCAAAACTCTCATACCCGATTGGCCTTGTGTCCCCATTTCCTCCACTTCATCATCATTTCATGTTCATTGTATCACCACTTTCGTGTTCATCTCCCGGATATAGCCGAAATCGTGCTGCTTGGGAGTAAAGCAATAACTAACTAACTAACTAACTGTTTTTGTCCCGTTCTTGTTGGTGTTTACTGGTTTTGTCTCTGCCCTTTCGGTCTTTTGACATTCGGATACCCCATAGGTACCTCTGCTTCTTTAATACTAGTCAAATACTATTTAGTGGAAAATTTTGAAAAAAAATCTAGAATTATTTTAAAAGTGCACACGCCCAGTGTTTGCAATATCTCAAATAAGCAGCATGTTGAATCTTAAATTGTTGCTGAGTATGCATTCAACATCTTCCATGTTTCCATACAAGTCCTATGTCAATGTTGATGCATGTACATTCTTGATGTTGAGTTTGATTAATAACATACAGAGGCATATTGAAATTTCTTTATCATGACCTAAAACAAGAACTTGAAAATGTAGAATAAATGTATTTAGAGGTATTTCAAAAGCACGTTAAGGTGTTTCTAGAGGTATGGATTTTTAACTTGTCTAAGCACAAGGTTCTTTATACTGTCTTGGTCATAATTTGGACTCCAATTCAACAATTTTCAGATTTATTGGTATTTAAATTTGCTCTTTCATATTTATATAAAGTTTGGCTAGAGCGCCACTGGTGTGTCTTTAAAATATGTTTTGGTATGGAGCCCAAATGTAATTGAAAAATAAAAACAAAGTATAAGATGAATTTATTTCATTAAATTATTCGAAATGGAAAAAAACATAAAATGAACAAAATTACCCATTAAAGGCCCAAATTGTCTGCAGCACACAAAAACTATTTTCTAACCTTTTTGTTATGTTTTGACCCGCGGCTGCACGAATTAATTTGCAACAGATATGTTTGCTGCAAACCATTTGGGCCTTTAATGGGAAACTATTTGTTCATTTATATGCATTTTTTCCCATTTTGAATAGTTAAATGAAAAAAAATCATCTTATACTTTCTAAAAAGTTATACAGTATATCTAGTAAAAAAGCATAAATAAAATTTAAAAAAATATATGTACTGTTGATATCAGAAATTTTCGTCACGCCCTGGCAATTTGGGCACGTCCCATTTACAAAAATGTCGCACTGTAATATGTAACTGATTGTCGAATTGTTTGAAATAGCCAGCTGGATGTCTAATTTATCAGCTGTGTGCTAGGTGTGAATTATTTGAGACAGGTATATAGGGTCTCTGGAATAGGTAAAGTAAATATTGTCACTTATTGCTTACATAGGTTCAATTTCAGAACAAGATGTTGTGAAAAATAACGTTTTATTTCAGCAAACGACTAAAATTGATTTAAAATCAAATAAATAAAACTTATATCATTCAATACAAATAATTTATATAAAAAAAAATAGAAACATTCAAATATGAGAAGAAAGACAAAATGACGTACAAGTCTACTGAGACTATCGGCAAAAATTAATTGAAAACTTTGGTTTTATTTTATACACTGTATCGTATCTTGGAACAACTGTGTGTAATAGTAAAATAGCCTAAAATAGTTTCTATTGTTATCTTGAAAAAATAGAAGAACAAACATGAAATCATTTATTTTCTTTCAAGCCCGGACCTATTCTTATAGACAAAAATAATTCAAAGGCGTACCCAAAATGTTAACATTACGGGTCCGACCGGACCCGGACCTATAATTACGCGACACCGGACCAGATGCGTTGGACGGTTTGATGTTTTTTAGAAGTTTTTTCTATTCCTTCTTTCTTTATTAAGTCCCCCAAACAAAGTTTGGGGACTTATTGTTTTTGCACCGTTTCTTATTATTATTATTCTTCTTCCGATTCTTCCGCTTAGTCGTGAACTTGTCCGGAGATCCTAGAAAAAACGACTCAACATATCAAAATGAAACTTGGCAGGATGAAAGATTGGCATGAAAGGAAGCCTTGTCGATAATCGGAATTTTCAAAATGGCCGCCGTTTCCATGGAAACAGGAAAATGGACTAAATATTGGACATTGCAATATCTCGGTAACCTAGGTGCGCAGGATTCTAAAATTTTGTAGGATGATAGAGCAAAACATTCTCTTTTATAATATGAAAAAAAAATTTGAAGCGATATTTACGGTTTTCGAGATATAAATAAAAATGTGATTTCAAGGGAGATAATCGGGTCAAAATTTTCAAAGTGCTCCGATTTACATGAAAATTGATAATTAGGTTTTTTTTTACATGCTGAAGAGAATAGTGGCAAATACGGGTCGTTTGGGGGACTTTGTGACTTGCTTGCAATCACAGTTAATACTTGTTTTTATTTGGTTTATAATGTCATTTATCTTGATATGTGTAGAGGGCATTGTTTTTGCCGAGACTTTTGTAAATTATATGGATGCGAATTGTTTTAGCAAAATTTCTGCTTTTTGTTTGCTGCTGTTTATGAGATTGCCTTGCTTTTCAATGGCGCTACTCCAATGTTGTCTTGTTTTCTTGATTTTACGTATTTCCAGAAAGGTTTGGAATTGTTCTTATGCATTCCTTCTAAGATCGCTTTGTTTATGTAATCCGATCCTGCTTTTTTGTATCTCTCTTGCAGGTCAGTTTTTTGGTAATGGCGATAGTTGGACTATGGTTTTGTTCTCTTGGCTTGGCTTGATTATATAGGTTTTTTTAACATTTTTCTGATTTTTTAATTCATCCAAGGGAGTCTGTTGTTTCATTTTATTTGTTTTGATAGAGTATTTATGTCCATGCTAGTAAACAGGTGTTGTTTGAACGTAATCCAGATGTCATCTACATTTTTGTTGTCTTTTATTTCGGATTCGTTCATTTTGGAGAGGTGATCTAAATCTGTATTTATTTCATCCCATTTTGCTTTAGTCCAAAGATAGATCTTACGGGGAGTCGACTTATTGTAATAAGGTTTAATGTCAGTATCTGTTATGACTATGGCGTGGTCCGATATACCAGGAATGCTTGATGATGATACTACTAATGGCGGATCTGTGGTAAAAACTAGATCGAGGATGTAATTATCTCTAGTTAATTCTCGATGGATTTGTGCAAGTCCATGTTGAGATGTAATATCTACGATTTGTTTTTGGATTTTTGCGTCCTTTATATTTTCGTTGTCAGATTTTCACAGTTTATGTCAGGGCAGTTGAAATCACCTACTAAGATGATGTTGTTATTCTTGTTTTCATTCTTTATATGTTGTAATGATTTTTTTAAGTTCTTCTACTGTGGTTTTATTTCTATGTGGCATGTAAAATGGGGTGTTGCTTAAAGGTGGAACGGAAAACGGAACGGAAAGCGGAACGGAAAAACGAAAAACGGGATTAAAAATAATGAATTCTTAAAAAAAATGTTTTGCTTAGAAAATTTCTTATTTTTTTAGCACGAATGATTTTTCACTAATTGATATATTTACTTTTTGGTATTAAGATTTGAAAATATTTACTTTAGATCAGGAACAGTTTAAATTATTATGTAATGTTCCTGTTTAGATATTAAATTACTATTCTTAACCTTGTTTTGACTTAGTTTCCATTTGAATACAAAAGATAAAACATTCCAATATAGCTATTTATATATATTTTCATAAGTTAAGTATTAATATCATCTTTTTATTGCTGATTTTTTTTTCTTAAAGAAAATAGTAACTTGAAGGATTAACGCTGTTTGTTTTCCATTATTGATTTTAAATAGCTGCTGATTAATGTAGGTTTGATTTGCGTGTATCAACATCACATTATTATCTATTGTAATTGCGCTGATATGTCTTAAGGGAGTACGAGCTTCAGAAATTGAACTTTTTCAATATTCTCGGCTTTTATCCATTCAAATGCATTAAAAAAATTTCAACATGTTTTCTTAATATTTGTTCAGAACTATTAAGAGAAGGTCATAATAAACACCCTATAACAATTTCATTCAATTCTTATTACAATTTCTATGTTTAAACAGAAGACGAACTTTCAATGTATTTCCTATGAAAAATCTAGAGAAGTTTTTTTCCCGCCATGTTTTTAGGGGCTTATATCTTGAAAACGGCTCCATGTTTTTGAAAACTTTTTGCATAAAGTCTAGCTATTTTGAGCTATTCTTTCCAAATTTTCCATTCTAAAAAAACTTTTAATTACATAAAATCTCAGGCTTGTACTCCCTTAAGCATAACGGTTTGCAAGGATGGTCTCCAGAAATGATAGACGTGTAAACCTTCAGAATGGACAACAGCCGACCTCTGGTCTTGTTGAAGACTGCTGATCGTTTTCCATTGTGATTTTTTGAATTTCCGTTTCTTTATGTTGGTTGTGTTGCGTACACTTATTCCACATCTCTTTATCGTCTGATATACCCTATGCACGTTAAAGACCTCTGTGTTTTAATTAAGTTCTATAAGAGTATTACTCAACGGAAGCAGCTGAAAAGTTCATACTTTGCACACACTGCGAACCGGAAAGGGAACCATAAGGGTACATTCATTCGGATATCGGAAGTCCAACAATGCAAAGACAAAATCGATTGATATGAAAAAAACAGACAACACGAAAAAACACACGACCAAACTAAACTGTAATCAGCAACGCGAAGTTGGTGGTGTTCCGGTAGGGTATAAGCAGTAATGTCTGTTGCAACACATCCATCGTATTGTCAACGATCGGGTGCTCGTCAAATCAAGTAAAGGACGAAATAAAAAGCTAATTGAAAACCCCACACTGTAATCATCTCTATTAGAGAAGCTTGAGAGTCCTTTTTGTATTTTTGTCCGAAATTGCATCCTCTTTCCTCATTATTTTGATTTAAAATCTTATGAATCACAATTATTTAACTACATTCCTGAAAACGTACCCAACCATATAAGACTCCTAATCCTAAGCTGCATAAAAAAAAGCCTACAATTGATAGTAGCTGAAAAATCTTTTCAGTTTCGAAAAAAAAATGTGACGGACACCAACAAACGGACAGACGCCCGGCATTTTTGTCCTCTTTTCTCTTTGTGGCAAGGGACAAAAATGTTTTAAAGCATCAATTTTAGATTGTTCTTATTTCAAAACACTGTTATAGTTTTCTTAATCCTAACCAAATATTAGAAAATTAAATATCAACTTACATAGAAATAAGAAATTTTATCTAAACAAAATTACATCATTCATGTTCATGTAAGTCACTTCAAATCTAGTGCTTACTGTCATTTGATTTCTATAATTAAATGCCACCATTGGCTTCAATCCCCTTCTCCCTTTATCAATCGTCAATTTTATCATTGATTTGCTATAATAGCTTTATAAACGGCATATCATATTTTAACTTTTTGAACCATTAACCAACATTTCATTGTTATATAAAAGCTATGAAAAAATTCCTGACCTGAAATGATCAATCTCAAATGTCTCAGAAGAAAAAAAAAACAACACAAGGCAAAGACATATCGGAGAATGAAAGATGTAAAGGTGTACAAATGTCGTAAGTCCGAAAATGCCACGACAAAAACTAGAAGACATAGAATCATCGAAAATGCATATTACAAATATTACAATTAATGTAGGTTGCAATTCTCCTGATTGGGTACGAGCATTTCAAACAAAATGTAGGTTGAAACCTATAAAAATCCGTCTTTATGTGTAATGCAATTTTAGCCACCAAAAATTAGTTAGTTTAACTGCATGATCACATAAAGATGGATAGAATATAACATGTTTTCATTGATAGGCGTCCCGTGCGGGGCTCGGCTGGCGAAAAGGCTCGCAGCAGAGCCAAGCTTGACGAATCGGAAAGCAGCGACTAAGGGTCTTAAGATTCTAACATCGGTTAAGTGCTTAGCCCACAGAACGAGCAAGTATTTGCCCTAGGTGACTGAATAGGGTGGCCCTTGTTTGTCAGGTCTATCTCACGAAAACCCTGATCGCCGACCATAGTGAGCCAACGTGTAAGGAGAGTGCAAAAGATCCTTTTGTGGAACGCCAAGTAGTGCACATATAGGCTGAATTTCCCACCATAAACCACCTTACCCTTTGCTGTGGTCATTAATATCGCGGTTGATTTGTTTCACACACCATTCTATATTTCTCATCATTTACCTTATCATTTCTTATTACTTTGTTCATACTCAAATGCTGATCGCCCTTATATAACCTACATCGTGTACATAGTGTTTGGTCGTAACAATCATTTTACTTCTTCAGAGATGAGGGTTTTAACATATATCATGCATATTACCACGGGGGATGGTTCATCTTTTTCTTAACATGGCCAACATATACTTTAAAATAGCCAATTAATATCTAAACTAAACATTTTAATGTCTAAAACGTCAAGATGTAGATGTTATAAGTAGTGAATTCGAAGAAACCTAATAACAAAATTGCGAAATAGAGTTTATAATTTCAATAAATTAATCAATTTTTAATTCCGTTTTTCCGTTTCCGTTTTCCGTTCCGTTTTCCGTTCCGCCTTTTAGCAACACCCTGTAAAATGATCCTTTGATGTTTTAAGTTTGATTTTTACCCATTCAGTTTCGCAGTAAGTGACATCAGGGATTAAATAAGACTGATTTTGGACATCCCTGCGTTATAATTAAAGCTGCTTTGTCTTTTTAATCATTTCCTTTTTAGGCATCAATTTCAAAACTTCATCACTTAAAGTTCGCCCTTGAACATCCTTAGGGAGCGACCATTTGATTTGTATGGGGGGGGGGGGGGGGGGGCTATGGTGGAAATTGAAATAAAAAGGCAGGATGGAAATAATCCAGAAATAAAAAGGCAGGATGGCATTTTTGGCTAAAAAAAATATAGTTGCTTTAAAAAAAAAAAATAAATTGCGCGCGCAAGCCCGAAAAAAAATCCAGGCTCCACTTATTCTGAAAATAAAAAGGCAGGACGAAGAAAATATCCATAGCCCCCAATAAAAATCAAATGGTTGCTCCCTTAAAGTTAAGGGTTTAATTATAATTTTCACATAAAAAAATAACCAAAATATGTTTTGCCTCCTCGGTCCTCTAATTCTACTTCTACTTCAACAGGACGAAGAACCTAAAGGATATATCTCCCTGACTTCTCAAAAACATAACAGAGCCCGCGCCACAATCAATTATACATGGTGAATTAATAATAACCTGCATTTTGATTGCCCTTGTACTGTCGTGTATATGCATATTATGGCAGGAAATAATGAAAATCTTATTTCATTATTAATGTTTTGTACATTAAATTTATAGATGAAATATATAATAAGTTAAATGACATATAACTAGAATGTATAGAACATTCCTAAATATTATATATGAAACACATGTATATTTCACGGATTTTATAAATTCAAATATATAATTAGTTTAATGACTTATAACTAGAATGTATAGAACATTAATTAATAATGTATATGAAACACGTGTATATTTCACGGATTTTATAATGGAACAATTGTACAATGAAAATAGGAAGGAACTGCTATCAGAAATACGTAAACTCCTAGCAAATCAAATCAGCCCAGAAACTTGGTCAAAACATTTCAACACAGCTCCTAGAATCCTACAACTAATAATGGACCCACAAAAGCTGCTCCTAGAAGGTCTCTTACCAAAAGATCCCAAAATTATTGTGGAAATAGAAAAGGTCTCGAAAGTCTTCTGTCAAGAAGTGCACCTGAAGAGACTCAATTTCAATATCCAGTCCTGAAATGGATCCAACGGTCTCTATGTAACAGTAGTCATTTTTCATAATTTTGTAATAATCAGATAAATCTTATTCATTATTACGGTGGTTATAGCAGCAGGGTTGTAACTCAGTTAAATTCAATCTCAATTTTCTCTATTCAAAAAAACTAAGTAAACACTAACTTTTATAACAGCTCTTTCTTAAGTAATAGTAGCGAAAGGTGAAAAATAAGACCAAAGGCAAAAAGTGAACTCTATGTGAACTATTAACAGTTAAAGTGTGTATAGACGATACATAAACATAGTGCTTCAATAATAACTTTTTAACGGTACTCCGCAAGGTCAATCTTCACAACTTTTGACCAGATAACATTGTCTAGTGCTAGAACCTTCCAGTGCTTTATAGAACATTTTATATGGATTAACCGAGCGGGTCCGTAATTCTACAAGCAATTTGACATTGTATATAAATATATTGTGTGCGTATTCATATTATAATGGCGGTGGAGGATAAACTTTTATGTTTTACGTTTTTATAACTGTATTATTGTGATTAACTTTTACCTTTTAACTGTATGATTCCTGGAATCAACATAGTGCTCCTAGATTGGGGGGAAAACGAAAAGAAAGAAAAAGAATGGCTTCCGATCATCAGCCGTCCCGCCAGGAAGTTATCAAACTTGTATTAGTTACATAAATGATAAGTATTAATAATATGCATTAGTTCGACTTCGACTAATTTGTTTGCCACTTGGGCACGAGTACGGGATTTTCATTCTTTAATTTTAGGTTAAGATTTGTCTCCCTTTAATTTGTGGTTGCTGTTGGACGTTTTTTCCCAAATCAAATGACAAGATTTGAAGGTATTAATACTTTAACAGTGAGATAAAGGTAATTATTTATCAAGTGAAATCTTAATCCGTGTAAAGAAACATATTTCTAACACTGATAACGTCACTTTTATCTATATATCACTTTAATCAACAAAAAAACAATCTACTTTCGTTTTCGATTAAAAATTTCCTTGCACACTTACATGACTTATTAAAATAGATCAAGCCAGTCAAACTTATTTAAAATAATCCATAATTTTCTATTTACTCATGCTATAAACAATCTGATCAAAGACAAAGGACACGCCACACAAGTTCATATAAATCAATAAAACACTGACAAACTGACTTCAGGTGGCACAAAATAAGATCATCCGTTTTATCAAAAACTTAGATTTTCGATCGAGCATTAAATATCCAGTTCTTAATGAGATTTGGTTTTTAAATGTAAAAAAACAGGGAACGGCAGTTGACCAACATGACTAAAGGCCATGAAAATTTACAGTTATGTTACTTACCATACATTGTAAAAGGAAGAATTAGGTTGAATTGGGGTATCCACTCTTTTTTCGTTTAAGGTAGAAATAAAAGACAAAAAAAAGGGCCCAAAAATGATACTTTGATTTGTTTTTCACAATAACTTTATTTCTTGTTTTATAATCTTGTTAGATATCATGGATATAAGGATTTTAAATAATTTTTTTTCTAAATATTCATTGTCAGTCTATAAATTGGGTTGCATGTGACAAATATGCTTTGTCAGTCCACCATAGGATGCAAGTGTCAAAAATTATTTACTGTCCATATTGGGCCTAAAACGTACAGGGTTCAATGTTTTGCCGTGCGACACAGGGCCAGACATCGATTGGTTTTGTTTCTTTTGGAGACACGTACAATTTAAACGGGACATAAATGTTGAATGGAAAGATGCCAAATAAAAAATGATAGAAAATTATCCATTTTGAACATCCTCAATGGTGTTTTTTTGTTGTTGTTAATCATTGTTAATCAACCAACAAAATAAAGTAAGATGAATGCCTTGCATGGCCATTACATTATGCAATATATTTAAAAATATCAATATGTTTTACATGATAAAATACACTACATATATATCTTTACTTCTATCATATTTCTGAAAATAAAATAAGACCAAAATATGGAAAAAAATATTAGTCATTGTCAGGCCAAGCTCATTTATTTTGTCATGTCATTGTATTTTCTACTGGTGCTGTGCTTGGTATGGTACTTTTGTCATGTCATTGTATTGTCTACTGGTGCTGTGCTTGGTATGGAACTTTTGTCATGTCATTGTATTGTCTACTGATGCTGTGCTTGGTATAGTACTTTTGTCAAGTCATTGTATTGTCTACTGGTGCAGTCCTTGGTATGGTACTTTAAGTCTGAACAAAAATATGTCATTTCATTGTATTGTCTACTAATGCTGTGCTTGGTATTGAACATGTACTTTAAGTCTGAAAAAAATATGTCATGTCATTGTATTGTCTACTGGTGCAGTGCTTTGTATGGTACTTTTGTCATGTCATTGTATTGTCTACTGGTGCAGTGCTTGGTATGGTACTTTTGTCATGTCATTGTATTGTCTACTGGTCCAGTGCTTGGTATGGTACTTTTGTCATGTCATTGTATTGTCTACTGGTGCATTGCTTGGTATGGTACTTTTGTTATGTCATGGTATTGTCTACTGGTGCAGTGCTTGGTATGGTACTTTTGTCATGTCATTGTAATGTCTACTGATGCTGTGCTTGGAATGATACCTTTGTCATGTCATTGTATTGTCTGCTGGTGCAGTGCTTGGTATGGTACTTTTGTCATGTCATTGTATTGTCTACTGGTGCAGTGCTTGGTATGGTACTTTTGTCATGGCATTGTATTGTCTACTGGTGCTGTGCTTGGTATGGTACTTTTAGTCTGAACAAAAATATGTCATGTCATTGTAGTGTCTACTGGTACTGTGCTTGGTATGGTACTTTTGTTATGTCATTGTATTGGCTACTGATGCAGTGCTTTGTATGGTACTTTTGTCATGTCATTGTATTGTCTACTGGTACAGTGCTTGGTATGGTACTTTTGTCATGTCATTGTATTGTTTACTGGTGCAGTGCTTGGTATGGTACTTTTGTCATGTCATTGTATTGTCTACTGGTGCAGTGCTTGGTATGGTACTTTTAGTCTGAACAAAAATATGTCATGTAATTGTATTGTCTACTGGTGCAGTGCTTGGTATGGTACTTTTGTCATGTCATTGTATTGTCTACTGATGCTGTGCTTGGTATGGTACTTTTGTCATGGCATTGTATTGTCTACTGGTGCAGTGCTTGGTATGGTACTTTTAGTCTGAACAAAAATATGTCATGTAATTGTATTGTCTACTGGTGCAGTGCTTGGTATGGTACTTTTGTCATGTCATTGTATTGTCTACTAGTGCAGTGCTTTGTATGGTACTTTTGTCATGTCATTGTATTGTTTACTGGTGCAATGCTTGGTTTGGTACTTTTGTCATGTCATTGTATTGTCTACTGGTGCTGTACTTGGTATGGTACTTTTGTCATGTCATTGTATTGTCTACTGGTGCTGTACTTGGTATGGTACTTTTAGTCTGAACAAAAATATGTGATGTCATTGTATTGTCTTCTGGTGCAGTGCTTGGTATGGTACTTTTGTCATGTCATTGTATTGTCTACTGGTGCTGTGCTTGGTATTGTACTTTTGTCATGTCATTGTATTGTCTACTGGTGCTGTGCTTGGTATTGTACTTTTGTCATGTTATTGTATTGTCTACTGGTGCAGTGCTTGGTATGGTACTTTTGTCATGTCATTGTATTGTCTACTGGTGCAGTGCTTGGTATGGTACTTTTGTCATGTCATTGTATTGTCTACTGGTGTTGTGCTTGGTATGGTACTTTTTTCATGTCATCGTATTGTCTACTGGTGCATTGCTTGGTATGATACTTTTGTCATGTCAATGTATTGTCTACTGATGCTGTGCTTGGTATGGTACTTTTGTAATGTCATTGTATTGTCTACTGGAGCCTTGCTTGGTATGGTACTTTTGTTATGTCATGGTATTGTCTACTGGTGCAGTGCTTGGTATGGTACTTTTGTCATGTCATTGTATTGTCTACTGATGCTGTGCTTGGTATGATACCTTTGTCATGTCATTGTATTGTCTGCTGGTGCAGTGCTTGGTATGGTACTTTTGTCATGTCATTGTATTGTCTACTGGTGCAGTGCTTGGTATTGTACTTTTGTCATGTCATTGTATTGTCTACTGGTGCATTGCTTGGTATGGTAATTTTAGTCTGAAAAAAATGGTCTTATTGAATCTGGACCGGTAGTAACACACACGCAACACGGTTGTGAAGACATAATAGGGATAATAAGATGATAATCTACGTACAACAATCAGCATAACACTAATCAAAACAATCATTAACCAAAACATTCAACTAAATTTTGAATTTTTCCTACAGTGGCTGATAACGAAGGAAGAACTTTTTTAGGGTATATACCATCACATATGATCATAAATTTACTTGACAATATTTTATTTATTTCCAGGTCTTAATCAAGGTCATGGCGATCGCTGGTAAGAGTAATTATGCCCTTGACCAACTAAATGATCTGTTACAGGATGAAGTCCTTAACATCCTTCAGACATACTTCGAACTTAAGATAGTACAGATTGAAGGTGGGACATTGTTTTTCTTTTTACACAAAAGGCTCCATGAACTATTTCATTATTTTACAAAACAGCCATGTTGCAGCACTACTCCGCCTTGTGCAGCAATCAGAATGAAAGGAACATTAACCAAGGATCAATTCTTTCTCTTGTTTAAAAATGACCCATCTGTTCATCCGATTCATGAAAAGAAAGAAAAAGGACGAACAACTCTGCATTGTATCTGTCCATTGTCTCCTAATTCTTCTACGGAAGTGGCAGCTCTTGACTTTACTCTGATAAACTGCCTTATCAAAACAAGTCACCAAAATCCTCCTGCTGGAAATCCACAATGGATTGCAGATATCGTTGATGTAAGAAACGGCTTGAGTCATATCGGGGATGCAATTACTGTGACCGACCAGCAAATTGAAGAATGGTGGAATAAATTAGAAGAAGCTGCCGTTAACATTGCCGGTACTGTTTGTAAACCTTATCAAGAAGGAGTTAAAAAACGGTTCAATAAAATGACAACACGTCAATCTGAGCATACAGAAATGATGAAAGCATTAAACTTAATACATGATGATTTGAAGAAGGTAAGAAAAAATTCAATAATTTGATTAGTTTCTCGTATTTTTTTAGTTTGTGTTGCTTTTTTTTAGACCTAATAAAACTATTAAAAGATCTGTGTAGAAAGTGATCACTTCAAACCAACACAATGCAGTGGCAATTTCAAAATCTACAACAGAAGGGAATAAACAGTCAATAACGTAACGTGTCATCAGCAGCTGGTTCAAATACAGAAATGAAACACCCTAGCTATTATCCATTGCTGAAATTATTAATGAAATACACTTTTTGTTATATGTACTAATGAAAGTACCACATCTAAAATGTGCTGAAACAATTTGCAAACTCCTATTTGCAAATATATATTTGTTGAATAAAAAAAATCAGCTTATTCCAAATTGCTTCATCGATCTTTAGGTTGTAACTTTTTTTTCTTGTAGAAAATGATAGATGCTCTCAGGAATCTGGGTGTACAAGTTGGTAAGTTGACTTTTAACACACTTACATTGATAAATAAAAATTGCAATGGCTCTTACTAGGTAAAAGAAAATAAAAAAAAAATAACTAGTATCTAATGTGTCTGGTATGCTTATAGTATCTTTGAATTTTTTTTTAGAACTTTTGACAACATAATTTAAGATATTGACATTTCAAACTTTGATTTTTCAAATAAGGGTAAAAAATGCACATCCACTTTGACAGGGGCGATATTGTAAATATTCTGATTTGTATATTTTAGCAAAATCTTAAGTCAATAAACCAAGTTTCTGTTAATTCAACTAATGTAGTTATTAAATCTGATAGGAATTGTAGTCTTATATTGTAGGTGAAGTTCCGTTTAAAATAACAAAGACAGAGTTCTTAAAAGAAGATCCAAAAATTAGCTTGATCACACCGGTCCAGTCATCTAGCAATGGTAAAATACATAAAAAGTGGTGTTGATTATTTTGAGAAAGAACACACACTCTAGATAATTATTGCTACAGATATAATAAAAACTAACGAAAGCAATCACTACTTTCAAAATGTACGGTAAAAGTGTTTTTTTTTTTTGGCGTGTGGCGATTCCGCGTTTACCTCAAGATAAAATGGATGCTTTTTTCACGTAATATACTTTTTGCGATTCTATATTCAAGCTGTTACTCTATAATATAATATCACAAGGCTATGGAATTTATCAAAAACTCTGATGAATCCGTGTGTATATTCAATTCAATAGCTCTGTAATTAAAACACATTGTGACGCTTCATACATTGTGTTAGCAGAATAAGTTGTAATTGTACTTCACAGGGAAAAGTAACACTACCCAAACGAAAGCTCTTCTTTTGAGGAGCCTAGGATGGTGTACTGGTTACAACCTCTGTTCTGTTAGCTAGGCGCATACGCCGTAGATGTCCCAAATGTTGTGAGTTCGATCCTCGCTGAGGGCACTCAAAAATCAAAATCTGTTTGTCAGATGATTTTCAGGGTTGAAATTAAAGTAACATTGTTTGATTATATTCTAGACATTCAAGCTGTTACTCTAGATACATATTATTTCGCGTTTTCTATTTTTTGCGCCCCAATGTGTGCTGCAAATACAGTGAAAATTAAATCACCGCGAAAAAAAAAAACAACTGATATGATATTCGTTGAATTCAAACTAAAATGAAATATGGCAGTAAAGAAAAAAAAACACTACATAAAGTACAAAAAGAAAATAAAGGTAATAACAAAACTACCGAACTTGAATGATCCATCTCATTGTCCAGAGAAAATGACAAAAACCAATTAGTCAAACCGGAGAATTGGTGGATCGCAATGGTTCTGACGTTTGTACAGGCATTTCAAACGAAATGGTGGGTTAAACCAGGTTTTATTGCGCCAAACCTCCCTCTTCCATTGGGATCTTAGGACCCGGCAATGACCATAGAACAATAGGGATATTGAGGTGATCATCTCAGTACAGCAGACCAGTCAAACACAAATGAAAACAATTAATCACCACATCTTTTAGCTAAATTTTGATTTTTTCTACTAGTGGCTGATAACGAAGAAATAATTTTTTTAGGGGTCGTATGAGACGTATTTCCTTATAGCCCTGCTCAAAAGTCGGTCACGAAGAAATCGGTGTCTGATAAAAAAATCTGTGAAATGTGTGCAAGCTCTGGCATAACGAATAAGTTGTGAATTATGAACACTGTATGCAGGGGAAGTAGGTATATTGTATTCCAGCATAACTCAGACGTTTACATATATTATGCAAATATCAATGGAGTACATATATAAGATTTGAGAAACTTTGTGAAAAAAAACAGACATGTTATTATGTATTATATTTTATTTAGAATTCATCTGCAAACGTTTCAGTAAATATACATATATTGTTTAGCCCTAAATGTTAGAATTGAAAAATCCAGTCTCAGATGGTAATGAATCACTCGTCGTTATTTTCAGACCCACATAAGTGCATCGTCGTCTGGACCTTTTCAAGCCCTGGTGACTGGGATGTCGAAAAGATGCAGCAGAAGCTGGAACAAATGAATAGGCTAGGATATTTCAATATTCAATTTGTTTATCGTGGATCGTTGGTTATACATTCCCAGGCAGATGCAACTGTCCTTTATGATGACAAAAGTCTTAAGGATTCAATTGACGAATTCTTGTGCTTGTTAGTAATGTCGCTCCAAATACAAGCACCAAGATCAGGAGAAATAGCGTTCGCCATCTCCATATGGAGTCCCAGACGTAGGGATGGAAATAAAGGTAATTTTCTAAAGTTAAACCAAAAGTTTACTCGCAATATTGATATAAAGTCTCAAAACTGTGTTTTGTTTTGTGTTACTACTGGACACTTAAGGACTGCAATGGAAGAGCGAGGTTTTGTTTTAGCTAACAATTTCTATGAAATGCCTATATAAAATAAGGACCATCCAGGTCTTCAATTTTACTGGTATGTCTTCCATGTGTTGTCGTTTTTTTTGGACATTTGACATCAATTCTCCAGTTTCACTAGTACCATTATTTACTCAAGATTTGAAAAAAAAACACTTCAAGCAAAAATCAGAAAAATACTGTAAACGTATTAATTTTCGCGGTTTCATGAAATGGGACATATTCGCGGGTATCAATTTTCGCGGTTTTTAATTGCAGCTAAAAATTATTGGTACATGTATCATACTTATTTTAGTTTTTATTTAGAAGGTTTTCAAAGGCTGAAATCGTCAAAGCGGTAAAACATTGTCGTTATTAATTGTCAATCCAAGCTGTCAATTATTCACCTGTTGATATAAACAATACTTGACCAATTAACGGATTAAGTATTTAATTACCTGTTGAATATCTGTGAAGTGTTTGTTTGATCCTTGTCTATTTAATGTTTTTTTTTACCAAATAGTGCTCACACCAAGCCGGTTGCCTGTTAATCCATTATGTAAACAATAAATCATGCTTAATTCATTATATAATACCATTTTCATTTTATACAACGCTAAAAAGACAACATCATACTTGTACCTGATTTCATGCAAACGTTTACATTTTTTGTATCAGAGATATTTGCGGGTACTAATTTTCGCGTTCTTTTGGCAACCGCGAAAATAGCGAAAATTAGTACCCCGCGAAAATTACTACGTTTACAGTACACTAAACAGTTACGGGGGTTGCGATAACAAATCGTTTCTAAGCATACAATACAGAAACTCCACAATAAAGGTAATAACAAAATTACCGAGCTTCAAAGATCAATCTCAATGTCCAAGAGAAAGACAAAACGTGGACAATTCCTACAAGTGTTTGCAAATAAAAATGTCATTGAACTGCAGTATGTTCTCATATTTCAGAAGATGAATATTATGGAACAGTTAGTGGTCCAGTTAAAGAAGATAAACAGACCAGTTCGTTGTTGTCTCTTGAAGGTAATAGTTATGCATAGTTAAGGTTTCTTTCCACATCTGAAATTTGTCATCAATATTAAGCATTCAATGTATGAATCCCAGCCAATCTTCATTTTAATATATAATGATCGAATACTTTGCATTTAATAAAATAATGATGACATAAAGAAAGTCCTTCTTGAACATATAATGCATATAGTGGATGGAGTCCTATAAATATATGTGTTTTTTTTGTTGATGTTCTAGTATGGTAAGAAACAATCCTACAAAATACAGCATCATATCAAATCGAAATGATGTTGAAATTAAGCATACTCAGGTCTTTTTTTCAGAAGATGAAAGTCATAGAAAACCTTTCACCAAATCAATTGAAGAAGAGACTCATATTCACTCGGCTTTATCTTTCAAAGGTAATAATTTAAAGATGTTCAGTTTGTCCCTTTTTAGATCACCTGACCCAAAGCGTCATGTGAGCTATTGTCATCACTTGGCGTCCGTCGTCCGTCCGTCGTCCGTCGTTTGTAAACTTTATCAAACGTTAACTCCTCTGACACCATAGGTCCAATTGCGACCAAACCTGGTATGGTTGTTCATTAGCATTCGGTGCTTAGAACTGATGTGGGGATTTTTGATTCGTCGTAAAACATGGCCACCATGGCTAAAATAGAACATAGGGGTAAAATGCAGTTTTTTGCAAATAACTCAAAAACGGCTACAGATATCAAAATTCTGGCAATTGTAAAAGTGATCAGCACCTCAAGATTTACCTACCCTGAAATTTTGAAGGAAATCCAACAACCCGTGTAGGAGTTATTGCCCTTTTTTTGGATTGTTTGCAAATTTTGCACCTGTTTAGCTCAATATCTTGAAAATATACCAAATATTTGAGAAATTTAAATTGCATATTGTTAAGCACATCAAGATCTACAAAATATGTAATAGGGTCAACGTTGTAGGACCTTTCCTTTTAGGAGTTATTGCCATTAGAATGTCAAAATTGAGCATTTTAACAGCATTTCCTCATTACATTGAAAACGTTAATTCCTCTGACACTTTAAGTCCAAATGGAACCAAACTTGGTATAGTTGTTTATTAGCATTAGGTGTATAGAATTGATTTGGGGATTTTTGATTGGTCGTAAAACATGGCTGCTGTGGCTAAAAATAGAACATAGGGGTAAATGGCAGTTTTTTGCAAATAACTCAAAAACGGTGACAGATTTTAAAATTTTGAGAGGAATCAAAAGTGATCGACATCTCAAGATCTACCTACCCTGAAATTTTGAAGGAAATCCAACAACCCGTGTAGGAGTTATTGCCCTTTTTGTGGATTTTTTGCAAATTTTGTACCTGTTTAGCTCAATATCTTGAAAATATACCAAATATTTTAGAAATTTAAATTGCATATTGTTAAGCACATCAAGATCTACAAAATATGTAATAGGGTCAACGTTGTAGGACCTTTCCTTTTAGGATTATTGCTATTAGAATGTCAAAATTGAGCATTTTAACAGCATTTCCTCATTACATTGAAAACGTTAATTCCTCTGACACTTTAAGTCCAAATGGAACCAAGCTTGGTATAGTTGTTTATTAGCATTAGGTGTATAGAACTGATTTGGGGATTTTTGATTGGTCGTAAAACATGGCTGCTGTGGCTAAAAATAGAACATAGGGGTAAATGGCAGTTTTTTGCAAATAACTCAAAAACGGTGACAGATTTTAAAATTTTGAGAGGGATCAAAAGTGATCAGCACCTCAAGATTTACCTGCTCTAAAATTTTGAAGAAAATCCAACAACCCATGTAGGAGTTATTGCCCTTTTTGTGGATTTTTTTGCAAATTTTGCACCTGTTTAGCTCAATATCTTGAAAACTATACAAGATATTTTAGAAATTTAAATTGCATATTGCTAGGCGCATCCAGATCTACAAAATATGTATAGGGTTAACGTTGTAGGACCTTTCCTTTTAGGAGTTATTGCCCTTAGAACGTCAAAATTGAGCATTTAAAAAGCATTTCCTCATTACATTGAAAAGGTTAACTACTCTGACACTTTAAGTCCAATTTGAACCAAACTTGGTATTATTGTTTATTAACATTAGGTGTATAGAACTAATGTGGGGATTTTTGTTGGCCGTAAAACATGGCAGCTGTCGCTAAAAATAGAACATTAGGTTAAACTGCATTTATTTTGCTAATAACTCAAAAAGGGTGACAGATTTTTAGATTTTGATTGAGAACTA
Source organism: Arcuatula senhousia (assembly GCA_963971305.1). NCBI lineage: Eukaryota > Metazoa > Mollusca > Bivalvia > Mytilida > Mytilidae > Arcuatula > Arcuatula senhousia. The sequence goes on from OZ020314.1 coordinate 4,968,191, forward strand.
AAGTGATCAGCACCTTAAGATCCACCATATTGTCAGATGACCATGATGACCCCCTAAGTAATCTTATGACCCTTTTAACGTCAAATTGATTTTGCCTTATGACCTTTACTTCAGTCACATATGTCAGGTGAGCAATTCAGGCTCCTGTGAGCCTCTTGTATAGTATGAAGAGTTTGAGAACACAAGGTTATCTAGGACGTAACATGTCTCATAAAAAATCTGAACATTTGTACAAATGCGTCATTTCTAATCGGCTATGAATTATGAATGACCACAAAATGTAACGCACAATCTTTTATGTGAGCAAAATCCATTCAACAGCAATAGGGGAGTTTTATTTTGCCAAAAGGGATAAATGATATACCAAACCCACAGATTTGAATTTGTTACTATGTCACTTTGTTGCATAAAGGCAAAGGACAAAAGAAAAAAAGGCTTGTTTAGAAATGCAATATATTTAGTCAAATGTATTTTACAGAGGAAGAATGTCTTAGAGAAACAGTCACAGAATCAATTGAAGAAGAAAACCAGATTGGATCTGCTTTACAAGTGGAAGGTAAAACTGTTTTGTTTTGTAACATTCTTTTCGCTCTGCAGTTTGCAAATTTCAAAATGATTTGAATTTACACAGCACAAACATTCAAGTGACACACAATTGCAGTACAAAGGGTCTTTGTTTTCTGTCGTCTCACATTTTATGAAATACATGTATCATGTACTTATTAACTAATTCTGGATTAAATTCCCCTGTAAGGAAATATTCATGTTTTGGTATGGAAAAGTTACAACCACACGGTGTTCCTTTGACATATGATTCACAAAGTAGATAATGTTCTGCAAGTCCTTTTAATGTATTCTTCGAAACCAAAAAATGTCAGTAAAATCCTTTCAGCACCATTTTTATATCACCTCAATAAATGTAGACGTATAATGGTATTTTGCTGTCGTCGTGGGACGCAGCGTTGTCGTTGTTGTTGTTGTCTGCGTTTTTTTTAACTTTAGTGTTACCACAATAATTTTAGTTCTAGTTATCCAATTGCTATTAATAAATATTGACAATGATGTTCATTACAATAAAAGGATGGATGGAATTGATTCTGGGGGTCACCCCTTTTTAGCTCACCTGGCCAGAAGGTCCCTGTGAGCTATTGCCATAACTGAGCGTCCGTTGTTGTCCGTCGTTTGTCGGCCATTGTCTGTCGCTGTCTGTTAACGTTTGTGTTCAAAGCCCTTCTCTAAAACTTCTGAACAGAATTCAATGAAACTTAGTACTATGGATCATTAGGGTGTCCTGCACACAAATTTCGTTTTGATTTTTGATCCGTCAAAAAAACATGACAGCTGTTGCTACAAATATACCATGGGGGTCAGGCTACTGTTTTTGGCTCGTAAATCAAAAAGTATATAGATATAGAGAAAATCTGATGCAACCTTCCATCTTCAGCATCAAAAGATCTACGAAAGTCTCCATTGTCAGATGACCCCTTTTAGATGTTACAGCCCTTTACTGGTAAAAAAAAGTTTTTTTCATCGTTTTGCCCTATAGAATGAAAACTATTGCAGGTAGAAAAAAGCTGTTGCTTGCTTATATATATGTTCAGCTCATTGGGCTTTACAAAAGTCTCCATTGGGTAGAAGTTGTCAGATGATCCCTTTTAGGGGTGTGCCTTAACAGGTGAAAAAAATAGTGTTTTTGCAATAAAGAATAAAAACTATTGCATCAAGAGAAATACTGTCGCTTGCCTAAATGTTTATCTCATTAATCTCTACAAAAGTATCCACTGGGTTGAAGTTGTCAGATGACCCATTATAGGGGTTAGGGCCCTTTACAGGTCAAGACTGGCATTTTTTTTCTTTAGAATGAACACTTTTGCAGATAGAGAAAAGCTGTTGCTTGCTTAAATGTTCAGCTTATTCAGCTCTACAAAAGTCTCCATAGGGTCGAAGTTGTCAGGTGACCCCTTATAGGAGTTACGGCCCCTGAAATAATGTTTTTTTAAATGTTTTTGGCCTATGGAATGAAAACTATTGCAGATAGAGAGAAGCTGTTGCTTACTCAAATGTTCAGCTAATTTAGCTGTACAAAAGTCTCCATAGGGTCGAAGTTGTCAGGTGATCCCCTATAGGAGTTACGGCCCCTGAAATAATGTTTTTTAAATGTTTTTGGCCTATGGAATGAAAACTATTGCAGATAGAGAGAAGCTGTTGCTTACTCAAATGTTCAGCTAATTTAGCTGTACAAAAGTCTCCATAGGGTCCAAGTTGTCAGATGACCTTTTATAGGGGTTATGGCCCCTAAAAAAATGTTTTTTCATGTTTCTGGCCTATAGAAAGAAAACTATAGCAGATAGAGAAAAGCTGTTGCTTGCTTTAATGTTCAGTTTATTTGACTCTACCAACATGTACCAAAGTCTCAATAGGATCGAAATTGTCAGATGACCCTTAATAGGGGTTACGGCCCCTAAAATAACCGTTTTTATGTTTTTGGCCTTTAGAATGAAAACTAAAGCAGATAGAGAAAAGTTGTTGCTTGCTTAAATGTTCAGCGCATAAAGCTCTACAAAAGTCTCCATAGTGTTGAAGTTGTCAAATGACTCCTTATAGGGGTTACGGCCCCTAAAATAACAGTTTTCGTGTTTTTGGCATATAGAATGAAAACTATAGTAGATAAAGAAAAACTGTTGCGTGCTTAAATGCTCAGCTCATTTAGTTCTACAAAATGTAGGGTAGACATCAAGACCAGGTGAGCGATTTAGGCTCCTGGGAGCCTCTTGTTTGTTTTGTTCTGGTTTATTAAGTGCTGTTAAATTTTACAATAATGTTTCCCATCATACAATGATAAATGTGATTGATTTGGATTCGTTTAGAAATTAGGTGCCCACAAGGGGCGAAACAAAATAAATATTTTACTTGTTCCTGCAACACTTTTTGTTCTGGTTGGCCAATTGCTATGAAATTTGAAAATGATATGCCTTACCATTAAAAAATATGTGGAATTGATTTGGGGGTCCCCCGTTTTTTTTTCATTTGGAAAAAAGTGACTCAAAAAGGGACAAAAAAAAACTTTTTGATTTCAGGTCCAATTTTGATTTTTTTTTTGGCAAATTAAGTTTTTTCAAGACGTGGATACAAAATGGAGGATTAGTTATTTACCACAATTTTTTCGTCAAGATGAAGGGGCCGAAGGGGTAAAAAATTAAACATTTTATTTATTGTCCAATTTCATTTTCTTTTGCTAATTAAATATTGCCAAGCAGTGAACTAACAAAATTGAGGATTAAATTTGTGGAACTCCCGCCTCCTTATTGCAGTTAGGGACCAACAGATACCAGATGCTCTTAATTAGGGGCCAAAAGGGATGATATTTTTTGTAACTGTAACTTTTTGATTTTTGAAATAAAAATAAACTCCCTGTGAAATGTGTCAACAAACTTTGTCAGTCCAACATGGGCAGCAGATGTCCAGAGCAATTTACCATCCATATTGGGCCAAAAACGTACAGGGTTCCTCTTGTTGCGGTCGTATCATGCTGCGCTCGGCGAAGCTTTTTATTGCACAATTTATTATGGATGAATCGGAAAGAAATTAAAAATCCAGACACGTTTTGTCAAAACACAATATAATGAAAGCATTTGTTGGGTATTAAAAACTTAAATTATAATTCAATTTCATCACGACTTGAGTTTGCGTTGATGATAATTTTTTGGTGGATTTAGTGATTTTTATGTTTTGTATTTCTACGTGCAGTTCTCGTTCATGTTTCTGGTTTTTTTCAGAATTTGAACACTCAAACTTCATTGGTGCCTTTTGCTTTTTTTATAATGTCCCTTAATTCCTAAAATTAAATCGTTTCAAATCGGCGTTGAAATCCAGACAGCCTTAAATGGGTTTTCTGTACAAACATCGAAGGTTTATCAATTCAGTACATTAAATACTTTCTAATTTTCAGAAGCTGACTTTTAAAAAGAAACAGCCCAAGAAGTAATGAAAAAAAAAGACCCAGACCACCTCAGCTTTACAAGCAGAAGGTAATACTAGTGCATTGTTTGTAGTTCACTGTTCTATGCAGCAACATATTCGTCTGTTTTAGGAGTAGGAGTAGAAGCAAAATCACAAATTATCCACAATAAGTACTAAAATAAGAAAAAAAAAACATTCTTTAACTATCAACTACATAATATGAAATAGAAATTTTTAAATTGAAAACTAAAAAAAATCTGTAATGATCAATCTTGTGTTATAAAATATCCGTAGAGTATCGCAATTTTAGTATTTTCTCTCGCAAACCCTTAAATTTTCAATATTTTTCTAAACCTGCTCACGAAGCAATAATTAAAAGAAACAATAATTGCTGTTGCCTAAAAAAATAAAATACATTTGTAAATAAGAATTTTGTTTCCAAAGTATTCGATTCCAGATAAAATATTATTGTTATAATTGGTTTTTTTGTTTGCTTTTGTAAATGAATTGCATATTTTACAATAACATATTTCAGGTTAAGTTACAAAACATCGTCCTTTCGTTAATTTTTGTATATAATAATATATATTTATACACGTTTCCTTTCTCATCTTTTTACAAAGAGACAATTAATTTTTATACAATTTTATACAATTAAAAATCTTTATTTTTTTTCAGACACCACTCATGCTCAGGCTCCAGTAAATAAATCACAGCTTCCATGAGAACTCAAACAGATCAAACAGATTCACATATTAGGTAGATTTAACGATTGCACCACTGTAGATAATACATTTGTGATATGTGACTATAACAAAAACCGATTAGTCATCACTGATTCTGATGGTTCTAATGTAGGTGATATCACTCTGTCTGGAATGCCATACTTGGTAACAACTATTGATAACACAACAGTAACTGTAAATATAGAGGACAGCCATATCGATATAATAAACATCTACAACGGAGACCGTTTATGTTAAAAAATAAAATACATTTGTAAATAAGAATTTTGTTTCCAAAGTATTCGATTCCAGATAAAATATTATTGTTATAATTGGTTTTTTTGTTTGCTTTTGTAAATGAATTGCATATTTTACAATAACATATTTCAGGTTAAGTTACAAAACATCGTCCTTTCGTTAATTTTTGTATATAATAATATATATTTATACACGTTTCCTTTCTCATCTTTTTACAAAGAGACAATTAATTTTTATACAATTTTATACAATTAAAAATCTTTATTTTTTTTCAGACACCACTCATGCTCAGGCTCCAGTAAATAAATCACAGCTTCCAAGAGAACTCAAACAGATCAAACAGATTCACATATTAGGTAGATTTAACGATTGCACCACTGTAGATAATACATTTGTGATATGTGACTATAACAAAAACCGATTAGTCATCACTGATTCTGATGGTTCTAATGTAGGTGATATCACTCTGTCTGGAATGCCATACTTGGTAACAACTATTGATAACACAACAGTAACTGTAAATATAGAGGACAGCCATATCGATATAATAAACATCTACAACGGAGACCGTTTATGTTAAAAAATAAAATACATTTGTAAATAAGAATTTTGTTTCCAAAGTATTCGATTCCAGATAAAATATTATTGTTATAATTGGTTTTTTTGTTTGCTTTTGTAAATGAATTGCATATTTTACAATAACATATTTCAGGTTAAGTTACAAAACATCGTCCTTTCGTTAATTTTTGTATATAATAATATATATTTATACACGTTTCCTTTCTCATCTTTTTACAAAGAGACAATTAATTTTTATACAATTTTATACAATTAAAAATCTTTATTTTTTTTCAGACACCACTCATGCTCAGGCTCCAGTAAATAAATCACAGCTTCCAAGAGAACTCAAACAGATCAAACAGATTCACATATTAGGTAGATTTAACGATTGCACCACTGTAGATAATACATTTGTGATATGTGACTATAACAAAAACCGATTAGTCATCACTGATTCTGATGGTTCTAATGTAGGTGATATCACTCTGTCTGGAATGCCATACTTGGTAACAACTATTGATAACACAACAGTAACTGTAAATATAGAGGACAGCCATATCGATATAATAAACATCTACAACGGAGACCGTTTATGTCAGATCAGTGTCGATGGTCGTGTTGGTGGATTAAAATACAGTAATCCTCACCTTTACATCGGTGTTTACGGAAAAGGAATACATGTTATTGACCTTCACGGTAATACCATTAAGACCATACCAACAGAAAGGAATGCATGGTGTATTACTATTAACAATAAAAGCATCTACTACACAGATTATGACACAATATCATGTGTTACACCGTCTGGAGAAAATATGTGGACATTTGAAGATCCTATGGTCAAAGACATTCCCGGTCTAACAACAGACGACACGAACATTTATGTGACTTGTTACCGCAGTCACACCGTGTTTGTGATTTCACCTGATGGGAAACAAGTCAGACAATTGCTTTCTGAATCAGATGGACTTAAATATCCACGAGGAATGTGTTACAATGGAAAATCAAAAACTTTAATGGTGTGTAACCTGGATGGACCAGCCTACTTGTTTAACATTGTGAATTAAACTTTTGATTTAATATTCCTGATAAGACTTTATCAATCAATTCTGTTAGCTTGGATGCATAACATTGTTAAAGTTTTGACATTTATTTGTGATTAGTGCTGTACATGTATTTTGACTTGATTTGAATCTGATTTGTATATAAGGCATTAAGACAATATATGGTATTGAATCTGTTCTGAGTATTGCTAAATAATTTTTGTCCTAAGAATTGTCTATATACATGATAAATAACCAGAGGAAATATGTAACAAAACAAATTAAATTTTTAATTTAATCAGGAAGCACATGCCTACTTGTTCAACATTGTAAAATAAACTTTTCTTTCAGTATTGATTTTCTAATTAGACTAATAATTTTCAAATTTTGTGTTGCCTGGATATATATCAATGAGCTTTTAACATTTCATTTGTGAATAATATTGTATGTTGACATGATTTCAAATTGATTGAATCTGATTTATATATATTAAGTTAATAAAATATACTGTATTGAATCTGTTAATTTAGATTGCCAAACAGTTCTTGTCCTCTGTTCTGTTTTTTTTTAAATATAACATAAAAAGTATCATTTCAATGATCATGATTGTTTTCGGTAATTTTCTAGAAAGATTTTTTTTCATTATTAGCCTGTTTAGTAGTGTGTTTTTACTTTCTTCCCTGTTAATGTAAGTACTTATAGTTTTACTATATTATTTAAATGGTGTCTAAATCAAATCATCGTCTAACAAATGGATATCAAATTGCAAACCATATTTAATAAAACATTTTTTTTAGAAAAACAAAAATGTTCCTATGTGGCAATTGAATGTCGAATGACTGAAGGGTAAAAGACAAAGTCAGTAGACAAAATATCAACACGAAGACAAAGTCACTCTGTAGATGTAAATTCATCACTAAAATGAAAACCTCACATTCACGAAAAATAAACATAAATAAACAGAATCACAATCATCAATATATCAAAATTTATAATTAAGATGACATAAAAGTTTCATACAAAAAACTTTACTTTGCTTGACGTGCATTTCGTCTGTTCAAGACTTATCAGAGGCGTCCTGTCAAAATAATGAAAAATACACAAAAATAAATGATTATGAAAAACAGAAAACAATAAAACACAAATTTACCGAACTGGTCAACCAAATTATAACTCAGTTGATCCAAATTTGTCTGGGGTAGGAAGAACCTTAGAGTTTAGTTTTGAAATTTTAACGAATAATTTGATGTGTTCTCCAACACTAAAGCATTGGTGCCGGAGCCGGCTTACCTCGGGGGAAATAGAGCTCTAACCTTCGCAAGTGTTCAGAATTAAAATGACAACAAAGTTCCAGACATTGAATCTTACTACGCCTGACCCACGTTTCGTCTATTAAAGACTCATCATAGAGCATAGGCACTCTGTCAACAATATTGACAAGGCCAACAGAGGGTGAACTATTATGCTGTAAAACGATGAAAGCCAAAACTGACTAAAATATATTTAATAAGCATTACAAAACATATCCTGTTATAAATAATATTGATGGTTGAAAGTAAACGAAAAATAATTTTAGTTGCCAAAAACTCATTGCAATAGAAGAAGGTAAAAAATGTTGTATCGATCAATGCCTATCCTGAACAAAGATCTACTGATCAATGTTTGTTATAGCAAGTGTTCGATAAAACAAGTTTACCTGACATACAAAATCCTGTAAAAAAACTTATCATCAAACAGTTTTCACTGTGGTCAATACCAGTTAATACATGGGAACACAAAAAATAAAACAGCACTAAGATATCATCTGCCTCAATATTATTTGTTCACTTGACCAATCGATCGTCCGTTTTGATTAAACAGTCGTTGTCTCTTAGACCGGGTTATGGCATTAAAAAGGAAAATAGATTTTTTTTTATTTTCTTACAGAATAAAATTATTGCACATTGAAAAAAAAAGTCTCATGCATATAACTTCATCTTAGTGGCCGGAAATAATCTCAACTTAAGGAAGATTTAGTTGATATCTTAATGGGGCTTATGCCAAACAAAGCGTTGTTGTATGTTGGTTGTTCCATAAAATATAAAACTGCAGGTAGTCGGAAAATATAAAACTGCATGTAGTCGATTGTAAAATTTTGTCATTTAAGTACTATTCCACATAAGGATCAGGCAGGGGGTGACACATCGATTATTTCAAATTTCAGATTTTGGGGTATAGATGCATTCATTTTATCATAAAAACAAAACAAATGCATTTTTTTTACATATTAATATGTATTTTGTGTCTAGATATTTTTTGACTAGTTATATAGGAAAAATTATGGCGGGAAATTTTCTCTTACTTTTCACTACACAATCTAACAGTGTAAGTTTTGACTGGTAATATCTCCTAAAGCCAAGATAGACTGAAAAATTTAGTGGTCAAAACAAAGTTTACTGGGGTTGCTTTACCTAATTCTGTTGAATTTGTTTTGTGTATTTATTATCGATGTGCCACCCTATAAATTAGAATAAGTAGTACTTAACTCTAAAAAAGGGTTAGCTTGGAAATGCATAAAAGGGATATACACTACTCCACTTTTTATTACACTTAGGTAGCTTACAGAAAAGCGCTTGCACATAGCAGCAAAAGATCCAGGTTCAAAGCCTGGCCTAAGTTTTGACATTACAAGAACAAAAAATATTATAAACAACTTGAACGTACACAAAACAACCTTACATTTCAACAGAAACCTAAAAATCACTGTTAAAACATAAAACATCACAACAAAACATATAATATACAATTAATATTCATACAAAAGCCATCCTCACATCACAAAGGGAACGTACTTAACAATTAAAACATTCACAAAAAGACAACCAAACACGAAAAATATATCAAAAACAACAGACAAAACTACCGAGCATGACAACGACGTCCTTGTTAGAGCTACACGGCTGACAAGCAAGTTGTTAACACAGGGGTACGTTGCTCCCAGGTTGGTGTCATCACTCAAGACATTGTACGGACGACATCATGTGCTTGTTTACAAATACGGGATATCTATCTCTGAGATGAGCACAGATGTTGGTTTGATACAGAGTTTTTTAATGTCATCCTTTCCGGATTTGACCAACACTAAATCGAACTTTGGCAACGTGACGGGTGTGCTATAGCAAGCAGGAACTGCTTACTCTTCCGGAGCACCTGAGTTCACTCTCGTTTCGACTTGAGTTCGCGTTGCTGGATGCGGTTTTGTTGTTATATGTGTGTGTGATTTATGTTGTTATGTGGTTTGTTTTGTTGTGATGAGTTTTTGTCTGACGGTTTTGTCTTTGTCTTGACGGTTTTATGATACTGATTACCCCTTTGGTACACCTTTGCTTCTATGAAGCTTGATCAATCTCAATTGTTGAAAGATAAGACAAAACAAGGACGACACACAAGATAAATAGTAAACCTCCATGGTCCTGACTTGGAACTTATATTTGATAATAATAGGTGGATTAGGATAAGCATCGCCAAACTAGAATCCAAAGAAAACCCGAAAAATCTTTCTAAATTATCGAAAAGTAGTTTGGATTTTAAAAAATATCTAAAAGCAAACATCTAAAAAAATAATAAAACAGTCGGGCGGTAAGATTACCACACTATAAGATATTTTTTCAGATATCTTTTTTATCTAAAATGCTGACATGTATAGAGACAAAACATGATTTTCGATCATTTTTTGACGCCTTATCATAAACAGGCAGAGATGATGTATTCACGCATGCAAAGGTTCAATGTACAAACAGACTAATCCGTATAACTACGAAGGAACATAAACACACACACAAACATCGGAATAGCAACCGCAATGTAATATTATAAAGTTGCCTGTAAAAGTTAAAGTTGCATCTCGGTTGTTTTCTTCACTAGAATTTGCATATCTAATAGACAACTATGGGATTTTTAGCTCTCAGACAATTATGTTGGTTTGTTATAGGGTATTGTTTTGCCTTCCTTTACTTAATTTTACACGATGTATCGACCGTTAGAAAAACGTGGGTTCCATAGCAAATATGAACTTTTGACTTTGATTAGTGTTTTGCTATTTGTTGTACTGAGAATATCATCTTATTATCTCTTTTATGTCTTCACAACCATGGTGTGTTGTGTGTTACTACCGGTTCATAAGATCGCAATAGAAGAGAGATGTTTGACGCACCATAAAACCTGGTTAAATCCACCATTTCATTTGAAATGCCCGAGCCAAGTCAGGATCATTGCGATCTATTACTATTCCGGTGTGTCTTTCAAGTTTTGTCTTTCTCTTGGACATTGAGATTGATCGTCCGAGTTCGGAAATTTTGTTCAAACCTTTATTTAGGATCATCAAAGTTAACTCTCTTTAGGATTGGGGTTCACGTTGTTGAATGCTATATAAGTGTTTTTGAACTTTTATGTTATCTGTTTTGCGTTATGTTCTTTTTCACTGGTGTTATCATTGCCTTTTTGGACGTTTGCCACTCAACTGCCAATTGGTCTTCTTTGCTTATTTGAATTATTGTGAATATCTTATTAATATCCGATTTGTTTTTATATTAACCCAACTTTCTTGATATTGAACTATTAGAAGAGTTAAACAGACTACTTTTAATCATTATATCAGCTGAGGTCAGAAATAGTAGATTTTGAAACATTTTACCTTTAAATTATATTTTAACCAAGTTTTCACATGTAAGAAACAAAAAATACGTTTAAATTATAATATCGACAAACATTTTCGGAACAACTTATCTTTCTTCACCGACTTTGCATCCGCTAATAATGTTTACATATAATAACGGCACATTGCGTGAATAGGTGTTGTCTGTTATAAATGATAAAATTAAAAGATATCACTTAAGAAAATAACACTTGCAACTGATACTGTTTCGCAAGAAAATATTTTGTTAACGGAAAAGAATATGGACAACTTTTAATTAGATGTTTTGAAGTTTTATATTGAATTATCCGGGTTGAATTTGCTTTTTTCCATTTTTGTTGATTTGGTTAGGTTATGTTTTGTGTTTTATATTTCTACAGGCAGTATTCTCATAATGTTACCGATTATTGTGCTATTTTTTCCGCTTATTATACAAAATTGTCATTGAATGGTTCGTTTTAAAGGTATGTCATGGAAAGGCTTATTTTAAAGGAATGTCAAGAATGACCCATTTTAAAGACAATTCCTTCTTTTGGGATCTCGTTTGAATTCTGATTTGACAGTGCAAATAATTTCACAATTATTAACATTTGAAAATTACTTGCTGGGGAGATCTACTTTTGTGAACAGTATAATGCTAACTAAATTATATATATACCTATTGGATAAACAGTTTTGTTTTATTTCATTACATTTTAAATGTTCGGATGATGGTTCTTCAGTTCGGTTCTCCTTTAATCACTATTTGATTATATTTTAAAAACACTACCCAGCTTAATAATTAAAGAACAAGAATAAATAAAGATTTTGGTAAAATGACAAAGACCAGACCGATGACTGATTGGTGGCTGATTGATGATGGGTGACATATCGCATTACTGTTGCATTGATCGGTTCAAGTAACGACCAAATGTATAACCTGGAACGGAAAAGAGGACGTTTGTAAAAACGTTCATTTTTTTCCCTTACAATATCGATTAGTGATTGTGCATTACAATTTCGTTTTGGTTGACTTAAGTTTTTTAACTATTTGTGTTTCTTCGTACTGTTCTCGTTGAAAGTTCTGTTGAAGTTTTTGAAATTGACTTTTTCGGACTTTTGACACTTGTTGTACCTAACAATTCCTAAAACTTAAAGTGTAGGTACTAATAACAATTCTACTACAGATGGGTCCAAACCTAACCTGTATGCGAATCAGACTTTGTCCTATGTCTGCTTTACTCTGACTTCTGCAGACCCGAACATTCCTTGAGTGGACCAGACTTAGAGCAGACCAAACTGAGGTCTCGTCCGCTCTAGGTTTATTATCGAAAGCAAGCCAGACAAAAATGAGGTTTGGTCCGCTCTTGGTCTGGTCCACTCTTGGTACACTATTAAAAGTAACCCGGACAAAACCGAACTTAGATCTGGTCCGCTCTAGGTCTTGTCTGCTCTTGGTTTACTATCAAAGGAGACCAGATTTAGAGGGACAAAACTTAGGCTTGGTCTACTCTAGGTCTGGTCCACTTTTGGTTCATTATTAAAAGCTGACCAGACCAGACCAAACTTAAGTCTGGTCTGCTCTAGGTTTGGTCCACGTTTGGCTCACTATTGATAGCAGACTAGACTAAGAGCAGACCAAACTTTGGTCTGGTCCGCTCGAGGTCTAGTCCACTCTTGGTTTACTATTGAAAGCAGATCAGACTTAGAGCAGACCAAACTCAGGACTGTTCCGCTCTAGGACTGGTCCACTCTAGGAACACTATTGAAAGCAGACCAGACCAGAATTTTGACTAAACCAGACTAGTAATGAAGTCTGGTCTGCTTTCCAACCAAACCAGAAAAATGGACCTAGGTCTGCTACTTGGTTTGGTCAAGTGAACAAATCAGACCAGAAAAGTGAACCACAGGTCCGTTTTAAGTTCGCTTTACAGATTAGGTTTGGTCTCATCTGTATGCAAGAAATAGAAAATCAGTATTAGACTATAAAAACAAAAATGTCTTCTGTGTTTTCATTTAAGTGACAACAGATAAGAGTCAATCTAGCCCTGTGTATGCAAGATGTATGTTTGTGACGTTCCGCTTTGGATTTTTTATAGAACCGACATTTAATCGACAAACAATAAAACTGATATACCAAAAACAATTGCTCACTCTCGTTCTTGTTGGCATTAGTTATTTGTGTGTATCATCGTGCTGTTTTCGTTCGTGTTAACTGTCTGTCTTTTCCCTTAAAGTCTTTTTACATTTGACTTCACCATGTGCACAAAATGTACCTTTTCGTTTCTTTCTTGATCTTTAACATATACTAAGGTAGATGGGGTGTCTATCACTATGCATTTTTTGCACATATATCATAAATTTAAATTTTTTGATGCTAGCTATTCTTATTGATTTCTAATCAAAAGTGATAATTACAACCAAAATTTTGATAAATTCACCTTCTTTGTGAATTTTAATATGTTCCCGTACTTTTTAAGGGGAGATAATTTGTATAAAAATAATAAAGAAGAAACACTTTTTTTTCAAAAATTTGATGATGAACTTTATTATTTATGAAGTATATTTGAAAATCAATACAAAACAACGATTTTCACAAATCTTAAGAAAAATCAATGGAGTATATTTTTTTAAATGAAGAAAATTTGACTTTTCACTATTGATAAATAATGCAATGGTTTAATTTAATATAAACAAAATAATAATAAAAATATTAAATATGAATTTAAACCACAGTTTAGGTAATAGAACATAAACATGATAAACTTCGTGCTTTTACATTTAGTTTTTCAAGCAGATCTGTCACGAAGTTAACTTGACCAGACCTGTCATAACTTCGCAACTTCTTTTAAAAGCAGACACGGAATTATGACTGCTTTTTACAAGTTAACTTGGAACCAGTCGTGCGTCTGCTCAAAGCAGTCGCATAACCAGTCACAGGTGAGCTTAAAGTTAATTTGATATCTGCTTTTCAAGTTAACCTACCGTACAGGTTATGTGTGCACAAATCTGTATCTTCAGTGTACAAAAAGTTAATGAGGTATAAATTTAGTACTAAATTTAGGTATTTAGGTTATTATTAACCGACAATTATAGACGTTGTCCTATTAACAAATAAAAAAAACAATATAAGAAGATCAAATTATTTTATGAAGTTTAAAATTACAAAACAATGTACCTATTCAAATATCCGTTGAAATACTTCGTACTTCTTTTGTGTAAAGACATTTATAATCATTAACTATAGAGAATTTTTTAACAAAACTTCAATATAGAATGCTTAAAGTCAGACAAAAAAACGATCGGCCTTATTTTAATTTTATTGCGATATTTTCGAAGGATTATTGTTAAAACGACAAAAAATTTAGAGTATAAAATTAATGTACAATCTTATCTTACACAATTATATTTGCATATTGTCTTGCATATAACGACACAATGTATAAACTTCAACTGTAAAGTCCAAGTATTTAAAAGCGTCCATTTTATTCGAACATCATATCGTGCTGTTACTGTGAATAACAAAGTAACTAGTCTCAAAACTCATATAAGTGTAGGTAAGATGATATAAAAAAAGACGGATAGGTACTGTGTGAGACATAGACACACAGTTTTTGACTACGACCACATAATGTCTGTCGTTTTGTTTTAAGTCACAAAATATAAATTACAACAAAGTTCTAGGCAAAAATATATCGAAGCAAGCTAGCCCAGTATCTGCACTGTCTTTGGAAGATTTGGCGCTCTGCATTGGGATTCTTGACATAACTCACCAAATCTGGAGTATCGAATCGGTTGCTTTAAGAAAACTTCAAAATAAGAATAAAAATTATAAATTGACCATCGAAATATTATAAGCTGTCATGGGGCTTTGGGATATATGTACGGTTGCACGTAACATCAATTATGCCCTGTAATACACAAGGAGGGATATAATTAAATCTTATCCTGTTTAATATTGTACATTTTGTAAGTATGTCTAGACGATTATAAACGTAGATGTCCTACATTCATCAAGTAATGTTGTGAATAACATCCATTGCAAAACAAGACCGAAATTTTTAGTACGGATTTTAAAATTATACTAATGTTCTGATTCATATATCCATTTCAATAGCTGTCAATACCTTCCTTTGTGTAAATACCTTTTGAAATCATTAACGGAGAAAAGTTTTAAAAAAAAACTATAATATGGAAATTTGGAGTAAAACATCGGTTGCGATGCAAAGGGAGGAGCTTATTGAAAGACTGAAGTAATCAGATGCACGAAACATCAGATACCGATTTATTAACAAGAACATTGCAGTAAGAAACAAACGAACAAAACATAGCAGGGGTTTTTTCTTTTGTTATATCTGTACTGTAAAACTCAAACTTTGATCCTTTTAAGTATACATTTAGTACTGAATTTTGGTAATATACAACGATGATCATAGACGTCGTCCTAATAACAAATTTATAAATTGAAAAGAAGACCATATTATTTAGAATTGAGTTTAAATTCATAAAAGAACTGATTCATATATCTTTTAAAAAAACGCTGTCAATAACTTCTTTTGTGTAAAGACAATTAGAAATCATTTACCGTTCACAAGATTTAAACATAACTATACTATATAATGTTTTTTTTTTTAACTCAGGCAAAAACACGATCGGCCATAATTGAGTTTTATTCATTTGACAAATTTTGAAGGATGATAATTAAAACATAATAGAAACAACAGGTAAAATATAAATAAAATATAAAATATATACAAAATATAAACAATATCAATAAACTATAAACAAGAAGTGAAATATGAACAATATATATAAAAAAAATTATGTACACTGTTGTACGCAAGCTGATATAGGCCATTTATGTTTGTCAACATTTCCATGATAAGATGTCGAAACTTTAGCAGAAGATAATAAAATTTAAATTTTATTGTGATATTATTTTTTGAAAGATTATTGTTTAAACAACCAAATAGGAATACATGTAATGAAAATGTACAATCATATTTTACACAATTATATTTGCATAAGCTGTTGCATTTAACGCCACAAGATATTAACTTCATCTGCAACTGTATTTGACAACGACCACATAATGTCTGCCGTTTTGTTTTACGTCACGAAATATAAATTACAACAAAGTTCCAGACAAAAATATATCGAAGTAAACTAGCCAAGTATCCGCACTGCCTTTGGAAAATGTGGCGCTCTGCATTGGGAATCATTACATAAGCAGAGGCACCAAAGGGGCATTCTAGTGTCAAAAGTCCGAAAAGGCAACGACAAAACCGGTAAACATGAACAAGAACAGCACAAGGAAACACAAAACATAAAAACAACCGAACAGAAATCAACAACGCGAACTCAAGTCGTAACAAGAGTGAACTCGGGTGCTCCGGAAGAGTAAGCGGTTCCTGCCTGCTATAGCACACCCGCCGCGCTGCCAATTTCCAATTCAGTGTGTCAAATCCGGTAAAGGAAGACAAAACAAAACCCTATGACAAACCGACATCTGCACTCATCTGAGAGATAGAAATCCCATATTTATCTATGAGTACATGGTGTCTACCATAACTCGCCAAATGTGGAGTAATGAATAGGTTGCTTTGCGAAAACTTCAAAATCAGAATAAAAATGGTAAATTGACCATCCAAATATTGTAATTTGTCATGGAGCTTTGAGATTTATGTACGGTTGCACGTAAAATCAATTATGCCCTGTAATACACAAAGAGCAGTATAATTAAATTTAATTATTTTTGATACTGTATAGTTTGTTAGTATGTCTTTACAATTATATACATAGATGTCCTACATTTATCAAGTAATGTTGTGAATACCACCCATTACAAAAGAAGACAAACTTTTTTTAGTACGGAGTTTAATATTATACTAATGTTCTGATTCATATATTCATTTCAATAGCTGTTAATAGCTTCTTTTGTGTAAAAACCATTTGAAATCATAAACCTTAGAAGAGTTTTAAACAAAACTATAATATAGAAAATGGTAAGTCAGACAAAACACGATCAGCCATATTTAAACTTTATAATTTTATGTTTTGTAGGATTTGTAATAAAGCAGATGTGATGAATAGGTAAAGTATAAATTGTATATTTATAAACAATGTTGTACGGAAGCCGATTCAGGCGAGTTATGTTCATTGACATTTTGATACAGCGATATCGAAATTAAAACGGAAGAGACAATATTTGTAAAGTATATTTTAAAACTTGTATTTTGCACAATAATATCTATATACAATGTTGCATAAAATACCACCACGTATAAATTTAAATGGTTATGTTCAAATGTATAAAAAAACATTTTTTTTATTAACATATCGTATTGCTCTTATGATTAACAAGACGACCAATCATGTAAAACTCGAATTATTGTTGGTTAGACGTTAAATAAAGAAAGACAAACCTGTAGTAAGTAAGAGATGATATAACAATAACATAACAAGTTTTTCGTTGAATTGGTTTGATTTAAGTAACGAATACATACGAAGGCAAACTAGCACAGTGTATGTTATCTAGAGAAAAACAATCGTGTAGTATATGAGAGATGATAAAACCATAACAACGACCATAAAACAAATTTTCATGTTTTTGGTTTGTTTAAAGTAACGAATACATATGAAGGCAAATAAGACCAGTGTAAGCATTGCAATTGTTTGATATGACACACTGCCGCGGAAATATTGGCATCACGAAACAAATTTGGAGTAACAAATCGGTTGAGATGCGTAAACTCCAAAAGAAGAAGATTACTGAAAGAATGAAGTTACCATAGAGATATTGTGGTTTCCAAGTTTGTCATAGAGCATTTGGATTTATGTCCGGTAGCATGAAACAACAAAAATCAATTCATTATCACGAACATTGTAGTTAATAGCAAACAAACAAACAACACAGTTTTTAGCTTGTGTTTTATATGTACTGTAAACACAACCCGTAATATACACCGACAACTATAGATGTTGTTATACATATAAGTTTTCTAAAGAATATTAATTGAAAAGAAAAATATAAGCATTTAGAACGGAGTTAAAGATTACAAAAATGTACTGATTCATATAACCTTTATATAGTTTTCAATAGCTTCTTTTGTGTAAAGTCCATTAGAAATCATTAACCGTAGACAAGATTTAAACTTAATGATAATATAAAATGTTTTTGAACACAGGCAAAACCCGATCGGCCATATTTGAATTTTATTGTGATGGTTTTGTAATATAATAATAATTAAATCAGACAAGAGATACGTATAATATACGTTAACTTTTTTTCAAATGTGTTGTTTGTAAACACTGATGTATAGAAGCCAATTAAGGCCACTTGTGTTTATCTATAGAAGTTGTCCTACATAAAACAAATTGAAAAGACGACCAACTTATTTAGAATGGAAATACACATTACAAAAATGTATTGATTCATATAAACCATTAAATAGTTGTCAATAGCTTCTTTTGTGTAAAAACCATTAGAAATCATTAACCGTAGAAAATATTTAAACATAATATAATTATTATGATATTGGATGTTTTTTTAAACTCAGACAAAATCAAGATCGGCCATATTTGAATTTTATTGCGATAATTTTAACGGGGTATTGTTTAAACAACCACATAGGTACAGTATAAATGTATAATCTTATTTTACACATTAACATTTGCATTTGCTCTTGCATATATAGTGACACAATGTATCAACGTAAACTGTATAACGTTCATTTTATCATTTTATTCGAACACCATATCGTGCTGCTCCGGTGAATAACAGAGAAAACACAATACACACTCAAATTAGTGTTGGTAAAATGTTATATTAACACAGATATAGATGTTTTGTGTGAGACAAAGACACACAGTATTTGACTACGACCACTAAATGTTAGTCGTTTTTCTTTAATAACGAACACATATGAAGACGAAATAGCCCAGGTTGCGCATTGTTTTTGGTAGATATGTTGCTCTAGTATAGGAATCTTGACATAACCCACCAAATCTGCAGTTACGGATCGGTTGCTTTTCGTAAACTAAAAAAAGCAGGAGCTTACAGTGTAAATTGACCATCCAAATATTGGTTACCAAGTTTGTCATGTACATTTTTGATTTATGTTTGTTGCACGCAGCATCAAATATTGATTAATGAACAGTGTAGCTAAAAGCAAAAATAATGAACATAGTTTTTTATGTTGTTCTAAATCTATCCTGTAAAACACAACCAGTGGTCCGATGAATATAAATATCATTATGTATGTTATCATATATTTTGTAAGTATGTACAGACAATTTTAGACGTAAGTTTTTCTACATTTAGCAATTTTGTAAAGACCACGCGTCGAAAAGAAGACCAAATTCTGAAGTACGAAGTTTAAAATTACAAAAAGCACCGAATTGTATTTCAATTTAAATATTTGTCAAAAGCTTCTTTCATGTGAAGATCATTTGAAATCATCAACCGTTGAAAATATTTAAACACAAGTATAAAATAATACGTGCTAAAGTCAGAACATGATCGGCCATATTTGAATTTTATTTTGACATTTATTATAATACTTATATTCGAAAAATTGATAAACTGTAAGTGATGTTACAATTAGTACACTATATGTTTTAGTATTTCTTCTGTTGCATATAAACTTTATTAAGGATGCTCGCTGGTCTTGTTTTGGTATTTTTGTAATTTTTTTCGGAATCCTCTGGATTTTAATATCAAAATAGGGTTTAATTTTTGGCCCACGAACCTCCTATTTCTTTGTTATTTATGTCTTTAATATGTCATAAAGATGTTATAGACACAGTTTTATCAAATCCTATTTATTCTGTCAAGGGTTTTAACAGCTAAATAGTGCTAATGCTAAACCTATGAAAAAGTTAGAGCAAACCTTTTCCCGCCAAAACTTTAACGTCAATTATCTTGAAAACGAGGTCACGAACCTATCAAAATTTTTGCTAATTTTATTCCTTTAACTATTATCTTTTCATTTGAGGTATGAAATTTGAAACTTTTTTATTTTCAATTAAAGTAGCGAACATCCTTAAACCATGCTTTATAGACAATCTTTACTTTTCTATTGCGATCGCAGGGTCCAGAGGTAACATAAAACACAAAATTGATAGTTAAATTATCTTGCATCAAAACCTATGATTTATCTAAAACAATAAAAAAATCAGTGCAATTTTACTTGAACTTAACGTTTTACTTATATACGACAATAGAGGAACCCTTTTAAGTGCCCATTTTCGGAGATTTTCTTGTCAAAACATCCTTATAATGGCAGGCTATGAATACAATGCTGTCTTGTCATAACCTCTGTATAATGGCAGGCCATGAATACAATGCTGTCTTGTCATAACCTCTGTATAATGGCAGGCCATGAATACGAGGGCTGTCCGTAAAGTTCGTAGACAGTTGATATAAAATAAATAATGTTTATTGGATTTTCTTCAAATTTAGTTATAATAGAATAAATAGTCTTATTAAAAGGTGTACCGAATTTTAGAATAAACAAACAACTACAAGTTGATTTTTCATCATTTAGAAAACAAATCGTATTAATAACCCGGAGCAAGACGTTCATATTTTTCGACGTCAAATTAAACAATTTCTCTTCCATATGGTCATATTGAATGCAATATTGTAAAAACGTTTATGAGTTTTGAACATTATATTTTGTCAAATGCATCTTTATTCATATTTCTGCATGTATTGTTTCATTTCTGTAAACATTTGATTCGCAAATTGCATGGAAATTCAAGTTGTTAACATCAACAATACAACTCCAAGTAAAGTTTATTGGTGGGGACAGCACTATATTGGAAATTTGGCTATATCTTAATACGACAAAACATGCCAATCGGTTATTTTCTATCTCCATCTGAAATGCACATGCCATCGTAAGTATCTTAGTAAGCTTTTTTCCACAATTTAAAGAATCTGCGTATATCTGTTAATATTTTTCAGACCCAAGCATACAATTTTATAAACGTCCATCGCTCCACCTCTTCGCAAAACGTTACTTTTTCTACGTCGCTGAAACTGATGTCAATTCTCAAAATACCGATTTCTCGATAAATTAAAATTATGAACCCTTCAGAGTTGGTATGTGCATCATTTTAACTATAGGCAACACTGTAGTACAAATTTTATTGCATCGCTAGATAGTGCATATGCATAGCGAGATCTTGTTTTAAGCATTCTGAATATTTCCGAAATTTTTTTACCATTGCTCCGACCCACCATACAGCGAGTCAAATAATTAAAAATGTAGCACTATTTATGTCGAACATTTGCAAAACAATAAACCAGAAATAAAGGAAAATGTTCAAAATTATTATTATTTAAAGAACAAATCCCTAGTACGTCGTATTGGTTCAAATCTTTGCCTGTCCACGAACTTTACGGTCAGCCCTCGTACAATGCTGTCTTGCCATAACCTCTGTATAATGACAGGCCATGAATACAATGCTGTCTTGTCATAACCTCTGTATAATGGCAGGCCATGAATACAATGTTGTCTTGTCATAACCCCTGTATTATGACAGGCCATGAATACAATGCTGTCTTGTCATAACCTCTGTATAATGGCAGGCCATGAATACAATGCTGTCTTGTCAAAAACCCAGGATTGTGTACAAGGCAGGACATATCCGAAAAAGTTGAGAAATATATATGCTAAGGACCATATAAGTATTTAGATATTACGCCTATTGTCATGAACACATGGGTAAACACATATGATCGGATCGTTCTCGTGTGGTCGGACTTTATAATTATAAATTCATATTGCTATGACGAGTCAGACCATACAAGTACAAAATACATTACTTTTCAGCAATATTGCAGTATTAAAGTTTTAAAACGGATTTCATAAATTTTGAAACATGCCGTTGGTTGGTTGGTGCCGAAACTGACTGAAATTCTACTGTATGAGATCTCATGCTAATACTTTATACCAAATACAAAAATACATTGATGAGTAGTTGCCGAGAAAAAAATGGAACAAAAGTGTTCTACCAAAGACCTTAAATGTACGAAAAAAGATTTCACAAATTGACAAGTATTTTTACAACGGTCTACAAAAAATGATTTCAGATTTTTACGGATATTCTGAAGATGGGAGTTTTAGAAAATGTATACATGTAATTACGTTTGTGCATATCGAATGGTTTATATGTCACAAATTAAGTTTAGCTTAATAAAATTTCTAGTAGACAGTCGTATCATAATTTAACTTTTTTATATCGTCGTTTGCATAGAAAAACATTCTAACCTACCTTATAGCGTGATTTAAAAATAAACTTACTCCTGATTGGTCAGTTATATTGCATTCATGATTGATTTCTATCAATTAATCCAGGTCAAGCACCTGTTATTTTGACCCCTTTACACAATTGACAGTTAATTAACGGTGTTAGCTTGGGTCATAAATCAATATATAGGGCTTCATAGTGACATTTGTTGTCAGTTTGAATGACACAAAAATGACATTGTTAAGCAAAATACGAAACCAACATCTTGGGCCACTTTGTTGGGCCAAAATTGTATTTTTTGGGCAAGAATTGAAAAAATAGGGCCAATGGCCCAAGTGGCCCACGCCAGCGGAAACCCTGCATACAAGCAACGTTTGGTTCGGGGGTTATCCAAACATACAACTAAAACTCTTTCAGTTTTGTAAAAATTAATGTTGATGGCTACAGAATCAAGCCTTCAAAAGTCTTTCGATGTTGTTACTTTAGAAACTTTAGAAACTACGTCAATTAAATGTGGATTATCAAAAATTATAAAGAACTGATGGAAATTTTCACCATTCTAGGTCATTTTCAAATTGTAATATCATTGAAACTGTGGATTTATATGCTTCAGTTCCACATTCACTATATTAAAATTTCTGTTTGGCACAGCTGATTAAGCGTAGCTTTACCAAAAAGAACGAAAAACCAACGCAGGTTAATATAATAGGCAGCCGGTTTAAAAAAAACAAACTTTTTTATGTTATTTTGAAGGATAATAAAAATAAAACAAAAGATCAAAAACTAGAAATGTTCAACTTTCTCAGCGCGACGGGTTTGCTATAGCATGCAGGAACTGCTTACTCTTCCAGAGCACCTACGTTCACTCTGGTTTTGAATAGAGTTAGCGATGTTGATTATTCAGTGATTTTTGCGTTTCCATGTTTTACATGTTGTCTGTTTTTGTCCCGTTCTTGTTGGTGTTTACTGTTTTGTCTCTGCCCATTCGGAATTTTTATATTCGGATACCCCATTGGCACCTCTGTTTCTTTTTTATCTACAACATATTTGTTCAGTATAGTAGATGTGCTTTTCAGCAGACCATATATATCCCAATGGGCACAAATCGTGCACCATTGTTTGCCGATTTGTTTCTTCATTCATATGAAGCGACTTCTCACAATCACTTCTTGACAAAAAGGATCACAGACTTGCTTAATCCTTCAATCTCACATGTCATTATATTGATGATGTCCTTTCGCTTAACAATCCTCTATTTGTTGCTATTTACATCTCATATATCCGCAGGAACTTGTGATAAAGGACACTACATATTCTAAGAGGTCTGCTTCATATTTGGATCTTTTTCTCTAAATTGACACACTGGGAATGGTATTTAAATAGCTCTATGACAAACGATATGACTTCAACTTTCCTATAGTCAATTATACCTTTCTGTGTAGCAACATTCCGTCCAATCCATCATATGGAGTTAACGTATCACAATTGATTCGTTATTTCAGAGCAAGTGGGGAAGTATAACGAACTCCATGATAGAGCTACATGGCTTACAAGCAAATTGTTAACACAAGGATACATTGCTTCCATGGTTTTGTCATCACTCAAGAAATTTTACGGAAGATATTATGTGCTTCTATAAAAATATGGGATTTCTGTCTCTCAGATGTGCACAAATGTTAGTTTGACATAGAGTTTGGTAATGTCATCCTTTCCGGATTTGACCGACACTAAATATATTTATGGCAACGTCACGGGTGCGCTACAGCAGGCAGAAAAAGCTTACTTTTCCGGAGCTCCTGAGTTCTCTCTCGTTTCGACTTGAGTTCGCGTTGCTGAATGCAGTTTCGTGGGTGATTTTGTCGTTGTATGGTTTGGTTCGTTATGATGATTTTTTTGTCTACCAGTTTTGTCTTTGTCTTTTCGGTTTTTTGACGTCGATTACCCCTTTGGAAACATGTGCTTCTTTCTGATATGGACTTAATCATACACCTATGGTCCGGATGTTCATTTGGTCCGGAACATACACATAATTTACCGGTGATGTATGTGTGTTTCTTTCTGACGAAAATTAAGTCTTTGATTTGAAATTGACTTTTTTGTAGTGAGATGACCACCTGAATCAAATTACAGATGCAAAACCAATGTTTTAGCTTACAGCTTTGTGATCACAGATTGGTAAAATACAGGTATTTGTTCTCAATCGATACAACTTACACTCAGTTCATTGATTCTCACAAAATATTATTGGCTTTGAATGTCGATCCTTTTATCTTTGTTGCTGATTTCTCAAAGAAATATAAATGAAACAAGAAATACAATAAAAACTGCGTATTTTTTACTCCCCAGTGTTGTTACTCTTATTTTGATCAAAATACAAACGTCTGCTTTTTGTTTGTGTATACAATCGAATTTCCAGTGTTTTTTTTTTAAATGGTCTATTGAATCTTAATAACATGTTTCCATACATTGATTCGCCTAGCTATGAATTAATAACCAGCGTGTTTTATAATTATACCCCCACTCGTAAGAGAGGGGGCTATATTGCAATCACCTTGTCCGTCTGTCTGTCCGTCTGTCTATCCGTCCGGTTCAATTTCTCTGCTTCTGATGGATGGATTGGTTTCAAATTTGGTACACAGCTTTAGCATGATGAGTTACACCATGCCTCCCCTTTCCAGCTCAGTCCATCATCTACTTCCTGTTTTCCGAGCCGACTTAGACTTTTTTGGGGTAAAAAAATGAAATGTGAAATTTTTCGTAACAGATTTCTCAGCTTCTACTGGATGAATTGGTTTCAGTAATAGTTATACCATGAGGTAAAGGTGTTTCTGGATAAGAAACCCCGAGGACCGGAGGTCCGAGTGGGTTTCTTATCCAGAAACACCGTATACCGAATAGTATAACTAACTTACACCCCTGTAAACTTAGAACAAAACAAGATTACATTTTTTATAGAAAGCAATAAAATGTGGCTTTAATTATAAAAATGAGTTAGTAAACATATTTCTGATTTTTTCTTCCCCACACAGGGACCTCTTTAATTCAAGATAATAAGTAACTGAGATGATTTTAGGATTAAAACAGATTTTAAAACAGATTAATCAGCTTGTTAAACAGATTAATTACGATACAAATAACTGATGATTTTGTATCATGCTAATTAAAACAGCGAACACTTCTAAACTGAATATCTTTAAGATTCATCCAGTTTTTATATGACCATCAGGGAAGACGGATGTGCTTTTGCTGCTGCCCCTTTGAATATCATTAATTTCTGAGAGCAGGTAATTTTAGTTGAGGAAATTGCTTATTTGAAGAAAATGTATTTCATTTTAATTTCATATTTTGTATTTTGATACATATGCTGAACGATGTCCCTTAGCGTGGGGTTCGATTAAGATCCCTTCTCTTATCTACTTCTTGTTTGCCGACTTACTTTATTTTTTGCATAGATTGTCAATTATGGACAAATTACTTAACAGTTTTATCAGCAACCTCTTATTACATCCTTTTGATATTTGGTAATCAGCATGGGTCCCATACCGTTGATTTAATTTCAGGTCTATTGTCTACCTACTTCCTGTTTATAGAAATCCGGCCATTTCTATTTTTGACCCATTTTGATGCCCCATCTACGAAATTTATTGGGACATACAGTCGTCGGATACGTTTGTTTGTCCGTCCGTCTGTGTGTTCGTCCGTCTCTTATGTTGCGAAATATCTTCATTATGTCTATTGAACATATTCTTGCTTTGTTTTGTTTGTTTATTTTCATCTTTTAATGTTTTGTTTCACTTGTCGTTTTTTTTTTATTTTGCTTCTTTTAAATTAGAATTGATTTTAAACCTTGTAAAGTGAACTGTTTTCATTTCCTTCTCAGATGCCCTGGGCTTACTATTACAGAAGTTTCTTTGTGTGAAAAGCTCCTTTGTTCTATGAACATGAGGTGTGTTCACAAGCGCAAAAGCAGGGGTATCTGGAAACCCCTGTTTTGTGCCATTGTGAATTAAGCCTATTGTTCTGAGAACAAAAGAGCTATTCACTCAAAGAAAATTTCTGAAAATGAAAGTTCGACTTTAAACAATAGAACTGGGGTGTAAAATTTGGTACACAGCTTCAGCATGATGAGTTATACCGTGCCTCCCCTTTCCAGGTAAGTCCATCATCTACTTCCTGTTTTCCGAGCCGACTTAGACTTTTTTAGGGTAAAAAATTTGAAATGTGAAATTTTTCGTAACAGATTTCTCAGCTTCTACTGGACGGATTAGTTTCAAATTTGGTACACAGCCTAAGCATGATGAGTTATATCGTGCCTCCCCTTTCCAGGTCAGTCAATCATCTACTTCCTGTTTTCCAAGCCGACTTAGACTTTTTAGGGTAAAAATTTGAAATGTGAAATATTTTGTAACAGATTATTCGGCTCCTACTAGATGGATTGGTTTCAAATTCGATACACAGCTTCAGCATGACTATTCATACCGTGCCTCCCCTTTCTAGGTCAGTCCATCATCAACTTTCTGTTTTCCGAGCCAACTTAGACTTTTAATGGGTCAAAAATAGACAATTTTTCGTAACAGATTTCTTGGCTTCTACACAAGGGATTTGTTTCAAATTTGGTATACAGCTTAAGCATGATGAATTGTATCGTGCTTCCCCTTTCCAGGTCAGTCAGTCATCTACTTCCTGTTTTCTGAATGGTCGAGTGGGGGTATGCTTAGCATGACTTAGTGCAACCCCTTGTTACATTTTAACTTGATGTATATACTATCACATATCATCATAAATTTACTTCACAATATCTTATTATATTTTAGGCCTTAATCATCATCATGGCGACTGCTGGTTCTAGTAATTATGCCCTTGACCAACTAAATGACCTGTTACAGGATGAAGTCCTTAACATCCTTCAGACATACTTTGAACTTAAGATAGTACAGATTGAAGGCGGAACTTTGTTTTTCTTTTTACGTAACAGGCTCCATGAACTGTTCCATTATCTTACAAAACAGTCATGTTGCAGCACTACACCGCCTTGCAAAGCAGTTAAGATAAAAGGATCATTGACCAAGGATCAATTTTTCCTGCTGTTTGAAAATGATCCATCGGTTCAACGCGAAAAGATATTAACTCTACATTGTATCTGCCCACTGTCACCTAATCGATATACCAAAATACTTGCTCTTGATTTTACTCTTCTCAACTGCCTCATAAAAACAAGTCATCAGACACCACCTGCTGGAAACCCGCAATGGATTACAGAGATCATGGTTATTAGAAATCTTTTGAGTCATAAAGGAGATACAAGTACCGTTACCGATCAGCAAATTG
The DNA here is from genome assembly GCA_963971305.1 of Arcuatula senhousia. Lineage (NCBI taxonomy): Eukaryota > Metazoa > Mollusca > Bivalvia > Mytilida > Mytilidae > Arcuatula > Arcuatula senhousia. The sequence goes on from OZ020314.1 coordinate 4,995,976, forward strand.
AAGAATGGTGGAAGAGACTTGAAGATGCTGCCATTAACATTGCTGGTACCGTGGGTGAAACTTATCAAGGAGGGGTTAAAAGAAGGATTGCTAGGATGAAGAAACGTCATTCAGAGCTGGAAGAAATGATGAAAGCACTAAAATCAAGACATGATGATTTTGAGCAAGTAAGAAAAAGTCAATAATTTGACTTTTTCGACGATTGTTCGTCAATGTTGTAGTTTTTATCTCACTTGAACCAAAGGGTCATGTGAGCTATTGTGAACACTTGGCGTTCATCGTCCGTTGTTTGGAAAACTTTTTAAGCTCCTTTGACACCATAAGTCCGTTTACAACAAAACTTGGTATGGTTGTTCATTGGCACTCGGCGCTCATAATTGATGTAGCGATTTTTGATTCGTCATAAAACATGGCCGCTGTGGCTTAAAATAGAATATAGGGGTAAAATGCAACCTTTGCAAATAAATCAAAAACGGCTACAGATATCAAAATTCTAGCAAAGTGAAAGTGATCAACTATTCAATATCGACCTACCCTGAAATTTTGAAGAAAATCCAACAACTCTTGTAGGAGTTAATGTCCTTTTTGTGGATTTTCATGCAAATTTTGAACCTGTTTAGCTCAATATCTTGAAAACTATACAAGATATTTGAGATCAATTGCATATTGTTAAACACATCAAGATCTACAAAATATGTAATAAGGTCAACGTTGTAGGACCTTTCCTTTTAGGAGTTCTTGCCCTTAGGACGTCAATTTCTACACTGAAAATGCTTACTCCTCTGAAACTTTAAGTCAATTTGAAAACAAACTTGGTATAGTTGTTTATTAGCATTAGGTGTATAGAACTGATGTGGGGATTTTTGATTGGTCTTAAAACCTAGCCGCTGTGGCTAAAATTAAAACATAGGAGTAAATGGCAGTTTTTGCAAAAAACTCAAAAAGGGTGACATATTTTAAAATTTTGATTGAAAACAAAAGTGATCAGCACCTCAAGATCTACCAGCTTTGAAATTTTGAATAAGATCCAACAACCAATGTAGGGGTTATCGCCCTTTTATTTTATTTTTTTTATGAATTTTGCACTTAGAAAAATGTTTTAAGCTCAATATCTTAAAATCTATTTATGAGATATTTAAGAAATGCGAATTGCATATTGTTAAGCACATCATGATCTTCAAAATATAAAAAAAGGTCAAGATTGTAATGCTGTTTATTTTAGAGGTTATTCCTCGAAGAATGTTGAGTAAAGAAAATTATTAAAAGGTTTTAACTCTGTACAATCACTACTACTTGTTCATAAAGTTTGACCACATTTTCAGATGACCCCTTCTTAAACTTACATGTATGACCCTTTCAATGTCAAATATTTTTTGCCTAATATAACCTTTTCTTCAGGCACATATGTCAGGTGAGCGATTCAGGCTCCAGGGAGCCTCTTGTTATAGATACCTAAAACATGGTTCTGAAATTATTAACGAAAACAAATTATTGTTTTTGTGCCATTGAAGGTAGCTCTTCCCAACATTGTAGAGTAAAAGAAACAAGAGGCTCCCAGGAGTCTGAATCGCTCAACTGGTCTGGCTGTCAACACTATGAAAAAAATTGTAAAGCTAAATGAGCTGAATTTTTAAGCAAGAAGACACATTTTTCTATCTGCAATGGTTTGCATTCTAAATAAGCAAAAAACACTATTTTTTAACTTTTAAGGGGTTTAAACCCCTATAAGGAGTCGTCTGACAACTTCTACCCTATGGAACTTTTGTAGAGCTAAATGAGCTTAGCATTAAAGCAAGCAACTGATTTTCTAAATATGCAATATTTTTCATCCTACAGGCCGAAAACATAAAAAAACGATATTTTTCACCTTTAAGGGGCTGTAACCCCTAAAAGAGGTCATCTGACAACTTGATGGAGACTTTTGTAAACCTAATGGGCTGAACATTTAAGCGAACAACAGCTTTTGTTTATCTGCAATAGTTTTCATTCTATGACCAAACACACTTATTGTTCACCTTTAAGGGGCTGTAACCCCTAAAAGGAGTCATCTGACAACGTGGACCCTATGGAGACTTTTGTAGAGCTTAATGAGCTGAACATTTAAGCAAGCAACCGCTTTTCGGTATCTGCAATAGTTTTTATTATATAGGCCAATAACATGAAAAACGCTATTTTACACCTTTAAGGGGCTGTTACCCCTATAAGGGGTCATCTGACGACTTCAACCCAATGAAGACTTTTGTAGAGCTTTTGATTCTAAAGAGCCTAATATCCTCCAGATTTTTTATAAATCTGTTATTGTTGCTGAGTTATAAGCCATTTTAAGTGATTTTACCTATGTTCATTTTTTTAAAGTAACAGTGGCCATGTTTTTAATCAAATCATCTTAAAATGAATATCGTTTGTTGCCAACATGTCCTACATCATTCCTGCAAAGTTTCATTAAAATTAATTCAGTGGTTTCAGAGAAGAAGATTTTTGAAATCGTTAACGGACGACAGACGACGGCAGACGCATAGTGATGGCATAAAATAGAACATACCAGTAATCACATTTTTTGCTAATAACTCAAAAACAGTGACATTTAAATAGAACATAGGGATGAATGGCAGTTTTTTGCAAATAACACTTAAATGGTGACAGATTTTAAAATTTTGATTGGTATCAAAAGTGATCAGCACCTTTGAAATTCTGAAGAAAATCCAACCACATATGTATGAGTTATTGCCCTTTTTGTGGATTTTTTGCAAATTTTGCACCTGTTTAGCTCAATATCTTAAAAACTAATCCAGATATTTGAGAAATTTCAATAGCTTACACGTCTGGTTTAGCACATCAAGATCTACAAAATATGTAATATGGTCAACGTTGTAGGACCTTTCCTTTGAGGAGTCATTGCCCTTAGAACGTCAACATTGATCATTTAAAAAGCATTTGGAACCAAATTTGGGTTTGTTGTTTATTAGCATTAGGTGTAGGATTAGCATGTGGGGATTTTTGATTGGTTGTAAAAGATGGTTGCTGTGGCTAAAAATAGAACATTGTGTTAAACTGCATTTTTTTTCTTATAACTCAAAAAGAGTGACAGATTTTTGAATTTTGATTGAGAACAAAAGTGATCAGCACCGTAAGATTCACCATATGGTCAGATGGGCTACTTATTAAGCTTATGACCCTCTCAATGTCAAATATATATTTGCCTAATAACCTTTACTTTAGGCACACATGTCAGGTGAGCGATTCAGGCTCCTGGGAGCCTCTTGTTTGACTATCAAATGAAACTTTTGCAGATAGAGATAAACTGTTGCTTGCTTAAATGTTCAGCTAATTGAAATCTACAAAATTGTCCATTAGACCTTAATTATCAGATGACCCTTGCAGGAGTTATGGTCCGTTAAAGTAGATTGTATGTGATATTAAGATGGTGTTTCATAGTAGATTGTGATGCCCATTTGCTTGAATTAATGCTTTGCCGAATAAAGCTTTCCAATGGTTTCAATGTCATGATAGGTGTTGGTAAAAGGAAATATTGTAACATAATAAAGTCATTGAAACCAGGTGAGCAATTCAGGCTCCGGAGAACCTCTTGTTTTCTTATACATATGCATGTTAACATAGAGGAATAAAGTGTACGCGACACAACCAACATAAAGAATCGGATATTTGCATTCAAACATTTTTAACTTTCTCAGCTTGTCGAAAAAAAAATACCAGTCTTGAACTTTTATTTATTCTTAACTTGTAGAAAATAATAGATGCTCTGAAGAACAAGGGAGTACAAGTTGGTAAGTTGTTGTTTTTTTTTTGTTTTTGTATTTTTTTAAATCTTTTTTTAACTTTAATGTATTGTTATATGTTTTTCGTTAAAACAATATTGAGAGTATATGTAAACATATCAACTAATAAACTGAAGCGTAACATACAATTATGAGTAGTTTTACATTACAACAAAACAATTTTAATTATTTGGAGGCTTTGATATTTAAAGAGCTATAATAGTAAAGATAATAATAATATCTATATACTAGTGACAAACTGAATTATTCAACCAACTTTAATATATGTGATGACGTAAATATTGAGACGATATGATTATTTAACATAATTTAATACATTAATATTCGATGGTGCTTCTTTTACTTTGTAGGTGGAGTTCCATTTCAAATAACAAAAACAGAGTTCTTAAAGGAAGATTCACAAATAAAAAAAGGTATGTTATATAACAGGGGGGTATTATATTTTATTTTATGTTAATGATAATCGATGAAACAAATTCCCTTTTCATCAGAATAAAATGTGCTGCGTCATTTAAGTTTGCAAAAAAGTTAACAAAATGTAGAATTCAATTATCATCATTGTGATTAGAACAGCCTTTCAATGCACCATAAAGCATTGTTTTACTCACCATTTCATTATAAATGCTGTAACAATTCAGGACCATTGCAATCTATGTCTTTCATGTTTTTTTTTTCTTTTTTTTCTTGGGCATTGAGATTGATCCTCCAAGTTTGGTAATTTTGTTATTACCTTTATTTACTAACATCATTGCCTGAAGGCACAAAATAAGTTACTATAAGAAAATGCCACGCTTTAGAAGGCATATCTGTATGCAATGTATTATGATTGTGACTGATATTAAAAGCCATGAAGCAAAAAAAAACATTACCAATATTATAAAATTGAGCGTCAAACAAATAGACACATAATATTACGTGCCAATCAAAGTATATAAATTATTATGTTAGCAGAGTTAAGAATTTTAAGACTATAAAGCATAAATGTTCTAAAGAAGCAAATAGGAACCAATGAGGCATTTGAAACACGAACAGCACGAGGAAGATTAAAATAGAATAATCAATCCAATGATGGCGTGAAGACTTTTCCAGACGGTCATCACACATGATACTTAACTTTTTGAAGTGAAGGACAATTTCTTCCAAAGGAAAAATAAAACAAGCATGAGGCTGAAAATTTGTTGTATGACAAACAGAGCACATTTCAGCAACTGCTTGTGTTAGAGACGATATTAGGTCGGTGGGTACATCTTAGATGGTAACAAGCATTGGTACCAAAATTAACTTACCTTGACCCTTTTTTTCGCACGAATGACTCCGGTTTAACTTTTGGTTAAGGTCCATTACTCGACAACTGCAAGTTATAGAGACCTGCAGCTGTTTAACACACAACCCTTCAGACAAGACTGTTATCTCTTCCGATAGCTCAATGACATGACTTGCTTTAGGTATAGCTGTTTAACAATAAACCCTTCAAACAAGACTGTTATCTCTTCCGATCGCTCAATGAGATGACTTGCTTCAGGTATAGCTGTTTAACTAACAAACCTTTCCGACAAGACTGTTATCTCTTTTGATCGCTCAATGACATGACTTGCTTCAGGTATAGCTGTTTAACAAACAACCCTTCAGACAAGTCTGTTATCTCTTACGATTGCTCAATGACATGACTTGCTTTAGGTTTATCAGTTTAACAAACAACCTTTCAGACAAGATTGTACGATCGCTCAATGACATGACCTGCTTCAGGTATAGCTGTTTAACAAACAACCCTTCAGGCAAGACTGTTATATCTTCCCATTGCTCAATGACATGTCTTGTTTCAGGTTTATCTGTTTAACAAGCAACGCTTCAGACAAAACCGTTATCTCTTCGGATTGCTCAATGACATGACATGCTTTAGGTATAGCTGTTTAACAAACAACCCTTTAGACAAGACTCTATGATCGCTCAATGACATGAATTGATTCAGGTATAGTTGCTTAACAAACAACACTTCAGACAAGACTGTACAATCGCTCAATGACATGACTTGCTTCAGGTATAGCTGTTTAACAAACAACCCTTCAGACAAGTCTGTTATCTCTTACGATTGCTCAATGACATGACTTGCTTTAAGTATAGCTGTTTAACAAATTACCCTTCAGACAACACTGTACGATTGCTCAAGGATTTGACTTGCTTTATGTATAGCTCTTTAACAAACAACTTTTCAGACAAGACTGCACGACCGTTCAAAGACATGACTTGCTTTAGGTATAGCTGTTTAACAAAGAACCCTTCAAACAAGACTGTTATCTCTTCCGATTGGTCAATGACATGACTTGCTTCAGGTTTAGGTTTTTATTAAACAACCCTTCAGACAAGACTCTATGATCGCTCAATGACATGAATTGATTCAGGTATAGTTGCTTAACAAACAACCCTTCAGACAAGACTGTACAATCGCTCAATGACATGACTTGCTTCAGGTATAGCTGTTTAACAAACGACCCTTTAGACAAAAATGTACGATCGCTTAATGACATGACTTGCTACAGGTATAGCTGTTCAACAAACAAACCTTTAGACAAGACTGTTATCTCTTCCGACCGCACATTGACTTGACATGCTTCTGGTATATCTTTTATTAAACAACCCTTCAGACAAGACTCTACGATCACTAAATGACATGACTTGCTTGGGTATATCTGTTAAACAAACAACCCTTCAGACAAGACTGTTATATCTTCCTATCCCTTAATGACATGACTTGCTTCAGGTATAGCTATTAAACAGACAACCTTTCATACAAGATTGTACGATCGCTCAATGACATGACTTGCTTTAGGTATATTTGTGAAACAACCAACCCTTCAGACAACTTTTTTCTCTTCCGATCGCTCATTGACATGACCTGCTTCAGGTATAGCTGTTTAACAAACAACCCTTCAGGCAAGACTGTTATATCTTCCCATTGCTCAAAGACATGACTTGTTTCAGGTATAGCTGTTTAACAAGCAACACTTCAGACAAAACCGTTATCTCTACGGATTGCTCAATGACATGACGTGCTTTAGGTTTATCTGTTTAACACACAACCCTTCAAACAAGACTGTTATCTCTTCCTATCCCTCAATGACATGACTTGCTTCAGGTACAGCTGTTTAACAAACAACATTTCAGATAAGACTGTGCAATCGCTCAATGACATGACTTGCTTTATGTATAGCGGTTTAACAAACAACCCTTCAGACAAGACTGTATACCATTCGTCAATGACATGACTTGCTTCAGGTATAGCTGTTTAACAAACAACCCTTTAGACGAGACTGTACGATCGCTCAATGACATGACTAGTTTTAGGTATAGTTGTTTAACAAACAACCCTTTAGACATGACTGTACGATCGCTCAATGACATGACTTGCTTCAGGTATAGCTGTTTAACAAACAACCATTCAGACCAGAATTTACGAAGTCGTAAATTATTCTTTTTAATTGGAAAAATATTAATTCATACCCGTCCGATATTTAATCATTGTATAAGAAAATAGTTTCATAGATTAAGTATCAAGGAAACACGGATCAATAATGAAAACAAAAACTTTATAAGAAATCGTTTATTATTCAATTATTAATATCACATGCATTCGTTTGACTTAAATTCATTTCTCGTTCCGTGTACCGAATACCTTTTGTTACCGATTACCTTCCGTGTACCGTGTACCATTTGCGCTCCGTGTACCATATACCATGTACCGCGCATCGTGTACCGTGTACCGTGTGACAGGAAACGTTAAATGATTCAGGGATTGTATAATCCATTTTGAACTTGCCAGAAGTTGTCCAAACAATAGACAGTGTATCGTTATCCCTAAATCCGTTAGTATACATTGTAAAAACTTAATTCACAAAGTTTACTTTCAGATCGCGATAAGTGCATAGTCGTTTGGACATTTTCTAGCCCTGGTGACTGGGATGTTGAAAAGATGCAACAGAAGCTGGAACAAATGAATAGGCTAGGAGATTTTGATATTCAATTCGTTTACCGTGGTTCACTGATTTTACATACCCAGGCAAATCTAGATATTCTTTCAACTGCTGAGCGTTTTAAAGAATCCATCGAAGAATTCCTGTTCTTGTTTGCTAGCTTGCTTCAGCTAAAAGAACCAACAACCAACAGCTTGGCGATTGCTGTTGCAATATGGCATCCAAAAACAGAAGCAGATGTAAAAGAAGGTAATAAATTTAAATAGAAGCATGTTTTTACAAAACAAGTTTAATAGTGCGGTGACCACAAGTAGAAAAGTTTGATTTTAATGTCCCTACCTGACACACGGCTATATTTGATATCAACCGAAAGGGGAATATGTGTTCTTTCAGAAAATTCCTGTCGTAAAAATGGGAAGTAGTCACGATTTTTCAAAAATGGGATAAAAGTTGATTTCAGAAATTCGTGAAAATTCTTGAAAATATAGATTTTACCCTTTTATTTTATCTTTTGTGTGCAAAATGATACCAATAGAAATATGTTTGTAATATCTAGTTATTAAGTAATCATTATCAACAAAATTTTGAAATTTTCCATAGAAGGGTGGTAAGCAGAGACCATTAAAAACCGACTTGTTGACTCAAATTTTACATTGGCTATTTGTGTTTTAAGTCAGTCGTTAAGTTTTTAATGTTTTATAACATTCGACTCATATATAAGTTTTTTGTGTACTCTAATTTGTCTTACCTATAAAACAATAAGTGCAAAATGATATCCCAAAAAGTGAAGAAACGTACGTATTGGAACCTAACCTTGTTGAACACCTTTTTTTATGTACAACTATTAATGTTGTAATCTAGTAGTTTTAAATTACAGCCAAATGTGGAATTAAGGATTATATCCACAACAACATTAAAATTTGTAAACTGTGGTGGATTGTTAATGATTTCATGCCATATGCATCAAACATGCAATTTTTGGACAACATTTAGCCCAATATTGTCCGCGATCAGGCTTTTATTTCATTTTATGACCTGACTACCCCCAGTAGTTTTCTTACAAAGGATATTACCCTATCCACAACCTGGGAACGCGCCGGGTAGGTCTATGGACAGACCTTCTGAATAAAATGTTCAGATGTCCCGGTTATATATACATAACAAAACACACTCTTTTACCTTAACAACCTAATCTCAGATGAACTGAACAACAATGAAATTAACTGCTCAGGCTGCATCTTCCTCTGCAATAAGATGTATGTTGACGTTCTTGTAAATAGCATCGCCTTAACAAGGACAGAGGTCGGTACAAGAGAGGTTTTGTTCAAACACACGCAGCCTTTTGAGCAAACTAGTTTGCCTTTACATGTGCAAACTATATCTTGTAAAAAAGCAGATGTCATATGACCTTCAAACCTTACAAGCTGTAAAACATTTTGGTTACATCGTCCATGCATAAGTATTGACTTTGGAAGAGGCTTAGAGGGATGTTAACAAAGTACCAGTTTGAAAGCATGCTCGTAATGCGTGTTGCCGAAATGTAGACTCACACAGTGGTAGCTTTGCAAGGCTTGTGGCTTAACAGTTGCTACGTTTCCAGTGAATCATCAACATCTGACAAACCGAAAGAAGACAGAGTACTTAATTCATCTGCATTGTCTTTGAAAGTTTTATATGCTGCTTTTTACCAATACCAAACGTTGATAACGTTGAATCACATCCGGTAATTGAATGTACAACAAGACGACATTATTCAGTAATGAACAGATTTCGTGAACTGGAATATATCGACGTCCATCTGGGTCAAGACACAGTTCCTGTTTCAAACAAAAGTTCTTTTGTATTTCAAAGCAACAAAAAGTAATAAATGCAGAGTAACATAAGATCATTATCATGAGACTTTACAATTATCCTTCCTTGCAACTGTTTAGATTCGTATTTCAAATCAGCATCAAGAACATGTAGAGTCATTTGTGTATCAGCTTCTTCTTGGATGCTGAACAGACATGCCCAATCAACAACACCACTGGTGGAAATCTGTTTAACAATTTGGGGATCGTTAAACAAACCAGTCATAGTAAGAACATTGCCTTCTCCAATGACGTTTTCTTTGTTTTGATAAAATAAATTTTTCTAGAAAACCCAGCAAAAATTGTTTATTTTGGTTAACAGCAAGACATTTCTCCCATTCAGGAATCAATGGCTCCTCAATACCTGAAACATTTTGATTGCTCCGTATTTGATCGTCTCTCTCTTTCTTGTGATTTGATTGAAAGTTGGAAGTCATACCTGTCATACACGTATACGATTGAAGATGCTTTTTTAAGGCAACCAACTTGAGACTTAACAAGATTCCAAAATGTTTTAAGACGCTTAGACTTATCTGCTTAAACATGGGCAATACCATTTCTTACAAGTGTTGTTTATAATTTGTCAAATGGTGGAAGGAATGCGACAGTGTGGGCTTCAGCTCCAAGTTGGTGACATAGATATGCTTAACAAGTCTTTCTTATTGTTTCATCATTCATCATGAAAAATAGACGTTGATTATAAGTGGTTATTTTCGCGGTGATTTAATTTTCGCTTTATTCGCGACCAACAACGGGACGCGAAAATTAAAACTCGCGAAATATTAATTGCCTATATAAATTGTTATAATATATTCTAAACCGCGAAATATATATTACGCGTAAATAAAATCATCCCCTAATTCAACATAATCGCGAAGTTTTCCACCTGCGAAAAAAAAACACTTATACGGTAGGACCACTGGGAAGAGACAAAACACGCTCTATTGTAACAATTTTGCGTGTATTTGCCAACACTAAGGCAAGACGGAATAATAATTCAGGGTTAATAATATGAACATTAAGGATGTCACAAGACCTACATTTTAACCTGATTTCTTCATTAGATCACCAAATGTAGACAACTTTGAACGGGGGATGGTGTCATAAAAGCTACAGTTGGATTCCAAGTTTGAAAAGAAAAAGTGTTCTTTTCCTCACAATCAAGTCGTTGTTATTAGCAGAAATAAGCTTTTGAAACGCGGTATCGTGGTGCTGATCTTCATGACATGTGGGATTTGGAAGAAGCAGAGGTACCAATGGGGTATCCGAATGTCAAAAGTGCGAAAGGGCAGAGACTAAACCAGTAAACACAAACAAGAACGGGACAAAAACAGACAACACGTAAAACATGGAAACACAAAACAACTGAATATCAATCAATTGGGATTGGATTACTTTCCTTTTCAACATATACTTGGTGATGCAGGCTGAATGATACGCTCGAAGATTCTGATAATTTTCATTGGAAAGAATTTTAGGGAAATAGTTACATTATCCGAGTTGGTTTCTGCTACAAACATTAAACTCCCAACTCCGTAACCGCTCATCTGATTGGAACTTGTGCAGTTTTGTGTCTTTTTGAAATATTTGTTGTGACCAAAAAATGCAAGTATTTGAATCAAACGACTGAAAAACTGAACGCGTCAACACACCTTGTTCGGGCGAAGAAGGGTTGACTTGAGCTTAAAGTAAGCCTGGAAGAAGAACATCACATATTTGCTTGCTCGTATAGCTCTATGTTACAAAAAAGATGAAATGAAATGTGTTATGCATCAAACTCAAGTGAGATGGGGATCAACTGGTCAAGGATTTTATGATAAACCATATCCTTTCTGTTTTTTTATAGCAGATACAAATGCAGGCTTTCCTCTGTTAATTAGCTGACTTAATGATTCTGGGTAGAGAGGTCAAATGACACAGTTTTCAGACAAAAATCGTTTTGGACTCGGTGGGGCTTTTTTGTTGGATTGGGCAGGTTAGACGACATGGTCAGGTTACAATAGAACAAATAAACAAAGTAAAATAAATGCTACTTTTTTATAACAGTTCTGCATGTAATAAAAGAGCAATTTTGGCCCAAGCAACAAAAGTGGTCTTCGCCAAGTTGTCCTAAGAAATTGCCGATATTGTAAAGTCAATTTAATAATATATAGTAAAAACACTTCAGTAAACAAAGTAATATATCATAACACTAATTGATCCTGAACTTGCATATTTACCTCACACAAAAAAAATCCGTCTTAATGATTAAATCTTGAAATATCCTATTTAGCTCTATGTCAACACACACTATATCGATCCTAATATTTCTAAATAGATTTAATGCATATATAATCATACTCAGATTATTTTGTCCTAATGCTATAAGGTATTATTTTTTATGAAGAAAATTTATTTTAGTTAAAAAAGAAAATTAATTTTTATTTTCTACAAAAAAATGCATTTTTGTAATTTGCCATTTTTAGCCTAAAAGAAAGCTGTATGACTTATTATATTTTTTCTTGATTCTCCTAATCGTGATCTAGTGTGTCCAAAAAGAATTGTTCCATTTTAGAAATACCATTTGAAATTATACACGAAAAGAAAATGCGTGTTAAGATAATGAAAATTAGGGTTTTCCCCGAAAAACGCAATTTTCATAGGGTTCTGACCATACGAATTTCTTACGACAGGGCTAAAAATGAAGCAGAGATACAGATTAGTCGTTGCAAACGAAAGTTAGCCGTGTGTCACATAGGGACATTAAACTCGAAATTTAGAGGCCTTTTCTTTACTTGGTCACCGCACTATAAGCTAGGATTAAACATGACTCTTTATATAATTATTCATCCCAGAACATGTGTTGGAAAGACACAGTTAACATATTTCCAAAATTTGACAACGTTTGGCTGTTTCTTTAAAATTTATAAATATATCTGTTTGGTCACTGTTGTAATATTTTTTGGCATTTTTTTTTTATCAAATCTAATATTCTACCGGTTTTCCAAGGTTTCTACTCCTAGCGTGTCTGATGAAGGTTAATCCAGAAAAGCGCTTCGCATTGAAATTTTGTTTTGTACATTTATTAAAATCATTTCAATATGTGGATCGTGTCTTTTTTGCACATATTCCATATTATTTCGTTTTTAATCTTGTTTCTTAGGAGAAAAAGTTACGCAAGAGGTGAAAATATACTCAAAATATTGTGACAAGGAGACTGTAGAAAAAACGTTTCTCAAGTATAGTCCGCTTATAATGTGATAAAGCATTTCAAAAAGAAGAAAAATAAAGTAAATGACTGTATTTAACATTCATCGGTTGTATTCTGCCTAAAATGTTCTGCATCCAGAAAAAGTGTTTGAAGTTTATTTTTTTTTAAATGTCATACAAGCATGAATAATACAATGTCAATGTAATTTAATTTCTTTTACAGATAATAGCATGCCTCTCAAACCAGTCGATGAAAGATACCGAAACATAGGCCCTGGTTCATCTGAATCTGGTACGTCATTGTTCTTATTAATGTTTTTCATTTATATTGCACCGCCTCATAGCATTAATATGTTTGTTGAAAATATATAACACCTCGTAATAGCAACTATAATATGTGTTGCTAATTTATATCACACAGTTAATTGAGTTGTTACAGAATTTTATGGTGAAATTGCAATTGCTTGTATGAACAAATATGGTCAACCTTTAAACATTATTATTTACATGTAAAAGTATATTAAAATTTTAGAGTAAAATAATAACGTTTTATATTTGGTTTCTATAATTAGGAATTTAAAGTTTTACATTTTGACAGAATATGCCAAACTGATAATAAATCTCCCTCTATCAATAAAATATGAAATACAGTTAAACGGAATGTTATAAGTTATTTGTTGTGCAAAATGGATTTTATTTAAATATGTTCATGGGACAAAATATTAAAGGGGGAAAGAGGAAGACAAAAATGGGACAACTCCTTAAGCAAAACCATTTTGGGCAGACCGGGTTCATAATTCTCTATTCTAAATTTTAACATGCTTGCAATGACGTTAACAGGCTTCCAAAAGATACTATAATTAAAACATTGATAATGGTAAACCACATTAGAAGGTAAAATCACACAAAACAATCAATAAGAACGAAACCAAAAGGTAGATACTTTTATATACATTTTGATTTCTTTTTTATTGATTCTTTTGTGTGATTTTACCTTTTATGTGTGGTTTACAATTATCCAACTTTTAAACTTTTTTTTCTTCTATACAAAGACCACAGCGCAACACATATTTTTTTTTTTTATTTTATAATTAAAAATATACCACCCGTACATATGTGCCTAAACAGCACTTTTTTAATAATTATACATTAAACTACTTAAAGCACACTTTCTATAAGATTTAAATATGAAATCGTGAGGAAGTATTTTTTAGTCATAAAAAAAACATTAAAGAATTACATACAACTGCAACAAATACACTCAGTTTCAATATAACGTTTTTTTATGTACTATAAGATATAATATAAGAAATAAGAATTCAAGGAGCTATCTATTTAAAATAACTGATTAATCATCGGCGATCCCGTGTTCCGCGTTGTGTTTTAACTGATTATTAAATTTTCTTTTGACGATTGTGCAGGCAAACATAGTTGCGTTGTCAAAATAAAAAAATGACAATATACGATATTGAGATGTGGAATAAGTGTACGCGACACAACAAACATAAACAAACAGCAATTCAAAAAATCACAACGGAAAACAGCAAGCAGTCTTCAACATGACCATAGGTCACTGCTTACCGTCTTGCATTGGCCCAAGACTTATAATACAATACAAAAGTATCAAAACCAATCCCTAAATCATCAACGAAAGACTCAATTCTTGACATAAAACAGTAAACATAGAATGACAAGGACAAACAAAGGCTTTGGCAAAGTTTCCTGGCTTAGGACAGGCACATATAAAATGTGGCGGGGTTAAACTTTGGATCCAACCTTCCCCCTATTGATAAGGTTGCAAAAAGCTACATATAAAACACACTGTAAAACTCAATCGACAAAAGTTCAATTCAACGAGAGAGAACCTAAGACAAAATACTGTACGAAAACAACAAGACAAGGAGGAACTATCTTGAGAACACTCGAAGTTAATGACAACTAGCTAAGAAACATTTATCGATTTATGTAAAAGAATCAAATACATCAGTTCTAAATCCGACACCCCGCGTCAAAACAATGAATGATTAAGAGTTGTATCACCATACAGAACCGACATACTTGATCGCTCTGGTGCTTATAAATAATACAGTGGATACAAAGTGAAAATTTAACGTTTTAAAGTTACTATCAAGCTATCAATATTTCTGCCAAAACATACCAAATGCAAAGATTTTACTAAAACATTGAATTCGTATCCTTTTTTTCAAAAGGTTTTTAAGCATTTTTTATGATTGTTTTGATATAATGTTTCATTAATTTCTATTGAATAGCTGTTTTAGTTGTGTATTGCATAGCTGTTTTAGTTGTGTATTGCATAGCTGTTTTAGTGTGTACTTTGAAAGGCAAATAAAAAACAAAGCTTTCTACCATAAAAATAGACCTATTTCAAATTATAATTTCTCATAAACTAACAAATTTAAACTGATTTATGTATTCTTAAAATTTACTATAAATATATCACTCTTAAGAATTTTCTCTAAATTTATGAAATGCCCAAAAAATCTTGATTACTAAACGCAAAAGAAGAATTTTGATCAGCGTACCTCAAGAAATTAACAGATGTCTCTCAAATGTTCACGTCATCATGGAAATTAAAACATACATGTATTTTTTAATTTATTTATCTGAATTAGATTTATGTATCTTATCGGCATATTCATCTGGCAATTTTACCACAAAGTCTTAATTCGTCATACTAATCCTGTTTATGATAGGTTTATTTTGTTTTCATTCGTTGTATTTTTCATAACTACTCATGACAAGTGAATTAAAAATAGTTACGTTTTTCACGATTGAAACCTTCTTTTCTAGAACCTGCAGACACCAAAGGTGCCCAAGTTGCAGTTATTCAGGCACAACTGATCAAACATATTGACATATCAGGCGACTTTACCGACTGCACCGCTGCAGATGATACATATGTGATGTGTGACTTTAACAATTCCCGATTAGTCATCATTGATTCTAAAAGTTTTAATGTACGTAATATCCCTCTGTCTGAACGGCCATACGACGTAACAGCTATTGATAACACAACAGTAGCTGTAACTATAGGGCAGAGCGATATCGATATAATAAACATCTACAGCGGTAAACGAACAGGTAGGATTAATGTCGATGGTCATGTAAGAGGATTAACATACAGTGAACCTCACCTTTACCTCGGTGTTCTCAGTAAAGGACTACAGGTGATTGACCTTCGCGGTAACATCATTACGACCATACCAACAGAAAGGAATGTATATTGTATGACTATTAACGAAAAGATTATCTACTACTCAGATGTTGACAATGTATCATGTCTTAAACTATCCGGAAAAAAGATATTTACATTTAATCACCCGACAATTAAAGACATCCGTAGTATAACAACAGACGATACGAACATTTACGTGACTTGTTACTTCAGTCACACCGTGTTTGTGATTTCATCTGATGGAAAAAAAATCAGAAAATTGCTTTGTGAATCAGATGGACTTAGATATCCACAAGGAATATGTTACAATAGAAAATCAAAAACTTTAATGGTGTGTAACGAATATGGACCTGCCTACTTCTTCAACATTGTGAAATAAACTTTTGATTCAATATTCCTGGTTGGACTTTCACAATTTATTTTCTTTTTATTTCTGTCAACAGGATATACAACATTGATTTTGTACATTTCATTCGTGAATAATATTGGCATGTATTATGACGTGATTTCAAATTGATTTTATCTGATTTGTATACATCAAATTAATAAAATATACTGTATTGAATCTGATACTTTAGATTGTTTTTTAAAAAATATGACATAAAACTTTTCATTTCAATTGTCATGATTGTGTTCGGTAATTTTCTATAAAGTATTTGTTCATTATAAGCCTGTTTGGTAGTGTGTTTCTACTTTCTTCCCTGTTAATTTAAGAACATGCATTATTACTATATATTTTAAATGGTGTCCAAATTAAATCCTCGTCAAACGAATGGACATCAAATTACAAACCAAAATTATAAAACATTTTGTATTAGAAAAACAAAAAATGTCCCAATATGGCAATCGAATGTCAAATGATTAAAACGGAAAAGACAAACTCGGTAGACAAAAAATCAACACAAAGGCAAAAACAGTAGACGTAAATTCATGATAAACCACCCAATTTACGAAACAATAAACACAAATAACGAAAACCAAATCAACAGTATGATCTCAAATTAAAACGAGAGGGACTTATATGATGCGGAAACAATAAAAGCCAAAAACAGACAGAAATATTAAATAAGCATAGCAAAACATATCCTGTAAAATAAATATTGATGGTTTGAAGAAATAAAGACAGTTTTAGTCGAGTAAAACTTATCACAAATGAAGAAGGTTTAACATGTTGTATCAATGAATATCACTCCTGTGCAAATATCAAATGGACAATGTTTTTATAGCAAATTTTCGACAAAACAAGTATACCTGACATATGAAATCTTAAAAACATATAATCAAACAGAAAAAAATGAATGCGTGTTCACATTACTGAATGTGGTCCATTCAAGTTAATACATAGACCAATCGTCCTAAGTTATTAAAACAGTCGTTGTCTCTTGGACTGGAATTTGTCTTTAAAAGGGATAAAATAAAAAAGTGACAGTTTCAAAATGAAAAATATTGCATCTTGAGAACAATGGTCCCATGATACAACCTTCAACTTATTGACCGTAAATGACCTCAATTCGGTCAAAGACTCAGTTGATCTCTAAATAAGGCTTTGGATAAACAAAGCGTTTTTGTATGTTTGTGTTCTATGAAATAAAAAAAATGGATGTAGATAAAAGATGTTGCTGCAGAGCTCAAACATAGGTTGATAAAAGGAAGCAAAGAGGCACCAATGGGACATTTATGTGACAAAAGTCCAAAAGGGCAACGACAAAACCGGTACACATGAAAAAAAAAGCACATTAAAACACAAAACACACAATCACCCGAACTCAAGTAGTACCAAGAGTGAACTCGGGTGGTCTGGATGGGTAAGCAGTTCCTGTCTGCTATAGCATTCACGTCGCGCTGTCAATTCCCAATTTAGTGTACCAAATCCTGTATTCAAAACAAAACTCTATGACAAATGAACATCTTCACTCATCTGAAAGATACAAATCCCATATTTATCTACGAGTACATGGTGTCTTCCGAATAATTTCTTGAATGAAGACAGCAGCCGAGAAGCAAAATATCTCTGTGTTAGCAATTTCTGTGTCAAATTGATTTTAGTTATAATTGTGATTCGAGTTGAACATCATTTGGTTTTGATATTTGCTCCTAATATTTGTGATGTTTTTAAATTCGTTTGAATAGAGCGAATATGGTGATGTTATAGTAGTTAAAACAAATTGTAAAATAGCGGGAGCTTGGAAACACTCAGAAAAATCAGGAACAAAATATATTTTTTTTATTTTTTCCTCTATGGAAGCCTGTAGAAAAACGCTTGCACATACAGTACACTCAGAGAGGCTTGATTCTCATACTCTGATTTCGGAGGGATTATTTTTAATGACTCCAGGAAACTCCAGGAAAAGCCATAAAAACCTAGGAGGGTTTTAGGAGTACTCCCTCCAAAGGGTCATAAATTACTCCGAGCTTGGAGTTTTTTATTGCCATGAAAACCTTTTGAAGTAGCACCTATTTCCTGTCTTTCTTGTCAGGTGAAAATGATTATGATACACAAGGTAATAAACAACTCCAAATTACTCTGAAAAAGGTAATAAATATTTCCCAGGATGGAGAAATTCCTTGGAGAATTTTAAGAGTTTACTCTGTGAGACTCACTGGACACTGAAATCAGAGTATGAGAATTAATCCTCTCTGAGTGTACTGTAACAGCAGGAAATCTAGGTTCAAAGCCTGGCATATTTTTTTTAATTATTACTAGAAAAAAAAAACATATAATAAACAACTTAAACGTTCACCAATTACATTTAATGTCTTCACAACCATGTTATGTTTTGTATAACTACCGGTCCCATAGATCGCAATGGAATGGCGCGCCAAAAAATCTGGAAAAAAACTAATAATTCTTTTGAAAAGACAGAACTTAGCAAGGACCATTGCGATCTTGAGTTTTCTGGTATGTTTACCTTGTCTTGTCTCATTGACATTCGAGATTGAATCTGCAAGCTTTCACATATCTCTTGAACAGGCATTCTAATAAAGCTAATGACAATGATTTGTGGACAAATTCTACAAAAATTCTATTTTCAAGATCGTTTTATTTTCTAAAACATGTATATATCCAATCCCCCCTTTTTTCACTTATGTAGACAAACGGGAGGCTCTTATTTATCCAAAAATCAAAACCAAGCCTATCAAATGTTTTAAGGTAACAAAAAATGGCAAGACTTATGCGAGAAACAGATAAAGGTAAAATGAACAACATCATTAGAAAGACATTGGATTTTGTAAACCAATTTATGACCTTTTCAAGCAAAATTAATGCCCTGATGTAAATGGCCCTTCATTGGTTACTATTTATTATCTTGTAAAAGATTAATATTCACAAAAAGGTTAGACATAGTTGAAAGACAAATGTTCAATATCTGAAAAAAACGACATCATCCGTAAAATGAGCGACTACAAAA
This sequence comes from Arcuatula senhousia, assembly GCA_963971305.1. Lineage (NCBI taxonomy): Eukaryota > Metazoa > Mollusca > Bivalvia > Mytilida > Mytilidae > Arcuatula > Arcuatula senhousia. The sequence goes on from OZ020314.1 coordinate 5,015,386, forward strand.
CGGAGAAACAATCAACATAACCATAACCATAACCATACACACAACACAAAACCATAATAACATATCTCGCGAGAGAGGGAATTCAGGTGCATGAAGCAAAGAGGCACCAAATTCAAATGTCAAATGTCCAAACAGGCAATGAAAAACCAGTAAAAATGAACAAGAACAGCAAAAGGAAACACAAAACACATAACCAACCGAATGAAAATCAACAACAGGAATTCAAGTCGTCACAAAGATGAACTCAGTTGCACAGGAAGAGAAAGCGGTTCCTGTCTGCTATAGCAAGACTAGATCTATATTTTCAACTCTTTTACTGATGGGAATGTCAATTACATTTAATTTGATGGCTTGTGGCCTTAACGTGACAAATATAAATGATATGATAAAACAAAGGAAAAAAAATACAGGTTATAACAAAATTATTGAACTTAGATGATGAATTTCAAATGTTCGTGAGAAAAGACAAAACAAGGAAGACCTATCGGGAAAAAAGACGATCTTAATGGTCGTGTCTTGGTACAGGCATATTAACAGAAATGGTGGGTTTAAACCTTATGTCCTTTGCATTTCGATCTCTTGGTCAGGAGGTTCATACATGAACTTGTTTTCCATCTATGATAGAATCCTTCGGACAAAATGAGTATATACTCACCTTTCCCATTGGAAGATTAAGTATACACGGTAGGCGGAAACACATAGTTTATTTTCAATCATACTGATCAATCTTTCCCCTATTCTAAACCGTTGCAATATTAATGGCTCTGAAAGAAAAAAAAATGCCAATTTGCATTTTTTTAAGATAATAAGTGCGGATGGGATGTAGATATCTGTAAAGATTTGAGGAGGGGAACCCTTAGTGTGTGTGTGCACGTTCAGTGCAAATCCAAAATAAATATCTGCGGAGATAAAAAAAAAAGAATTTGAGAAGCCTATTCGACTCAATTTTAACCCTATACATTTCAATATATCATACACTTTTTCTAGGCATACTTTGTTGTGTTTCCTTATAAAAAAGTTAAAACTTTGTATCAACCTTTTTTTCGGTAATCTTAAAAAAAGCATTAATTGCAACAATATATTACTGTTGAACCACCGTTAAAAAAGCCGTTGCACATATAACCTTGCTTCGAGTGTCCCCACAACAACACGGACCGAAAATATAAAATGCCCCGGATAACTTCTGTGTACTTGTCCGTCACAGTATATCAGCAACTGTTATTTGCAGGCATTTTTATATCTAATAGTCAGCTTTATGTAGCAGTCTCTTATGGTGGAGTGCGTTTTAAGGTCTGCCGCTTATCCAGAACCTGTTTAATGAGCATTTAAATATTTATATGCGCTCGGCGAGTGACTAAAATGTATATTTTAGCCATTTGTTCCAATCTTCAACACTGCGTACATTTTTTTTCTAAAATCTTTAATAAAATAAATGTCATGCTGGTTGTAATATATTTACCTTCATTGGCTCAATTCAATGCTACAAGACTATTTATAATGGTTTATCATTGCAACGTACTACCAATGAGTCCAGACAAAACCTGTATAAAAGTTTAGACAGACATTTAGGTTGCTTTTCTTGTTAACTTGAGTTAACCATGGTCCACTCTCTAGTTTACTCAAGTTAACTTTAGCCTTGAAAGAGCAGTTCGTGGTCTTGACAACTCTGGACTGATCTTGTCCATGAAATGGACTGCTAAAGGCAGTCTAAAGTTAACTTCAGGTCAGAGCAGTCCAAAGTTTATTTTAGGGAACTTAAGGTTGCTAGCAGACTAAAAATAATTCATTAAGAATAAGTTCCTTACTAGTTTCAAATATTCGAAAATCAAAAAAATATTCCTTAAATAAATAAATAGTGAAAGTAGCAAAATATTTTGATATAAAATTGTATTTTAGAAATAGAATAGTACTTTTAAAACAAAAACATACTATCTATACATAATTCAAATAAATGAGCATTTTATAAATAATTAATTTGAACAAGGAAAGATTCTTGAAAAATGTTTTTTTTGCCAAATGTTTAAAATATAGTATTCTTATTTTAAGTGAATAAGTAGTTGCAGTTTGCTAAACACTCTGCCGATATATGCTTTTAAAACAAAGCTTTTAAAATTAACACATATTTTGATTAAATTAATATTTAAAACAATATATTTCATGGAGAAAGATAAATACACATAATAATTTTTTTAAAGAATTGTGTTTTAAATTATTCTTTAAAAACAAAACAATGAATAAATAATGGTAATAATTTTAAACATGGAAATAAAATAAATGTCCTGTTACACTTTATATTGATGGTAAGAAGTAAGCAAAACACAGTTTTAGTCGAGTAAAACTCAACGCAATAAAAGGTTAAAATGTTGTATCAATAAATATCACTCATCAGCAAAGATCCATTGGCCAATGTTTGTCATAGCAAATTTTCGACAAAACAATGTGTTGGTTTTCCTGCGTACAATTATTCCAAAACTCATTACCGTCAATTAGCTGGCATTTAAAATATTGAAAACATACCATCGAACAAAAAAATGAATGCATGTCAACAGTACTTACCGGGTTCACTATCATTTAATACATAGAAACATAAACAATATAAAAGCACTGAGATAGCATCTGTCCATTATCATTTATTTACTGGACTAATCGGCCGTCTTGATCAAACCGGATTATGGCAATATAGGGGGAAAATAGAAAAAAGTGTTTATAAAATTATTGCATTTAGAAAACATCTGTCCCATGCTTCAAATTCATCTTAGTGACCGGAAATAACCTTAACTTAGAAGAATATTTAATTGATCTCTTTATTGGGCTATGCCCAAACATAGCAATTTTGTATTTTGGTGTTCTATAAAATAAAAGCTGCAGGTAGAACAAAGCTGCCGCGTAAAGAAATATGAGAGCACAAAAAAAAACATCTGCCTTAATATCATTTGTTTACTTGACCAATCGTCGTTAGACTGGGTTATATCATTATAAGGGAAAATGGAAAAAAATATGTATATTTCCTTACAAAATAAAACTACAGAAAATCTGATCCATGCCTCAACCTGCATCTTAGAGACCGGAAGTTGATATCTTAATAGGGCTATGCCCAAACATGGGAATTGTGTATGTTGGTTGTTGTATAAAAATATAAAACAGAAGGTTGTATTTTGTACGTTTTAGCAAATTAACTGTGAAAAATTGGTAGCTTGAAAATGCTAAGAAGGCAATACACTATTCCACTATTTATTGAACTCAGGTAGCTTAAAGAAAAGCAATTGCATACAACATCAAGAGATAAAGGTTCAAAACCTGAATAAGTTTCAGTATTACATAAAAAACATATAATACACACTTTAAACATACACAAAACAGCCGTAAATTACAACAGAAACCTTATTATCACAGGAAAAACATAAAACAGCTAAACACCATATCAAAACATATAATGCACAAATAATTTGTACAAAACCAATCTAACATCACAATGGGAACATATCAAACACAGACAATCACAAAAAGGCAACCAAACACGGAAAACATACCATATAAATCCAAGTCATACACAAAGCAACCAAACATAATAACAGTAGCATACAGTATAATTTTACAACAAATGTATCGAACTTTGGATTAGGATCAATCTCAAATATTCAGGAGTTAACACAAATTAAAGACGAGATGCAGGAGAAATGGAGAACCGCAATGGTGTTGACTTGGTACCGGTATTTAAAAAAAGAGGCTTGGGATAAAATCACCAATGTAGGGTCTAAAGAAAACCAGAGAAATCTTGCAAAATTAGCGAGAAGTAGAATGGATCTAACAAAGTTATCGAAATTAGATATATAGAAGAATAACAGAATATTTAGTTGTTGGAAGACTCTTTTCATAGAGAACTTTCGGATAAGTCGTATATAAAATGGTCAAATCTAGGGAGTCAGGTCAAAATTTCATTTTCCATCATTTTCTATACGCCTTAACTCAAGCAGACAGATATGATTAAATGAGGCATTCAAATGTTAAAAATCATGATCCGTACAAATACGAACAAAGATAAAGATATAAACAAACAACAGAATACCGAATTAAGCTCTAAACGACAATGAACTCCTGTTCCAGATCAATCATTTTCACTATTTCATTAAAACGTTTTTTTCAAACAATAAACATATTTTCCGGCTCTTTTTTTACATCATTTACGAGGTTGGCTTCAAAGAAGATACTAGTTCTTCTAAAAAAATGCTGTCTCATGTTTGGGAAAGAAACGTCCCATGCACGTTACTAACCTCTATGTAAAGAATGATAGGAATAACCCAAAAGGGACAAATGTTATACTCGCATTCTTGAAACTGGAGACGGACCAACATAAGCATCATGCTTGTTTCCTAATCACCAATAAACAATTATGTTTAAACGAAGGCATAGGTGGTGCGTGCGAAGTTTATGTAATTCACTTTAAAGCACCTTCCCAAGAATGAAGCAAAATAATCCATCAAATTATACTAGATAGATAAACTGCGAGATATTTAATCAAATTTCCTGCATTTGGTCTGTTTTGATTTTGAACTTATTATCTTTTTTTTTCTTTTATAATATTTCTCAGATTACACTTTTGTGATCTGCTAATCGCGGGTATGTTAATTGAGTTCCTAGAACTTTTTCCAGGAAATAAAGGTAATAACAAAATTATCGAACTTGGAGAATCAATCTCAAATGCCCATTAGACGAGACAAAACAAGGAATACACACCGGAAAAAAATGAAGATAGCAATGGTCTTAATTTGGTACAGGCATTTCAAAAGAAATGATGGGTAAAACTGGGTGTTAAGGCGGAAGGAAGATGAGTGTAATGACTTTAGAGATATTGGGAAATGTTTCCAAAAGTTGCATGTGTTTATGAACTCTGAAGTCGCACAGTTGAGAGAACAACAAGAGGCTCCCAGGAGCCTGAATCGCTCACCTGACATATGTGCCTGAAGTAAAGGTTATAAGGCAAAATCGATTTAACGTTGAAAGGGTCATAAGATTAATAAGGGGTCATCTGACAATATGGTGGATCTAAAGGTGCTGATCACTTTTGTTCTCAATCAAAATCTAAAAATCTGTCACCCTTTTTGAGTTATTTGCAAAAAAATGCAGTTTAACCTAATGTTCTATTTTTAGCCACAGCGGCCATATTTTACAACCAATCAAAAATCCCCACAACAGTTCTATACACCTAATAGTAATAAACAATAATACCAAGTTTGGTTCCATTTGGACTTAAAGTGTCAGAGGAGTTAACATTTTCAGTATAAGGAAATGCAGTTAAAATGCTCAATTTTGACGTTCCAAGGGCAATAACTCCTCAAAGGAAAGGTCCTACAACGTTGACCCTGGTACAAATTTTGTAGATCTTGATGCGCTTAACAATATGCAATTTAAATTTCTCAAATATCTTGTATAGTTTTCAAGATATTAAGCTAAACAGGTGCAAAATTTGCAAAAAATCCACAAAAATTGCAATAACTCCTACATGGATTGTTGGATTTTCTTCAAAATTTCAGAGCTGGTAGATCTTGAGGTGCTGATCACTTTTGTTCCCCATCAAAATTTTGAAATCTGTCACCGTTTTAGAGTTATTTGCAAAAAACTGCCATTTACCCCTATGTTCTATTTTTAGCCACAGCGGCCATGTTTTACGACCAATCAAAAATTCCCACATCAGTTCTATACAGCTAATGCTAATAAACAACTATACCAAGTTTGGTTCCATTTGGACTTAAAGTGTCAGAGGAGTTAACGTTTTCATTGTAATTAGGAAATGCTGTTAAAATGCTAAATTTTGACGTTCTAAGGGCAATGACTCCTAAAAGGAAAGGTCCTACAACATTGAACCTGTTACATATTTTGTAGATCTTGATGTGCTTAACAATATGCAATTTAAATTTCTCAAATATCTAGTATAGTTTTCAAGATATTGAGCTAAACAGGTGCAAAATTTGCAAAAAAAATCCACAAAAAGGGCAATAACTCCTACATGGGTATTTGGATTTTCTTCAAAATTTCAGGGTAGGTAGATCTTGAGGTGCTGATCACTTTTACGTTGCCAGAATTTTGATATCTGTAGCCGTTTTTGAGTTATTTGCAAAAAAAACTGCATTTTACCCCTATGTTCTATTTTTAGCCATGGCGGCCATGTTTTACGACGAATCAAAAATCCCCACATCAGTTCTAAGCACCGAATGCTAATGAACAACCATACCAAGTTTGGTTGCAATTGGACTTATGGTGTCAGAGGAGTTAACGTTTTAAAAAGTTTACGGACGACGGACGACGGACGACGGACGACGGACGGATGACGGACGCCAAGTGATGACAATAGCTCACATGACCCTTCGGGTCAGGTGAGCTAACAACAGGAGTTTGACAGGAGAAAAGGTATGGTGGAACATCAGGTAGAAAACAATACTGCACAATTCATAGAATTCAACGAACAAATTTCTCCCGGTTATGAGGCATAATTGAAATTGAGAGAAACGATAGGCTTAAATAAGAGGTATCGGGTCGTAAGTGGAATGTCATCATTCGTGGAAGCTCTGACGGGATGTAACCGCCTAGGGTAACGGAGATACACGTCCGTAAATTCCTGTTGATACATCGTTTACCATTAGGTGAACTGGACAGGCGGAATATTATCCTAAGGCTGTCCAATTTAGTTGAACGCGCCGAGATATTTAGAGCCGCAACGAAACTAGAACCGGGATGTGGCTATAGCACTGTCCCGGATCTGCCTCCGTCATAAGCAACGCTGAGAGGAGAACTCTTTAAAAAGAGAAGGGGGATGCCTAGTGACATCAAGAGAAGGACGACGCTTGTTTACCTTAAAGAGGCTCCGTTTTTGGATCTGCATACGAAACCACCAAGAGATGAATCTTCATTCAGTACACGTAAAACTTTGATTGATTGTCTTCTCAAATAAAAGACTGTGTTATAATTGTTGTCAAATAGCAACGGTAACTATATAATTTTCGAAATAACTATCCAAGAGTGTCGAATGACCCTTGTGGGAAAAAGGCCCGAACAAAGACTCGCCAAATTTCTATTCAAAGATATAAGAATACACTACATTTTTTAAATCTATAGAAGACATTTTTTTTCATTTGTTTGGAATAATAAATCAGACAAGATCAAGAGAAATGTTATCACAAACCTTTATCATGAAAAAAGGCCTAAAGATGCAAAATATTAACGTTTTTTGCATGTGTGTCAAGTTGTCATGGATAAACAAAATGCTAGACCCATTACATCTTGCCAAAAGGGAAGACTTTAATTTCAGAAAAATATGAGAACTTTGAGAGAGTCTGAAACAACGTTTAAAAGCTATGTCATCTCAGCCGATATCGCTAAATCACAAACTCGCAAACTTTTTGATAACGTATCGAAATTCACCTCATTATATGACAAACGAGACGCCAGCAAAGATGTTTCTTGGACGAAATTCACGTACACGTTTGGATTTATTAAAGTCTGATTGTAAATGATAAACAGTTTAGTAAATCGTCTAATAACTCAAAGAATAATATGAGACAATTTGAACCTGGACAAAGTGTGAATGTTCGCGATTACAGGGAAGAAAATAAGTGGAAAACTGGTAACATCATACATCCGATTTCTAAATAGAACTGCTATAAAATCATCTAAAATGTCAAAATCCGTTCTTAAAGCAAAACAGCACGTTATCAATTCATCTCCAAACAAATTAGACGATGCCGATTATATCTTGCTCTCTAAGGAAATGAAATTTATCCCAAATCCGAAATCAAATAAAGAGAGCTGTTTTAAGATTTCAATGAAGTTGCGAAAAAAATGCAATGTAGATATCTGTTTCAAAATAATAAATTGGAAAATTTACATCCACTCCATGTTAAAACAAGATATAACCCAGGGTTTTCTTGCTTTGCACTAGAAAACTATATCAGCTTAACGAGACTAGAATTGTCTCACTCGCCGGGTCGAAAATTCCAAGACAATATTAAAAAATCCGAAAGATACAGTTTAAAAAAACTGAAACCGACAGAAATATCGTTATTTAAAGAGCAGATAAAAACTCAAATATCGTTATTTTAGACGAAGACAAATACATCGAAGAAGGAAATCGTCAATTAAGATTACCTCATTACGAAAGAATCGAAAATCACTATCTAGATTTACTCCAAGAGAACAACATGAAATACGTAACAGACATGTTTCGGGAAGGTGCTTGTTACAATTTTTAAATGAATGGTATTCAGAAACAAAGTCCGCCCTGGTAGAATGTACTTTCTTCCTTAAACTCATAAACTTGGCATCGACATTGTAAACAGACTAGTCCAAAATGGATTTAATTCTAAAAATGCAAATCCACCGGGTCGCTCTATAAATTCTTTATCGGGGTCGTTCACAGAAAATATTGGTCATTATATTGACCATTGCCTAGTTCCACACGTTGTACAACAACACACATATATTATAGACTCTACGGCTTTTATAAACATTATAGAATCGTTACAACCCGCTGACAATTGCTTATTAGTTACATATGTTTTTACAAATATGTTTACTAATTGTCCGCTTGGAGAACTTTTATCGGCTGTAGAGAAAAGTTACAACACTTTCAACAAGAATTTCTACACGATTAAATATCCGTCCACCAACCATCCGGTGCATTTATTAAATGCATATTAGAGAACAATATTTTGAATTTAACGGCCAGTTATTTAAACAAAAAATCGGTACCGCAATAGGAGCAGTTCCTAGTCCTGGAATCTGTGACAATGTATGATGTAATTAATGAAATTACCAACAAATTTCTACATAAACAAAATATATTTTTTTTCCGTGAGGTATTGAGATGATGGTTTTATTATATATCATGGTACTTTAGAGGAGATTGAACCATTTGTTGACATAGCGAACAAATACCACAATTTTGTGAAATTTACCTAGTACGTCATATTTGACAAAGACATATACTTTTTGGATCTTCATATTTTTAAAGGAATTAGATATGCCGATTGTAATATCTTAGATTTGAAAAATACCTCCACCGAAAAAGTTGTCATAGCAAATATTCTCAAGCTTAATTAATAGTGAATCAACACAGTATATTAAGAATGCTCCCGATACATTACAACAGCATGAAATTTTAAAACATCTTACTGATAAACTCATTGACCATGGTAACTCGGGTTATGAAATCGACACAAGTATGTCTGCAGTTTTGGGTCATGAAAGGTCACACCTTCTTAAAACAAGAAAAAATAAAAACAAAGAGATTCCGTTAATAATGGGAACTAAATAAAATCCTAGACTTAGAAAAATCAAAAAAAATCTATTGAAATATTGGAATGTTCTTCAACATGATGAGACTTGTAAAACTATTTTTAAAAAAAAAACGATCATAGCATACAGGAAGAAAAAAAATCTTAGCCAATTACATAAAAGCGCTAAACTCAAAAAATAGTGAATGATGCATATTTTACAAAGACATTCTAGGGGACCCCTGATGAGAACAGATCTAGAATAATCTTTAAAGTCGAAAGTACTGAAAACGTTAACCATCCCATTTCAAAATTGTTTCTTAAGCTGTCGAAAAACGAATAAATAAAATTTGTTTCGGGTCCATCAAACAATAGGGATGCGTGACTGATTGGTGTCATTTGATTTTAAAAATATTTAGTTTTAGAGAAAAATTGCGCTGAAATTGGTATTCATGGCAACCAGTTAATACAAGCTATTTATTTACAATCCTTCAAAATAGGAGGTAAAGTTCAAAGTAAAAAAATACAGAAAATAACAATTTTTTATTTACCTTGACCTTGAAGATGTGTGAGAATGGCCAACATATGATACAAATGTAAAAGCAAAATAAGATAAAGACAATGACAATTATATGTCTTAGGGTACTGTAAAACATTTATATTTTGAAATGACTATTTCAGAGGGCTTAAAGTTCACGGTGATCTACTTAAAATGATAAAGACGAGCCTTGTTTTAAAAGACTGTACGATATTTGCTGATCTTATCTTAATATTTAAAATCATATATTTAATACAAGTAGATAGATTGTAATTTCTGTATACATAAGAAATATACTGCAAGTAAGACAATGTCAAGGCCATGCTAAACACAAATGTACATATTTATAAAGAAACTTGTATACAAATCTGATATTTTCCTTGACCTTGATCCTGTATAAACTAGACAAATACGATATGTTTGCTTTCCCGTGCTTGGTAAGCGCACAGGCAGGGTTGATATATAGTTTTAGTGATTAAGCCGTTTGCCGAATTTGATCCATACTTAATCGAATCAATGCTCTTTATATAATGCGTGGCGTTTTTTTAAGTTTGATATAGTGCCCCTGATGAGTCTTGATTGGACAACATGCGTGTTAGGCATACTAAAATCCAATTTTGTTATTCGTATCACAACATGACGAGAGTGTAAAACAGAAACTGATTTCTCTTCCAGGAGATATGCGTTCACTCTGAGTTAGACGTATTTATATGTTGCTCAAAACGATTTGATTGGAATATTTGTTCCGTATTTTGTGTGTTTTGTTTTGGTTAAATTTACTTTAAAAAAAATATATTTGAATCTGAGGATAACCATTGAAGCACCTTATATTCTTGCAATGATGCACACGTTCCTTGATGAAATGAATGTAAACTGATATTGTTTCCATGTCTAAACTATTAAAATAATACCATTTAAAGTACACTCTTTAAATGAAATATAAGAAAGATATATTTGCTAAATTAATACATGTCATCCACTTGAGTCGATAATTCATTATTACAACTTGTATCTGTATAAAAATAACAGGAAATGTTTCAAAGTACTTGCATCCTTCCCTGTATATATTCAATCCATGACATATTATAACGAGGCTGCACAGAGACATGGTTACACGTTTTAACATCGCTTAGTCGAACGTGAGTAAATATTTGTATTTGTCAAGTTTTCATTTGATAATATTTCTATTGCATGGATTTTATATAATATTATGCCAAACGAGGCATTTAAGGACTGAGGTGTTTTTGATATTTTTATTACAAATGAAAGTTAGTTTATTAAGTTGTAATCTAGTGTACTTCAATTTATGATTATACACTGAGCGTGTGAGGTGAAATAATGTGTTTGGTTGATGTTAATGTATATTCAATGCATACGATATATGAAAAATATGAACGTCTCCTTTCTATTTATAATGATGTAGGAATGTACATTGTACTCTCTAATACATGTTATATTACTTCAAAGACAAAATTGAGTGGAAAGTTGTAATTAACTAGAGCTGAACTATAGAAAAAATATAATAGCGCTTGAAATTCAACAAACTTGTCAGTATACGGTTACATTTAGCAAAATGGCACACATGGGACTTTCAAGTGTCAAAAATCTGAAAGGGGAACGACAAACTGGTTGGCATGAATAAGAACAGCACGAGGTAACGAAAACACAAAATCATCCGAACAGAAATTAACAACGCGAACTCAGCTCGTAAAAATAATTTTTTTTTATTCAATCGGAATTATGTAGGTACATGTCACATTAACCATTTTTTTTTTCAGTCAGAGAGTTTTCTTGAAAATGTGTTAATGAATCCGCTTTAACAGGCGCTTTAGAAAATAATTTGAATAAGACGTGCATCCCACTTGGTTTTTGATATAAATAACTCCAAAGTCTGGACAACTTTCATTGAAATGTTAAAAAAAGCAACCAGTTCCGAAGGAACATTTTGTCTGTATAAACATTTGGTCAATTAAATCTTGTAATTTTTTATATTAAAAAAACAAAAAGAAAAATAGGAGATTTCCAATTCGTTTTTTGTTTCTGATATTGAGAAAGAACGACAACAAGTGACATAATTATTCATATTTGGCCACAAAACAGTTCCTTTTGTTTAAATAAGGATATACCATTTTACTTATTTTTTTATATTTATTAGTAAGATAAATAAAAAAAATATATTAAAACAAAATGTTCAAATGATTTCAAAATCAACACCAAAGCACAGAGCATGTAACAAAGATTTTTTTTACAGCTTACATGACTAGAAACCTTGGGTAATAAATTTCTACGATAGTTTTAAGTTAAATTATGGCTTATCACATGACCACTGACTAGCACCTCCTTAATATAAATCTAGACTTTAATATGAGTTTGAAAATAGAAAGAAACATCCCAAAGTTCAACTTGCTGATTGTCGTTTTGGTTTTCTGCGTTGTAAGAGTTGTTTTTGTTGTCAATGCTATTCCACCCTCTGCCTACTCGGACTTATGCCATTCCATCGCCTCATCAGTATACCTTTATCTTTCTTCTACACAAAACTCCGAATAGCAATCACAAGAAGAACATTTGACGAATGGAAAGTACATAACTTACTTGACAACTACTAAACTACTAGATTTACTGAACCTCATCAGGCCCAGTGTTTCATGAAATTCAGTATAAGATTTTATTCAAAAAAATCAAGTAAAATAAAGTGTCTGGGTACAACTGAATCGGCCTCGACGAAAAACAACTAAAAATGAATTTGAACTCTTGAAACCCTTTGAATAATTAACAAGTTTAATGTTAACAAGACTTGTCAAGTAAATTATTTCCATTCAAGAATTGATTGGCATAACTAGTGAATTCACACCAGATACAGAATTGCATACATTAGTCAATTAATCTAAGTCAATTTTGTAATCTTAAACGCCTAAAAGACGGTAGCACAAAGTGTTATTGGTATAAGCGAAACATTTCTTTTAATGTTTTCCCAATACTAATACATTTATATAAAATATTGTGTAACAAATCACAAGTAATAGAAGAAAATGATATGTGGAATAAGTAAACGCGACACAATCTTCATTATAAACGTAAATTTAAAAAAAATCCACAATGGAAAACAGCCAGCAGCCTTCAATGTGACCACCGGTCGATGCCCGCTGTTTTTCAATTGGCCCCTGGATTGCAAATAAAATACATATGATTCAAGCCCAATCCTAAAGTGCAATGGAAGACCATCTTCTTGACAAAAAACAATAAAAACAATTAACATAAAGTCGACTAGATACAAACATAAGGTTTGATAAAGATTCCTGTTTTCTTAAAAAAACCTAAGATAAATGTTTTCCTAAAATTCGACAAATTCATAAATTATAAAGTTGACTTTGTTAAGTGTAAAACCACTTGCAATTTTACATATTAAGGAAGAATTTCAGTTGAGGTTTAGAAAGGAAATGTTTTATCTTCCTTGTTTCGTTGAAAATTGTTCCATTTATGAGAAATTTCATACCATATATAAAGAATATTTTAATGATATATAGTTATCCTATTGAAAATAGATAATTAATCATAATTACCAAAAGAATTGAATGTCAATCACAAAAATAAAGATTTCATCAAGTTTCACCTTGATCTGATACTATAAATTGTGTTGTATTATGTTAAAAGTAACAACTATCTGATTAATTAACAAGTTCTGTGGAAACACGACTTGTCAAGTAAATTATGTCCTATCAAGATGTGATTGGCTTTACTAGTGAATTCACATCAGATACAGATACACAATGAATCTAAAACTAGTGATTACAAATACCAAAACGCGGGTATGAATGGTTTATTTGGATATGCTTTATATCGATATTTCAAGGAGTAACCTCTCATCAGTAGCATTTAAATCAAAACATTGGAAGGTCCAATTCCAAAACTCTTGAAAACGAAAAGTACTCAAAACTAAAACGTTCGAACAAGGAAGCCAATTCCAGCACCGATGATATCGACCATGTGCATTACAAGGAAAGGTGTTTTAAACAGTTTTGAATTTAATAAACGGAAATTTCAGCGACAAAAGGAATTCACATCAGATACAGATACACAATGAATCTATAACTAGTGAATTCAATCCAGATACAGATGCATAATGAATCTAAAACTAGTGAATTCACACCATATACAGATACATAATGAATCTATAACTAGTTAATTAACACCAGATACAGATACACAATGAATCTATAACTAGTGAATGCACACCAGATACAGATACATAATGAATCTATAACTAGTGAATTCACATCAGATACAGATACACAATAATCTATAACTAGTGAAATCACACCAGATACAGATACACAATGAATCTATAACTAGTGAATTCACATCAGAAACAGATACACAATGAATATATAACTAGTGAGTTCACATCAGATACAGATACACAATGAATCTATGACTAGTGAATTCACATAATATACAGATACACAATAAATCTATAACTAGTGAACTCACATTAGAAACAGATACACAATGAATATATAACTTGTGAATGCACACCAGATACAGATACATAATGAATCTATAACTAGTGAATTCACACCAGATACAGAAACACAATGAATCTATAACAATGGAATTCACACCAGATACAGATGCATAATGAATCTAAAACTGGTGGATTCACATCCGATACAGAATTACATACCAAGGTCAATGAATCTTAATTAATTTTGTCAAGTAACTAATTATCACTGAATGTGCAATGGCCCTGTACGATATTACATATCAGTTTTTGGTAATAAGCGAACTCGATTTGAATAAGCCTGTTAAACCAATAATTGATAAAAGCGAAGAAATATGCCCTAATACAAAACCCTTGTATTCACTATACACATATTGCTTATCAATTTTTATCGCATTTTTTTGTTTCATAAAACTATGCAAATAAGTTCAGAGCACTTGGACCTTATATAGAGATGCCATATCAGACTAACACAATGCAGGAAATATTAAAGTATGCATTTTACTCTCCTCTTCATACAGATGAGACCAAACCTAACCAGTACAAAAGTGAACTTAGAGCGGACCTTTGGTTCACTTTTCTAGTCTGGTTTTGTTCACTTGATCAAACAAAGTAGCAGACCTAGGTCCACTTTTCTGGTTTTGTTTAGTTGAGAAAATTTAGAAATCTAACCTTACCTCACCACAAATTGGGGTCAGTCAAAATTCCGATGTTGTCTGCTTTCAATAGTGAACCTAGAGTGGACCATACCTAGAGGGGACAAAACCTAAGTTAACCAGAGTCGACCAGACCAAACCTAAGTCTGGTCAGATTTGCTTTCAATAGTGAACTTAGAGTTGACCGGACCTAGAGCGGACCAAACCGAAGTTTGGGTGGTCTGCTTTCAATAATGAACCAAGAGTGGACCAGACCAAGAGCGGAGCAATTCTTAGTCTGCTCTAAGGTTAGTCCAATCAAGGATTAGTAATTTCTTTATAGGTCTGGTCTGTCTGAGGCCAGAGTGAACCAGAACTAGGGCAATGTTTGCTTTTGGAGCGAACTGGAGAGCAGTTTACTGAAACCAAACCAGACCAGAAAAAAAACTCTGATCCGCTTTTAAGGTCATCTTGGCATACTGGTTAGGTTTGGACCCTTCTCTAGTCGTTTTATTGTTAATTAAAATCTGACAAAAGAAAACCCAGCGAATTACACAGATCTTATTGGCCATAATTTGACATGCATCGTGTTCATTTCCAAATCATGGTAACGACTTTAATAATCGGAAACTGTTACAACTCAGCAGTTTGTACTCTTAAAAAAAGAAAATCTTAGAGCCTTGGAACCCTAAAAAATGACCCTAGCTTTAATGTTCTGCATCTGTAAAGTACAAAGTATATCAGGTATGGAATTTATTGAAAACAAAACAGAAAGATTGAGATACTAAAGAAGTTCAATGCACATTGTAACCAAATCAGGCTATCGTGGGCCTCTGTTTATACTGTTTTTATGATTTGTACATATGTGTGGCTTTCTTAACGCCATAATGCAAACGCTGGTATTTTACGCAATTAAAAAATCCATACATCAGACTTGAGATTAATCATATCACTATGAGACTCATTTTAAGACAAAACAAATTATAATTTGATCCCTATACTAGACTTAAGAACTTGATTATTATACAAAACAACTAAAAAGGTTGACAAAATTGAATTAAAAATGTATATGTTATCGACAGATATTCAATTTGCTTAGTTAAGGGTAAAACCACTCGAAATATCCCATTTTGAGGAAGAATTTTAGATTAGGTTTAGAAAGGAAATGTCACTTAGCATAGTATAAAGGATAATCTTCAATACTTCTAAGAAAATTCATAGTATGTTCGAAATGTTCAATATTTGGGTAAAGCAGATCATCTCTCAAAAGTATCCAATAGGTGTAACACGCACCGGCCATAACAAATCTATTGGCCTAAACTTTATTGTCATTTTGATGTTAACGCAATGAAAAATGCCAGATATATATATTCTGTGTGTAAGGTTTGAATGAATGATAACTATAAATATATTGAAAATCTCTTAATGAAGTATCAAGCATATTTAAACAATTTGTATTATACCCATTAGAACAAATATAATGTTAAGTAAAAGTAAACATATATTACAGTTTTACCATTTATTCGTTCTAATTGTACTTACTATATTAATAATTCTATACACGTTTCAATTAAGTTGGAAATAACAATACATATGCCATTGTTTTGTTGTGATGATTTTTGTCTGCCGGTTTTGTCTTTGTCTTTACGGTTTTATGATACTGATTACCCCTTTGGTACACCTTTGCTTCTTCCAAAGTATTTGTTACGGCATTTTACTTGTTTGAATATAACATTATTTTAGGATAAAACACAATATTGTTTGCCTAAAGTTGCTTAAAACTAAGCGGAATATCAATTTAAAATAGCTTTATCTTTTTTATATGTATTTAATAGAGTATATACGGACAGTGACTGTTAAGTCAACATTGCATATTCACTAAGCGTAAATGTCAATATTTGGTCACATTTAAATCTGTATTTGCTATATATACCCCTTACAGTTCCGTATGTCTTGTCTCTCTTTAGTAAGAAACAGAGGCACTTATGGGGAGTCCGAAAGGGCTTCGACGAAACCGGTAAACATGAACGGGAACAGTACAATGATACACAAAACACAAAATCAACCGAACTGAAGTCGTAACGAGAGTGAAATCGGGTGCTCGAGAAGAGTAGGCGATTCCTGCCTGCTATCGCACACCCATCGTGTTGTCAATTTCCAATTCAGTGTGTCCAATCCGGAAAAGGAAGATAAAAAAAAACTATGACAAACCATCATCTGCACTCATCTGAGATATAGAAATCCAATATTCATCTAAGAATACATGATGTCTACCGTAGAATTTCTTGTGTGAATACAGCAACTGAGGAGCATCATAACCCTGTGTTAGAAATTTCTGTGTCAAACGTGACGGTCTGCCGAGTAAATCGATGTAATTTCCACAAGCTCTGGAGTAAAGAATCAACTGTGATACATAAACTCCATAAGCTGGAGCGGACGGAATGTTGGTACACAAGAAGGGAAAGTTGAAGATTAGGAAGTTGAAGTCATAGAGCTTTGTTGATAGTTTTCCTGGAGAGTGTATTTCGAGATGTAGATTTAAATATGAAGCAGACTTCCAAAAATCCGTTGTGTCCTTTATCGATAAAGGTAATAACAAAACTACCGAATTTGAACTTGAATACATCTAATTGCTTTTATTTTGACAGATATTGTGGTATATGCATTTAGTTTAGTTTTCAACAGAACAATAAATAATTTATTATTCTGCAAACAAAGAACACAAACACATTTTAAATTCCATACAATTTAATATAAAATTAATCATTTTACCAGAAAATACGTGGGAAATATTTCATCCCCAAATACATTTATTATGTTTATTTCCGGATTAGACCAACGCCAAGTCGGTATTTGACAACGTGACGGGTGTGCTATAGCAAACATAAAGTGTTTACTCTTCCGGGGCACATAATATCACTCTCGTTTCGACTTAAACTCACATTCAATTTGCTAAATGTGGTTTATTTATTACGATTTTTTATTGTTGTGGGGTTTGTTCCGTTGTGAGTTTTTTTTGTATGTACCGATTTTGTTTTGTCTGTTGGTATAATGATTACTCCTTTGGTACACCTTTACGTGTTTCTTTCACATAACCCTTGGATTCTATGGTGAAAATGTTTGGTTAAGTTATAACTTGTTACCGTGGCAGATCTCAAATGACACACATGGTCATTGTTCTTGTTCCCATTCTCGTGGTCGCGACGATAAACACGTTAAATAAAATAAAATAAAGAGAAAAGTTCTTCATTTCTCTAAAGTGAATCTTTAAAACCTTTTTGTAAGAACCTTTTAGTGGTTTTTAGCTTTTGAAAAGCAACCATTGTATACTTGCAAATAGAATACGATTATTGGCTACAGTACTGTAAAAAGTTGTGGCAGAGAAAACGTTAAGTTGAAAAGTTATAGAACCGAATTGCTCAAAATTGCCCTCTATTGGGTTTGTTGTGCTTGTTGTTTTTGTATTGTTTTTTTTGTAGATTGAAAACATTTACGGTGGTATTAATGTTTGTAAAATGTTGAAAATATTATAATGTATGACTCATAGATATTTAAAAAGTTGTCTTGTTAAAGGGTAAAACCACTTAAAATTTTACATTTTGAGGAAGAATTTCAGTTTAGGTTTAGAACGGAGATATCACTTACCATAGTATAAAGGATAAACTTCCGTGTTTAATAGAAAATTCATATAGTATTCGAAATGTTCACTCTATGAGTAGAGCACTTCAAAAAATATCTAATAGGCGAAACACGAGCCAGCCGTAGCAAATTGTCTGAATTTAAACTTTTATTTTGATATTTGGTAAGTGGAACATTTCAAGACAGATACATGTATTTATATTTCATGTTGATGATGAAGTATTGATAATTATTGACGGATTGAGAATCCCGAGCCAAGCATGAATAAAATGATAGTGTTATGCCCACTAGAATAAATATTAAGTAAAGATTAAATATACATATATTTCGTTCCATTTGTACCTAGTATACTTATTAGTATTCTATATACACTTGAATTAAGTTGGACATAACAATATAACAATCATTATTACAAAGTATTTGAATTGTCATGCACATGTTAGAATTAAGCATCATTTTGGGTCAGAACACAAAGCTCGTTACAACAAGTCATTAGGCTTAACTTGTTTATGATGAAAACAATATAAACTAGAAGAATATTCTATATATGGGTTTTCTTTTTTTTACATGACCAACGATAATTTGAGGTTATGTCAAAACTATAAATCAGTTAGTGTCAGGTCTTTTTATTACATCTTCTCCTTTGAAACCATTAATAAAACTAAATTGGTCTTAAATCTTAAAGGACATGACATATTACATTTTGGTAGTAACTACGCTATTATAAGAGATTTGGGAAAAAAGCATGTTCAATGTTTCTGAAAAGAAAACACAGGTTATCATTTTTTTAAATTAAGCAACTATAACAGGTCGACATATCTGTAGCACTTTACATTCTTCAGACTGAAATACTCTACAAAAATGTTGATTCGGTAGATATTGTTAGATGACCCCTTTGTAGGCGTTTTGGTCCTTAAAAACGAACTATAGTGTAATAGACATGTTTTGCTCAATATACTGATAAATAGTGCCGAAAGTGAAAAAAAACAATTTTCGTAAATCATCCGGTTTTTTCATGCGTAAAACGATTATGTCATGCACGTCTTAATTTTATCAGTTATGAACTATCCGTAAAACGGATGAACATTTACAGATGAATATCATTCTATCCGTTTTTCATCCGTAGCTCAAATCATCCGTTCAACGTCCGTTTTTCTCCGTTTTTCTTCCGTATCATGAAAATACCTTTTTCCGAAACCCCTATAAAATTAATAGTTATGACCTCGATTATTTTGAATCGAAAATACAGGGTAATTTGAATGCGACGGATGAATTCCATCCGTAAACCAACCGTACTACGAATAGTTATATACGGACGAAAAACTTCCTTGTGTTCGATAAAGCTGATCTTCTACCTCAAAATATGCTATTTCAAATATGTATTAATTCATTAAAATATATATAGTTTTATATCAATTACAGTTAAATTACACAAGAACTGAACTATAAGATTAATAGTTTTTTTGTAATTTCTATATAGATGATTATTAGTACATCAGCACATACAAAAAATGTGAATAATTATTTTTTAGTTAGATAAAAATGGCACTGAAATTGGTTATCATGGCAACCAGTTCAAACAAGCTATTTATCTTAAATATTTTAAAATAGAAAGATAACCGTATCTTTTGATATAGCTTCTAATAACACAAGTCAAATAAAATTATTTCACAATTGATTGACCTTTACAGTATTTTAAGGTCACTTACAAGTAAATGAAGTTCACGAACTATGAACCAAAAAAAATGTACTCTCTATACCAGACACAATCATTTATTTACTGCCTTACGCTGCTATTTGCTGTGAAACTGCTGTCAAAGAACAGTGAATTACCATTATCACTCTATACAATCAAAGACAGTTTGTGACAGTGATTACCTTCCGCCTATAATGCACTGTCCTACATTGGCCTGCACTGTCCGACTTTGGTACAGTTTCTCATAGATCGTGACAGACTTTACCTGGATTGCTAATCACCGTCCTAAATTGTTATAATTTTGGGCAGAAGTTAACAAATTTACTTGTATTTTTAATCACTGTCCTGGTCCGTAACAATTTTGCACAGCAGTTGACAATTTTTCTTGACCTGTTGGAAATAATTTCCCCTGTTTTCTGACAATTACAAAAAAATCCCACAAAACTTTTTCAAATATTCATGCTACTTTTTAAAAGATTTTATATAACAGGTTATATTGGTAGATTAACAATAAAAATATATGCAAAAAATGTTTTGCCGTAAAAAAAAAATGCAGCTTGTTAGAAAAATAAAAAAACATATTGAAGTTTTCCCCACGTGTAGAATAAGGGCTCAACAATGCGATTTTTCAAATAAATATAAAACTGCAAAGCGATTGCTGCCGCTGGACATTTGTTTAATAAACAGACAGGGTTACAAACAATATAGATAAAAAATCTACCATTAAAGTTTGTCTCGCCTGCCAGCATCATCAGAAATGATAATTCTTTCTTACTTTCACTATACTTTGCAATTATAAGGATTTTCAGATTCAAAAGGTGTTTAAGAACTTAATAATTTCTAATGTGTGCACTGACATTAATCAAAGTCAATCAACCGAAAAATCAAGGTCAAAGTTAAAAGATGGGGACGCAACTGTACTTCTACTGGGGCATATGTATACCAAGTTTCATAAATCTAGGTCTTATAGTTCTTGAGATATGGAGGTGCTCGCAAAACCTTACCCTTGCTATTATATGTATTGAAATTTGTCAACCGAACCAAAAAATAAAGGTCTGGGTTAAAAGATGGGGATGCAACGGTGCTTAGCTACTACTAGGGCATATGCATACCAAGTTTTATTAACTTACGACCTATAGTTCTTGAGATATGGATGTGCTCGCATAGAACAAGACCCAAAAAGTTAACCGCACCGCCGCCGGTAAAGTAATATCTATGTCCTGCTCTGCTTCGCAGACGAGATAATTAACTAAAAACTAACTTAGAGACAAATATACCGTATACCGTAGAACCTTTAATTTGCGAAAAGCACAACCCGGTAAGGCCATACAAATTCAATGCTTTTATTGTGTGGTCTATTTTTTTTTTACTTTGAGGATGAACAATGAATCTTTTTGCAATGTTGCACACGTTCCTCATAAAAATTAATGTAAACAGAAGTTGTTTCCACAACAACACTATTAATATGATACTCTTTAGAGTACATTACTAAGATGAAACAAAACAGATTTATATTTTCTAAATTGAAACATGTTATCCACTTGAACCTTTATTTCTCAGTATATTTATCTGTATTAAAACGAGAGGAAATGTTTCAGGGTACCTGTATCCTTCCCTATATATCATATACCATAATATATTTTAATGAGGCAGCACAGTAAGATGCTTACACGTTTTTACATTGTTTAGTCGAACGTGAGTAAATAGTTTTAATTGTCAAGTATTTATAAGATCATATTTTTCTTGCATACTATTTATCTAGTGAGGCATCCAATGACAAAGTAATATTTGATATTTCTATAACAATTGAAAGTTAATTTATTAAATACTCATCTAAGTTTCAGTAACGGATCATCTTCTTAAGTTTATGATAACATACGGAGCATGTGAGGAGAAATAATATGTATATATATATATGATACTGCTAATCATCTTTTTTAATTTGTCAATGAATGCGCTAAGACAGGCACTTTGAAAAATCAACTTAAAAAAGACATGCTTTCCACTTGATGTTAAATATCAATACCCCCAGAGTCTTGATGATTACCATAGAAATGTCAAAGAAAGCTACCAATTTTGAAGCCACATTATATAGGTATAAACATTTCGTCAATGAAATTTTGTAATAATTTTACGTCATATAGGGCTTGCATAATGTATTAGAAAAAATGCTTCCCTGTCCATTTTTTTTCTGATATTGAGAAAAGGATGACAAAAAGGCACAAATTATCTCCCTTTGCAAAAACGAAGACACACAATTTTACTTGGTTTGATGTTATTCGTTATTTAAATAAAATAAAAATTTACTTAAACAAATTGTTCATCGACAAATGATTTTCAAAAATCAAAACCAAAGCATAACACATGTAACACACATTTTTTGCAGATTTTTTTTCAGATTACATAATGTATTTGAGAAATTTTGGGAAACAAATTTCTACGACAATTTGAAGTAATTTGTTGTCTGGTCACACGACCACTGTCTTGAAACTCCTTGATATACAACTATACTTTAAAATGAGTTTGAAAAAAACAGGAAACATTTCAATGTTCAAGTTGTCTATTGTGGTGTCGGTTTGCTTTGTTGGTAGATTTGTTTGGTGAAAAATGTTTTTTTTTCAGTATGAATAAAGTGCTCTATCAAAGAAGACGTTATAATCCCAACATGCTCTGGAATAACGAATCAATTGTGATACGTAACTCCATATGCTGGAGCGGACAGAATGTTACTACACAGAAAGGGGAAGTTGACTATTGGAAAGTTGAAGTCATAGAGCTTAGTATAAAGTCTTCCTAGTGAGTCAATTTCGAGAAATAAATCCAAATATGAAGCGGACCCCTAATAATCTGTAGTGTCCTTTATCTTAAGTTCTTTCGGATATAAGAGATGTAAATAGTCACCAAATCGACAATTGGTAAGTGAAATGACATCATCAATATTACGAAATGTGAGATTGAAAGATAAAGCGAGTCTGCGGCCATTATGTCTAGAAGTGATTAAAGTGAGCGAAACATTGTTTATGTCAACCTTATATTAATGCATCTATTTAACATATTGTGTAGCAAAAAATAGTAATTAATAGGTTTTTTTTCTCTCTAAAAATCTAAATATTCATACATTATAAAATATAAATGCTATCGATGGATATTAACTTGACTTTGTTAAGGGAAAAATCATTTGAAAATTTACATTTTAAGGAAGAATTTCAGCTTAGGTTTAGAAGGGAAAAGTGTCAACTTCCTTGTTTCGTTGAAAATTGCTACATATACGGCAGATGTCATGCTATATATATATAGGAGTTTTTCAAATGTTAGAAAATTGTCCTATTGAAAATTGATAATTAGTCATCAAAACCAAAGGAATTGAAGGTCAATCATAAAAAATTTCATCAGGTTAAAAAGAAACACATTGATCCGATTTTGACATTTTGATCCTTTTACCTTGATCAAAAACTATCTAAACGGTTGCATCAGGTTAAAAGTAACATATATGTTTCTGTATGTGTAATGGCCCTCTACGATATTACTTATCAATATTCGGTAATAATTCGTCTTGAATGAGCATGCAAACCAAGCATTGATAATAACGAAAACATTTGACCGAACACAAGATGTTAGATAATTGCCCTATTGAAAATAGCGGTTTAAACACCGTTTCTAGTACGTTCGTTTCACACTTAATTTGTTCTCATTTATAAACTTTAATTAGATGCCTTGACATATGAATTGTTCACATTATTAAATGCAAGTGTACAAGTAATTTAAATGTACAGATAGCATGATACATGTACGGCTAAATAATCATAATTGTTGATTTGGCGAATAAACATTAAAGCATATGAATGTTGATTTACTGTCATTTTTATGTATTGTATAGCAATAAAGATGTACAAATCTCTTTGGCGTTTTAGTCCGTTCGTCTGTAGTATTTTTTAAAGATATTGATATATAAGATATTGCTATACATAAATACTCTGCAGATCTCGATAAGAGTAGGATCCCCAAGGCCACCCATCTATCCCTTTTTATTTGACAGTTAAAACTCTTATCCCCTATGCGTTCGGACTTGTGTCCCATTTTCCTCACTTCTCCCACCCTTATTGCCGTTGAGAGCGGAAGAAGCAAAAAAAAAGGTTGCAGAACCCCTTAATAAAGGACCAAAATGAGTAATATTTTGTAACTGTAATTTGTTTTGGTATTCTTTTAAAAATAACCATTGTTAAATGTTGGTGAAATGTCACCAAAGGGCTGCATGTGTAAAAAAACTGCCATTTTCATGGGCTGTTTGTGTCAAGACCAATTGACTATTCATATCAGATATACATTAGCGGTAGTATCATGCAGCGTTTGGGGGAAGTTTTTTTTTTATTGCACTTTGTTATTGACACTGGTATCAAATTATTGGTGCTATCATATATCCATTATAAATGTTTGAATGTCTTTATAATTTCAATTTAAATCATAATTTAGTGTAAAGATTGCATTATATTTACCATGAAATTAGCAGTTTCATTTTCTTTCAGAATGCATGCATTATCTGTGTAATGGCTTCGTCTCAAGCATCCGCTCTTGGCCAATTACAGAATCTACTGTCCAAGGAAGTGTTAAACACAGTTCAGACATTCTTTGAGATAAAGGTAGTAAATGTGGAGAGTACGACCTTCTTCTGTTTCCTACTTGACCGGGTTCATGAACTCTTTCACTACTTTGTGAAAAAGGCATCATGTTGTAACACCGGTACCCCGTGTGCATCAATTGCAATACAGGGGACCCTGACTAAAGACCAATTTAATATTTTGTATGAAAATGATCCCTCAATTCAACCAATTCACGAAAAGAAGAATAATGGATGGATTTTACAGCACTGCATATGTCCGCTTTCACCAAACCATGCTACAGATGTAACGGATCTTGACTTTACTCTCATTAACTGCCTGATCAAGACGTGCCACAGGACTCCTGCTGGACATCCCCAGTGGTTAAAAGATATCATAGAAGTTAGAAATCACCTGTCACACCAAGGTGATCAAAGTTCTATATCTGACCAAATGATTCAAGATTGGTGGATAAAGCTAGAACAAGCAGCCGTAAACATGGCTGGTACAATTGGTAAAGCTTATCAGAAAGGCGTGCAAAGAAGGATCTCTGAAATGAAGACCAGCCAGTCCCAGTTAGAGGAACTGATGAACGCTTTGAAAACAAGAGATGACGATTTGGTACAGGTAAGACCCTTTTAGTTTAAACATATTTATTTATCCTGGATTGGGAAACAAGCTTAATGCTTCTTTAAATCCCTCTCCAGCTAGCAGTTTGCGAGTTTAGCGTCCCCCATTGAGCCTACTCTTATCGAACTCTACAAAGGGGTATTTAACGTGCACATGGTATTGCTCTCCCCATACACGGGACAAACTTTTATTGTCCCTTCCAAAGGACTAGCATTGTTTCTTGAGACCCTTCTCGCAAATGGTGTCAAGAGAGAGTCGGAAAATCGGTCCATGAAATTTTCACCCCTGACGAGGACCGAACCACGAACCTCGGTGTTAGCAGTCCGACGCGTTAACCACTACACAACCGGCTCTCAGTGTAAGACCTTTATATCTATAATTTATTTATTCCCAAAAATTATTTATGAAACTGTTTGATTTATCTGTTTTTTTTATTATCTTAATTTTACTCACTATGGTTTATTACGTCAAAACATTAACTGCTATCTATTATTTGCACTAGTTTTGGATCTTGAAGTTGTGCATTTTTATGATTTCAACACTTTTTTAATTATATATCCCATTTTTATTTGTTTGTAGAAGATAGTAACTGCTCTTCAGAACATTGGAATACGAGTTGGTAAGTGGTGAAATAAAAAGAAGCAATATTTTATATACATTATTGTCAAAGTTATGTTATAAATGTGATATCAACGTTTACTCAGCATGTGATGTGCTGATGAATTTCTCCATTAATTTTGACATAAGCGGAGATGACCTGATCTATTATTAAATATCTGTTTTAGTTATTCCAACATATACTAACACTTCGACTTTACGTCTTTCAGCATCTCATTATATCCTCCAATGAACTTTAGAAAAAATAGTTATATACACCTAGGAAATTCACTTTCTTACACGCTGTCCCCCAAAACACTAGGCAGACATACCGGAGAAATTGAAGATCGCAATTGTCCTGACTGACTGGGTTCACATATTTCAAAAGAAATGGTGTGATAAACAGGTTGTATTATGGTTTCAAACCCCTTCTATTACAATATTTAGGTCACTTAGCACTTCGTTTAGCATATTTTTGAATTTTTTTCACCGGCAGCTGATAACGAAGTAATATTTTTTTGTTGGAGATCAATTGAGACGTATTTTCTGATAACCTTGGTCGTATGGTTGGTTTAAATTGATACCTATTTAAATGTTGTTGATTTTCCTTTTGATGAAACTACCGTAATTTAATAGAAATATAATAATTTAAAGTGTTTCTTTTATTGTATAATTTGCAAGAAAATGTTTAATTTTGAGTTTGAAATACATTACTTGCGTATACGTATTTATATGCATATTTCTTCGACTTTTCCCCGTTCGGTTGACTGACTATGTCAATCTTAGAGTCCAGAAGTACCAGTGAGTATAACCTTTTCCCCATATGCTTTTTTATAGGTGACGTACCCTTCCAAATAACTGCCACTGAGATTGTGGAACAAAAACCACAGATTAACTTAGCCGCACCAGTACCGTCATCAGACAAAGGTAATTATAAATTTCAAAATTTGGATCCCATGTTTTAAAACTTGATATGGAAGACACTGAGGTAGATTTCATAAATGCCATAAATTAATGTTGTGATATAGATATTTTAGACGCTAGTGATAAAACGTTGATAGGCATTATTAACATTAGAAACTCAAGGACGACATCGGCAAATTTATGTCAGCTTGTGTATGTACGTATTACAGTTATTTGCTCTTCTATCGTGTGTATGGGTACAAGTAGCATACGCAGTCTCTATTTGCTAAAAAATATACTTTTAATTTCCCATAGACTAAAGGTCAAATCTATTAGCGGTACCTGAACTAAAGGACAAACCTCTTGGCGACAACTGTTACCTCAGATTGTTAGTAATAAAGTCATATGCAGTCATGTAGAATGAAGATTTGATCTTTACCCCTTTTTAATACGTTCCCTGAATATTCTTTGTAACACTGATCATTAACCCTAACCCTAACATTTACCTTAATAGCATCCATATGTAACCTTAACTCTTACTGTTTGTTATGAATGAGCCATACACTAACAACACAAGCTCAAAAGACAAAATAAACAAGAGAAAATGAAGAAGGGGAGGAGGAGGAAGAAAAATAAGCCTTAGGGTAAAGCATTAAAACTTAACAAAATTACGAGCGTTATCATAATGAAAAATCCCCATAAAGGGCAAAACTTAAGATACAAGAGCCCATCAAAGACAAAAAAGAGAAGAAACCAAATAGAGCTTAGCCACACATGAAATCAAACCACAACACAGTAGCCTATAAAGGGAG
Organism: Arcuatula senhousia; assembly: GCA_963971305.1. Classification (NCBI taxonomy): domain Eukaryota; kingdom Metazoa; phylum Mollusca; class Bivalvia; order Mytilida; family Mytilidae; genus Arcuatula; species Arcuatula senhousia. The sequence goes on from OZ020314.1 coordinate 5,043,195, forward strand.
AAAATACCAAACAGAAAGTTTGATTTAAGGTTACAGATGAATGAAATTAGGGTGAGCGATTAGGGTTAGAGATAAAAAATGTTTTTTTCTTAGGAATTAGTGTAAGTGTTAGGGATTGGGGTTACACAGAATAACCGGTGAAAGATTTAAAAAGGGGATGAAAGAAAAAGACGAATCGTCGTTCCGCGAGACTGCAAACGTCTGATAAAAATTCCGAGATGACAGTTGTCGTCAAGAGGTTTGTCTTTTAATTTAAGTGTCGCCAATAGATCTAACCTTTAGACAATGGAAAATTTTAATACATTTTTTACCTATAGAAATCCAGTATACTACTGGTACACCGAAGTTTTATAATACAAATGACAACAAAGTTCCAGACAACAAATTTTGCTACGCCAAACGCGCGTTTCGTCTATACAAGACTCATCAGAGGCGCTCTACCAAAAATATTGAAAATGCCAAACACTGTATGAATATGAAGAGCAAAGAACAGTATAACCAAAAATACCAAACTGGGGAACCAAATTATTACTAATATATTCAACCTATGTCTGGGGTAGGAAGAACCTTAGGGATTAGACAATTTTGAAATTTAGACGGATAATTTAAAGCTTTGATGTATTCTCCAACTCAGAAGTGTTGGTGCATCTAAAGGTGTTTCTTCAATTATTGCTAGATTACAGATTTTTGTTGTTCGTTCTTTGTTCTCCTCACTTAAGAAATAGCACTGTATTATTATTATTCATAACTGCTTTCATGGTTTCCCCTTTGATTAGTCCAGGAAAGTGAGATAAGAAAAACGCGACGGGTGTGCTATAGCAAGCAGGGACATGCTTTTCTCTTCTGGAGCACCTGAGTTCACTCTTGTTTCGACTTGAGTTCGCGTTGTTGATTGATATTCAGTTATTTTGTGTTTCAATATTTTACATGTTGTCTGTTTTTGTCCCGTTCTTGTTGGTGTTTACTGATTTTGTCTCTGCCATTTCGGACTTTTGACTTACGGCTACCCCATTGGTACCTCTGCTTCTTGGACATTGTCTGGTTGCGTTTATCATCGTTGTTATTGGTCCTAACTGTTTTCATGGTTTCCTTTTTGAGTAGTCCAGGAAAGTGAGATAGGTAACGTATTTCTAAAAAATCAATACATGATTAAGGTATATTTTTTTAATTTAATTTTTGGTTTAAAACGTTTGTACAAAAATCAATTATTATTTTATTTGCATGATGTAGTTTTATATTTTTAGTTTGAAAAGTGTGTAAAAAATCAATTATAATATTTCAGATTCAAAACGATGCATTGTGGTTTGGACTTTCTCCAACCCAGGACAATGGGACGTCGAAAAGATGAAGGAAAAATTGGAGTTGTTAAAGAAGCTAGGAGACTTTGACATTGAATTCGTGTACAAAGGATCTTTAGTCATGTACACTCAAGCAAATGTCAGAATTCTTTCTGACGAACAATGGTTCAAAGATTCAATTGAAGAATGCCTGTTCCTCTTTGTGAACTTTCTGAAGATCCAAGAACCACTGTCCACCAGTGTCGATGTCTCACTCCAGATTTGGCTTCCACCAGCAGACGCTGCAAACCAAGGTAATTATGATATATTTTTAGTAGAGAACATGTATAATATTTTATAATGCATTTTTAAAATCATGTATATGACTACTGCCCTACCTTACCATTTGAGCAATGACTAGTAAATAATTCACGATGTATGATCAAATATGAGCTATAGACGATGAGTGGTTGCATATAAGCAATGAATGATGGTCGATGTTCGACTCATACAAAAGTGTAGCGTGCACATTTACTTTATGCATTTTTTCTAAAAAACGTTTTACTTAATAGAGTTTTTTTTCAACTTAACATATTAGCATTTTAGATTTGTTTACACGATTTGATTACCTGATACGATACGTGAAATCACACTATTTTAAATCTAATTTTTAGGTCTTTAAAAGGACTAAAATAATTAAGATGCCATTTCAGTAACCATTAAGATTCAAATGGAAGGTCAACAATTATAGAATGTTAAATAACCACCTAAATACATTAGGTACTACAGAAACATTTTAGGTCAAATTAACACATACATTTGCAATTATTTCTATAGCAACAAGAAACAAAAGATGACTTATAACCAATTGAAAAGTAGTAAAATATCTTAATTTGTAAACATTTCGTTTCCTAATAAATTGGTAAATGTAAGCATTTAGTTTTGTTGGGTGTTCAAAGGAACAAAATAGAACAAACTTATAAGTTTTTTTTTTCAAAAACATGCATGGTTGTTATGGTGACGAAAATAACCTAAGTTTTTTTTTTTCTGTAAAATTGTAAGCTTTTAAAAGTTAATTATTGGACAATGCAACCCTGCTTGATATTTTTCTATACACTAAAAAAAGATTTTGTCTTGTAGTGTCAAAAACATTTGATAGTCAGGTGTTTTTAATTTTTTAATTGGGTTATTTGGTACAATCTTGAGGGATTTAATGACCTGGATTATCTGTTAAATGTCAGCTTAATATATATTAAAACAAAGCAAGAATGTCAAACAGACATTACAGTACTTGAACCGATCAATGCACTTTGATGGATCGATGACTGATCGGTGACGGATTGATGACGCGTTTGGACCGGATTGATGACTGATTGATGACGGATTGGTGAATGATTGGTGACTGGTTGTTGACTGATTGATGACGGATCGGACGGATTGGACGGATGACGGATACCATAGGTAACCGGGCTATCGATCCGTTTTTTTGACTGATACGATCGATCGGTATAATTAGAAAACTCTTCTGTGAAACGAAGTTATCGTTTTACCTATACGTTTATAACATGTATATTGCAACAAAAATCAGTCACAGCGTTAATTTAAATTATGCTATAGTGTTAAATAAGAGGTACGTTTTCTATTTAAATATGTTACTATTATTCATCTAATGAATTTAATAAGTGTTTCCTTGAAACTAAATAGGCAAAGTTCGTGTTCTTTTCTTCCATTAAAATAATAATAATATGATTTTATTTTATTTGTTCTGATTTTTAAATACAAAAACATAAACTGTGCTGAAAAAAATCTTTAAAATGTAAAAGGATTCTGCTTAGAATGATTATTTCAACAATTTGTAACATATATTCAAAAACAAAATTTTCAGGAGATATCAATAATCTAAAAAAAATTATTCTAATTTTCTTTTAATTCACTGTGTTAAATTTGTTCGCATAGGAATATAGATCACATTTGCAAATTTCTTATGTAAAATATATGAAACTTTAGTAGAAACTTATATTTGAGCATAAAATAATATGACGGTTTAATAAAATTGCTAAGAAAATGTTTGCCAAACAACCTTTTTCATCAGGTTTGACACATTAATGCTCAGATAAGTTGAAAAGTTGCATAACTACATATTGCTGCCTTAAAAAATATAAGGTTCATATAGTTAAGAGATAATAAAAAAAAATTGTTTGCAAAGGAATATAGATCACATTTGCAAATTTCAGATGTAAAATATATGAAACTTTACTTAAATCTTATATTTTAGCTTAAAATGTTATGACGGTTTAATAAAATTGCCAAGAAAATGTTTGCGAAACAACTTTTTCATCAGGTTTGACACATTAATGCTAAGATGAGTTGAAAAGTTGCATAACTATATATTGATGACTTAAAGAATAAGGTTCATATAGTTAAGAGATAAAAAAGAAAATTTGTTAGCAAAGGAATATAGATCACATTTGCAAATTTCTTATGTAAAATATATCAAACTTTAGTATATCTTATATTTGAGCATAAAATTATATGATGGTTTAATAAAATTGCCAAGAAAATGTTTGTGAAACAACTTTTTTCATCAGGTTTGACACATTTATGCTAAGATAAGTTGAAAAGTTGCATAACTACATATTGCTGACCTACAAAATAAAGTTCATATAGTTAAGAGAAAAACAGGAAAATTTGTTCACAAAGGATTTTAGATCACATTTGCAAATTTCTGATGTAAAATATATGAAACTTTAGTAAATCTAATATTTGAGCAGAAAATTATATGATGGTTTAATAAAATTGCCAAGAAAATGTTTGCCAAACAACTTTTTTCATCAAGTTTGACACATTTATGCTAAGATAAGTTGAAAAGTTGCATAACTACATATTGCTGACCTACAAAATAAAGTTCATATAGTTAAGAGATAAAAAGAAATTTCTTCGCAAAGGAATATAGATCAACTTTGCAAATTTCTTATGTAAAATTTATGAATCTTTAGTAAATCCTATATTTGAGCATAAAATTATATGATGGTTTAATAAAATTGCCAAGAAAATGTTTGCCAAACAACTTTTTTCATCAAGTTTGACACATGTATGCTAAGATAAGTTGAAAAGTTGCATAACTACATATTGCTGACCTACAAAATAAAGTTCATATAGTTAAGAGATAAAAAAGAAAATTTGTTAGCAAAGGAATATAGATCTCATTTGCAAATGTCTTATATAAAATATATAAACCTTTAGTTAAATCTTATATTTTAGCTTAAGATTATATGATGTTTTTATTAAAATTGCCAAGAAAATGTTTGCCAAACAACTTTTTTCATCAAATTTGACACATTTATGCTAAGATAAGTTAAAAAGTTCTATAACTACATATTGCTGACCTACAAAATAAAGTTCATATAGTTAAGAGATAAAAAAGAAAATTTGTTTGCAAAGGAATATAGATCACATTTGCAAATTTCTTATGTAAAATATATGAAACTTTAGTTAATCTTATATTTTAGCTGAAAATCTTATGACGGTTTAATAAAATTACCAAGAAAATGTTTGCGAAACAACTTTTTCATCAGGTTTGACACATTAATGCTAAGATAAGTTGAAAAGTTGCATAACTTCATATTGCTGACCTACAAAATAAAGTTCATATAGTTAAGAGTTAAAAAAGAAAATTTCTTCGTAAAGGAATATAGATCACATTTGCAAATTTCTGATGTAAAATATATGAAACTTTAGTTAAATCTTATATTTTAGCTTAAAATGTTATGACGGTTTAATAAAATTGCCAAGAAAATGTTTGCAAAACTACTTTTTTCATCAGGTTTGACACATTAATGCTAAGATAAGTTGAAAAGTTGCATAACTACATATTGCTGACCTACAAAATAAAGTTCATATAGTTAAGACATAAAAAAAAAATTTCTTTGCAAAGGAATATGGATCAACTTTGCAAATTTCTGATGTAAAATATATGAAACTTTAGTTAAATCTTACATTTTAGCTTAAAATTTTATGATGGTTTAATAAAATTGCCAAGAAAATGTTTGCCAAACAACGTTTTTCATCAAGTTTGACACATGTATGCTAAGATAAGTTGAAAAGTTGCATAGCTACATATTGCTGACCTACAAAATAAAGTTCATATAGTTAAGAGATAAAAAAAAATTGTTAGCAAAGGAATATAGATCACATTTGCAAATGTCTTATATAAAATATATAAACCTTTAGTTAAATCTTATATTTTAGCTTAAGATTATATGATGTTTTGATAAAATTGCCAAGAAAATGTTTGCCAAACAACTTTTTTCATCAAATTTGACACATTTATGCTAAGATAAGTTAAAAAGTTCTATAACTACATATTGCTGACCTACAAAATAAAGTTCATATAGTTAAGAGATAAAAAAGAAAATTTGTTTGCAAAGGAATATAGATCACATTTGCAAATTTCTTATGTAAAATATATGAAACTTTAGTTAAATCTTATATTTGAGCATAAAATAATATGACGGTTAAATTAAATTGACAAGAAATTGTTTGCGAAACAACTTTTTTCATCAGATTTGACACTTTAATGTTATGTACAGCTGAAAATATGCATGAGTACATATTGGTGCCTTAAAAATAAGGTTCATATAGTTAAGAGATAATAAAGAAAATTTGTTCGCAAAGGAATATATAGATGACATTTGCAAATTTCTATGTAAAATATATGAAATTTTAGTAAAATCTTATATTTGAGCATAAAGTTATATTACGGTTAAATAAAATTGCCAGGAAAATGTTTGCAAAACAACTTTTTTCATCAGGTTTGACACATAAATGCTAAGATAATAAGAAAAGTTGCATAACTACATATTGCTGACTTTAAAAAATAAGGTTCATTTAGTTAAGAGATGTTAAAGAAAATTTGTTAGCAAAGGAATATAGATCACATTTGCTAATTTCTTTTATAAAATAGATAAACCCTTAGTTAAATCTTATATTTTAGCTTAAAATCATGTGACGGTTAAATAAAATTGCCAAGAAAATGTTTGCCAAACAACCTTTTTCATCAGGTTTGACACATTATAGCTAAGATAAGTTGAAAAGTTGCATAACTACATATTGCTGACTTAAAAAAATAAGGTTCATATAGCTAAGAGAAAAACAGGAAAATTTGTTCGCAAAGGAATATAGATCACATTTGCAAATTTCTGATGTAAAATATATGAAACTTTAGTAAATCTAATATTTGAGCAGAAAATTATATGATGGTTTAATAAAATTGCCAAGAAAATGTTTGCCAAACAACTTTTTTCATCAAGTTTGACACATTTATGCTAAGATAAGTTGAAAAGTTGCATAACTACATATTGCTGACCTACAAAATAAAGTTCATATAGTTAAGAGATAAAAAGAAATTTCTTCGCAAAGGAATATAGATCAACTTTGCAAATTTCTTATGTAAAATTTATGAATCTTTAGTAAATCCTATATTTGAGCATAAAATTATATGATGGTTTAATAAAATTGCCAAGAAAATGTTTGCCAAACAACTTTTTTCATCAAGTTTGACACATGTATGCTAAGATAAGTTGAAAAGTTGCATAACTACATATTGCTGACCTACAAAATAAAGTTCATATAGTTAAGAGATAAAAAAGAAAATTTGTTAGCAAAGGAATATAGATCACATTTGCAAATGTCTTATATAAAATATATAAACCTTTAGTTAAATCTTATATTTTAGCTTAAGATTATATGATGTTTTGATAAAATTGCCAAGAAAATGTTTGCCAAACAACTTTTTTCATCAAGTTTGACACATTTATGCTAAGATAAGTTGAAAAGTTGTATAACTACATATTGCTGACCTACAAAATAAAGTTCATATAGTTAAGAGAAAAACAGGAAAATTTGTTCGCAAAGGAATATAGATCACATTTGCAAATTTCTGATGTAAAATATATGAAACTTTAGTTAAATCTTATATTTTAGCTGAAAATCTTATGACGGTTTAATAAAATTACCAAGAAAATGTTTGCGAAACAACTTTTTCATCAGGTTTGACACATTAATGCTAAGATAAGTTGAAAAGTTGCATAACTTCATATTGCTGACCTACAAAATAAAGTTCATATAGTTAAGAGTTAAAAAAGAAAATTTCTTCGTAAAGGAATATAGATCACATTTGCAAATTTCTGATGTAAAATATATGAAACTTTAGTTAAATCTTATATTTTAGCTTAAAATGTTATGACGGTTTAATAAAATTGCCAAGAAAATGTTTGCAAAACTACTTTTTTCATCAGGTTTGACACATTAATGCTAAGATAAGTTGAAAAGTTGCATAACTACATATTGCTGACCTACAAAATAAAGTTCATATAGTTAAGACATAAAAAAAAATTTCTTTGCAAAGGAATATGGATCAACTTTGCAAATTTCTGATGTAAAATATATGAAACTTTAGTTAAATCTTACATTTTAGCTTAAAATTTTATGATGGTTTAATAAAATTGCCAAGAAAATGTTTGCCAAACAACTTTTTTCATCAAGTTTGACACATGTATGCTAAGATAAGTTGAAAAGTTGCATAGCTACATATTGCTGACCTACAAAATAAAGTTCATATAGTTAAGAGATAAAAATAAAATTGTTAGCAAAGGAATATAGATCACATTTGCAAATTTCTTATGTAAACTATATGACACTTTAGTTAAATCTTATATTTGAGCATAAAATAATATGACGGTTAAATTAAATTGACAAGAAATTGTTTGCGAAACAACTTTTTTTCATCAGATTTAACACTTTAATGTTATGTTCAGTTGAAAATATGCATGAGTACATATTGGTGCTTTAAAAAATAAGGTTGATATAGTTAAGAGATAATAAAGACAATTTGTTCGCAAAGGAATATAGATCACATTTGCAAATTTCTGATGTAAAATATATGAAACTTTAGTTACATCTTATATTTGAGCTTAAAATTTTATGACGGTTTAATAAAATTGCCAAGAAAATGTTTGTGAAACAACTTTTTTCATCAGGTTTGACACATTAATGCTAAGATAAGTTGAAAAGTTGCATAACTACATATTGCTGACCTACAAAATAAAGTTCATATAGTTAAGAGATAAAAAGAAATTTCTTCGCAAAGGAATATAGATCACATTTGCAAATTTCTTATGTAAAATATATCAAACTTTAGTATATCTTATATTTGAGCATAAAATTATATGATGGTTTAATAAAATTGCCAAGAAAATGTTTGCCAAACAACTTTTTTCATCAAGTTTGACACATGTATGCTAAGATAAGTTGAAAAGTTGCATAACAACATATTGCTGACCTACAAAATAAAGTTCATATAGTTAAGAGATAAAAAAGAAAATTTGTAAGCAAAGGACTATAAATCACATTTGCAAATTTCTTATGTAAACTATATGAAACTTTAGTTAAATCTTATATTTGAGCATAAAATAATATGACGGTTGAATACAATTGACAAGAAATTGTTTGCGAAACAACTTTTTTTCATCAGATTTGACACTTTAATGTTATGTTCAGTTGAAAATATGCATGAGTACATATTGGTGCCTTAAAAAATAAGGTTCATATAGTTAAGAGATAATAAATACAATTTGTTCGCAAAGGAATATAGATCACATTTGCAAATTTCTGATTAAAATATATGAAACTTAAGTTACATCTTATATTTGAGCTTAAAATTTTATGACGGTTTAATAAAATTGCCAAGAAAATGTTTGTGAAACAACTTTTTTCATCAGGTTTGACACATTAATGCTAAGATAAGTTGAAAAGTTGCATAACTACATATTGCTGACCTACAAAATAAAGTTCATATAGTTAAGAGATAAAAAGAAATTTCTTCGCAAAGGAATATAGATCACATTTGCAAATTTCTTATGTAAAATATATCAAACTTTAGTATATCTTATATTTGAGCATAAAATTATATGATGGTTTAATAAAATTGCCAAGAAAATGTTTGCCAAACAACTTTTTTCATCAAGTTTGACACATGTATGCTAAGATAAGTTGAAAAGTTGCATAACTACATATTGCTGACCTACAAAATAAAGTTCATATAGTTAAGAGATAAAAAAGAAAATTTGTAAGCAAAGGACTATAAATCACATTTGCAAATTTCTTATGTAAACTATATGAAACTTTAGTTAAATCTTATATTTGAGCATAAAATAATATGACGGTTGAATACAATTGACAAGAAATTGTTTGCGAAACAACTTTTTTTCATCAGATTTGACACTTTAATGTTATGTTCAGTTGAAAATATGCATGAGTACATATTGGCGTCTTAAAAAATAAGGTTCATATAGTTAAGAGATAATAAAGACAATTTGTTCGCAAAGGAATATAGATCACATTTGCAAATTTCTGATGTAAAATATATGAAACTTTAGTTAAATCTTACATTTTAGCTTAAAATTTTATGATGGTTTAATAAAATTGCCAAGAAAATGTTTGCCAAACAACTTTTTTCATCAAGTTTGACACATTTATGCTAAGATTAGTTGAAAAGTTGCACAACTACATATTGCTGACCTACAAAATAAAGTTCATATTGTTAAGAGATAAAAAAGAAAATTTGTTAGCAAGGAATATAGATCACATTTGCAAGTTTCTTATATAAAATATATAAACCTTTAGTTAAATCTTATATTTTAGCTTAAGATTATATGATGTTTTGATAAAATTGCCAAGAAAATGTTTGCCAAACAACTTTTTTCATCAAGTTTGACACATTTATGCTAAGATAAGTTGAAAAGTTGTATAACTACATATTGCTGACCTACACAATATATGGCAAGTAATGTGTTGCAAAATTTTATATATAGTAACTTTTAAATTCATTATTTTCTATTAATATGTAAGATTTTTTATTGATATGTAAGATTTTTCATTAATATGTAAGATTTTTTTATTAATATGTAAGATTTTTTATTAATATGGAAGATTTTTTTATTAATATGGAAGATTGTCTTATTAATATGGAAGATTTTTTTTATTAATAAGGAATTTTTTTTTTATTAATATGTAAGATAAATATGGAAGATTTTTTTTATTGATATGGAAAACTTTTTTATTAATATGGAAGACTTTTTCATTGATATGAAAGACCTTTTCATTAATATGGAAGATTTTTGTTATTGATATTGAAGATTTTTGTTATTGATATGGAAGCCTTTTTTTATTAATATGGAAGGCTTTTATATTGATATGGAAGATTTTTCATTCATATTTCATTCCTTCGGAACGCCCCCTAGAGGAAAGCGATGATCGATATAACACCTTTATTAATTGGTTGTTATATCCCCGTCACACTGGGACGAAGAACGTTTTTAGAACGGAGTGAAAATGGGACGAAAATATTGCCTCCAAGTTTTTACTACGATTGCTCTACGTCCTTAGAAGGACCACACAGAGTCTTCAACGTCTACAACAAAGTTCCTTCTAGGTGTTTCACGTTTTTACTACATCTCTTCTACGTTCATCACGTCTTCACTACGTTTCAACTACGTTCTCGCTACGATTGTACTGCTACCATCCGTTTTGCAGTACGTCTTTAATAAGTTTGCTTTTTAGCTCCCAAACCATGCAAATACAGTACAATGACCGGATTAATTTGTTTAAACCTCTCAAATACTGGCTGGATAGGGATTTACCAACAGCTAGCCGTTTATATTTGTCATACTAACCTTTACTAACTTGATGTACAGTAAATATTGCATCAATTTATTTGTTTTTGTTGTTTTTTGTTACTCCCAATCCCTTGAACCGCAATGAAAAAAGGAAATTTAGTGTAACAAAACCTGGTTCAACTCAGGTTTAGTACTTTTAGCAACCAGTGCCACGAGTCAGGACCATCGCGAGTGTCTTTGCATTGATTGCTTGGACGTTTAGTTTAAACTGGATTGATGCTCATGTGAATCCCTCTCCAGGTAGCAGTTTGCAAGTGTGGCCTTTGTAGCGACCCCCATTGAGCCTATTTTACAAAGGGATCATAAATGTACATGGGGTAATGCTCTCCACATACACGGAACAACCTTTTTTCGTCCCTTCCGAAGGACTAGCATCGTTCTTTGAGACCATCCTCGCAAATGATGTCAAGAGTAGAAAAAATTGGTTCATGAAATTTTCACCCCAGACGAGGATCGAACCACGAACCTTGGCGCACAGGGACTTGCTCCCCTCTATCAATATTTAGTTAAAGTCAATGTTTATTTATTTATTATTATTACAAAATTTATTTGTTGAAATCTTATATTTGTCCCCCGCCACAAGGCGAAGTGGAGAGATAGAAATTTATGTCGGTCGTCCGTCCGTATGTGCGTGCGTGAGCGGATGGGAACGTGTGTGTATACATGTGGGTACGTCACACTTTGTTTCGTAATTATTTCTCAGCTAAAATTATTCGTAGGCTTTCGATAATTGTTATGCAGCTTCAAGTCTCATGTGTCTCATATGCATAGAAGGCTGCATTTTCAGGTCTGTTGCTGAAAGATCTTTTTTCGAAATTTGAAAATGTTTCGTAACATATTTCTGTATGAAGCCTCTAGACATTTGGTATTCAACTTGTGATAGGGGTCTCGTAAGATAGGTTTCAGGTTTGTAGCTTATTTACTTCGTTTTTTACGAGCCGTCTTGGAATTTCTGTAAAGACAATAATTGAAAACAATTGTTGATAGATTTCTCAGATACTATTTTACATTTTGCATGACGTTTTAGTTAGGGGTCTTATCTAGTGGGATGCATGTTCAGGTCTGTCACTTATTTACCTCCTGATGAACAAGCTGTTTTAGATTCTTTTGCATTTGGTGGAGACCCAGAAATTCTGGTCTTGTATATAGTAAAATTTAGGGCGAAGAAAATCAAGGTCTTTTGTGGGGTAAAGAAATCTTCCTTTTTGCCTACTCGAACTTAGCAGGATCCGGTACGTACTTTTTTGTTATTTCAACCAGAAAATTATTCTATTTAAAAGAATAAGTTTTAAAATTATAATCCTGCTAAAAAATAAATGTGTTAGTACATGTTTATACATACAAACACTCTATGCTTTTTTAAATTAAAACGGTTTTTATGGAGAGGGAGGGTTGTTTTACAACTCGTGTCTTGTATGACTCTTATAGGTCTTATAAATTGACGAATCGCACATAGAGTGTGCGTTCAATTTAAGATTTTACGGAGCATCAGCATCCATGGCTCCATTAACACGAAATTTCATTTCAGATATGTTGCTTATCTATCTCTATCTGAAAATCGGTAGAATGGTTGAGTCTGACAAACTTTACGCTCTAAGCGACTTTCATGCATATCGGACTTCTTCTTCCTGTTTGGGGTACGAACGAGCAGATATATGTACATGTGTCTACGAATTTCCGCCAATCTTTTCTCAGAAACGATACATGAGAATGATTTGAAACTTAAAGGGATGGTTCAGTATGACAAACTGTACGTTCTACGCGACTTCTACTTGAACTTCCTACTTGTGGCCAGCGGGGTTATCCGTGTTCTATGGACACATTTCTTCTTTATTTAAATGCTACTTTAAAAATATAATATAGCGTCCAAACACTGAATTTATCAGAATTTGATACTTTAACAATAAAGAAATAAATGGAATAAGTGTACGCGACACAGCTCACATGAAAAGCGGTAATTTAGAAAAACAACAATGAAAAACCGCTAGCAGCCTTCAACGAGGCCAGTTAGCGCTGCTCGCCGTTCTGCAATTGGCCCAAGGTCTAAATAAAATGCACAAAATTCAAATCCAGTCCTTAAATAGTCAAAGATAGACCCCCTTCCAAAACAAGGAACACAAAGCATCAAAAAGACAAGGACAAACAAAAGCTTTGTCAAGGAGTTGCTTAGCTCAAGATTTTATTTGTTGCATGGTCAATGATCAGTCCAGATAAAAGAAACACTCATTTAATGTGTAGGTGTTTCATGTAGCTATGGGGTAACTTAACATCAAAATCCATGATTGTCTCATTCGTCAGGAAAAACGCAAAATTCAGCAGACGCAAGACAGAGCAGTCGGGACAAAAATAAAACGGTTACAAAACAAAGAAAAAGCGACACGGCAAATCAGTCCAAACCACCCGGGCAATCCGACTTAAAATCATTTTTATGGTTCCGTGCTTAACAAATTTTAAATTATCAGTTTGCATGATCTAACTTTCGTGGATGTACAAATTTAGTTCTTAAATCACTTAGAAATGCAGAATCTACATAGCTTTATATGGCGCGAGTGGCGACATTTTGGCAGTATTATTAACTAATTAATTATTATTGTCAAAGTCCAATATCAATTTCCAGATGTATCATGTCCTTAGAGCGTGCAAAATAAAATATTCGTGTTTCAGCGGACAAGACACAAAAGATATCAGTAGCGGATCAAGATATTCTGAAAAGTGGGGGCCCACTGACTGGTCTAAGAGCCAGTAAGAGGGGGCCTGCTGTGGCCGCGTTTCAATGATTTCCTATATATCCAACCAAATTTTCCGCCAAAGTGGGGCCCCAGGCCCCCAGCCACCCCCTCTGGATCCATCTATGGATTTTTTTACATGCATGTCCAAATTTTATGAGCAAATGAATATGAACTGTCAGGAAACCTAGTAAAAACGTACTACAAACGGCGCAAAAACTGTTTGGACGTACTATCAACGTGGTAAAAACTGCACGGACGTGTTAAGGACGTAGTAAAAACTTCCTTATGGTCGTGCTACAAACGTGAAGGAAACATACCGTTATATGAAATCAAAGCGTAGTCAAAACGTACCACGAACGTAGTGCAAACTTTTAGGACGTTGTGAAAACGTAGCGTAAACGGCATACAATATCATACAGTCCGGGTCACGTCCATGCAGTTTGTAACATGTTCCTTATACGTTCATGGTACGATCATTAAGTTCCCAATACGTTCTTAGTAGGTCTTTACTACGTTTTGACTTCGCCACGTCCTCATTACGTTTGTTTTGAACATGTTCAAAATTATTCCACGTCCTCCACGTTCTTGAAGTTCGTATTATGTCCAAGTCAAATAAAGTTCGTAATACGTCCATGCAAGTTTATAGCACGTCTTTACTACGTTCAGCAAGTTCTTTCCTCGTTATAAGACTTTTAAGGACTTAGCAAGACCGTAGTCCGAACTTTCTCCAGTGTGACGGGGGCTTAAGAAAACACTAATGGCGCCTTCCATGTATGACCACATGTATGCGGTCTGATGCCAGTGATGGTATTATATTGCCCCTTATAGTTGTGATTAACGGTAAGAAATTACGGGTGTTCATTTGTTATGTCTCCCTCCTTAATAAGGCGAATGGGTACCTGCAGATCTTAGCGTTTGTAAAATAGGTCATTTGATTCCCCTTTTTCGCAGTTCGAGGATCCGCAGAGAGACCCACGCGGCAATACTCTCCTTTCCCTTAAATAGTTAAGTCTATTGAATATATTAAAGGAAGGTGAAGTATTTTTTCTTGCATAAATAAGTAACCACCTGGGCCAAGCCCATGGGTAATTTTAGTGTGTTAAGACTTGAGGGAGGGTAGAGGGGGTATGATCCCGTATTCCCGTGAAAATAAATTTGTGATTCCCGCATCCCGAAAAATGAAAATGGCTAAATCTCGTTCCCGTTAAGGGTTTTCCCGAATTCCCGTTGAAATAACTGGGCTTTCCCGCTGTCCTGCAAAAGGTTCTACCGACCCTCAGACTTTAACTAGCTGCTAATTATTGTGTTTTTTTTCTTAGATCGCAAAAATCAGAAAATATAAAAACAATGATTTCGCAGCTAGACTTTAACCAGTTAGGAGGGGGAGGACAGGGGGGTCTCGGGTCTCGGGTCTCGGCTCCCCGCCCCTTAACCCCAGTATTCCCCTTCTTGATACTCAATAGACTTCACTATTTAAGGGAAAGGGGAGTATTGCAGCTTGGGTCTCTCTGAGGACCCTCGAACTGCGACAAAGGGGAATCAAAGGACCTATATTACAAACGCTAAGATCCGAAGGTACTCATTCGCCTTATTAAAGAGGGAGACGTAACAAATGAACACCCGTGATTTCTTACCGCTAATCACAACTATTAGGGGCAATATAATACCATCAATGGCATCAGACTGCATACTGGAAGGCGTCATTAGTGTTTTCCTAACAACCAATGGAAAAAGGCGTTATATCGATCATCGCTTTCCTCTAGGGGGCGTTCCGATGGAATGAAATATGAAATCTTCCATATTAATGAAAAGGTCTTCCATATCAATATAAAACCTTCCATATCAGTAACAAAAACCTTCCATATTAATGAAAAGGTCTTTCATATCAATGAAAAGGTCTTCCATATTAATGAGATAGTCTTCCATATTAATAAAAAAGTTTTCCATATCAATAAAAAAATCTTCCATATTAATAAAAAAATCTTCCATATTAACAAAAAAATCTTCCATATAAATAAAAAATCTTCCATAATAATAAAAAAATCTTACATATTAATAAGAAAATCTTCCATATTAATAAAAAATCTTCCATATTAATAAAAAAATCTTACATATTAATAAAAATTCTTACATATTAATAAGAAAATCTTACATATTAATAAAAAAATCTTCCATAATAATAAGAAAATCTTACATATTAATAAAAAATCTTACATATTAATAAGAAAATCTTACATATTGATAAACAATCTTCCATATTAATAAAAAAATCTTACATATTAATAAAAAATCTTACATATTAATAAAAAAAATCTTACATATTAATAAAAATTCTTACATATTAATAAGAAAATCTTACATATTAATAAAAAAATCTTCCATAACAATAGGAAAATCTTACATATTAATAAAATATCTTACATATTAATAGAAAATAATGAATTTAAAAGTTTCCATATATAAAATTTTGCAACACATTACTTGCCATAAAAATAAAGTTCATATAGTTAAGAGATAAACAAAAAATCTTCGTAAAGGAATATAGATCACATTTGCAAATTTCTGATATAAAATATATGAAACTTTAGTTAAATCTTATATTTTAGCTGAAAATCTTATGACGGTTTAATAAAATTACCAAGAAAATGTTTGCGAAACAACTTTTTCATCAGGTTTGACACATTAATGCTAAGATAAGTTGAAAAGTTGCATAACTACATATTGCTGACCTACAAAATAAAGTTCATATAGTTAAGAGATAAAAAAGAAAATTTCTTCGTAAAGGATTATAGATCACATTTGCAAATTTCTGATGTAAAATATATGAAACTTTAGTTAAATCTTATATTATAGCTTAAAATGTTATGACGGTTTAATAAAATTGCCAAGAAAATGTTTGCAAAACTACTTTTTTCATCAGGTTTGACACATTAATGCTAAGATAAGTTGAAAAGTTGCATAACTACATATTGCTGACCTACAAAATAAAGTTCATATAGTTAAGAGATAACAAGAAATTTCTTTGCAAAGGAATATAGATCAACTTTGCAAATTTCTTATGTAAAATTCATGAATCTTTAGTAAATCCTATATTTGAGCATAAAACTATATGATGGTTTAATAAAATTGCCAAGAAAATGTTTGCCAAACAACTTTTTTCATCAAGTTTGACACATGTATGCTAAGATAAGTTGAAACGTTGCATAACTACATATTGCTGACCTACAAAATAAAGTTCATATAGTTAAGAGATAAAAAAAATTGTTAGCAAAGGAATATAGATCACATTTGCAAATTTCTTATGCAAACTATATGAAACTTTAGTTAAATCTTATATTTGAGCATAAAATAATATGACGGTTGAATACAATTGACAAGAAATTGTTTGTGAAACAACTTTTTTCATCAGATTTGACACTTTAATGTTATGTTCAGTTGAAAATATGCATGAGTACATATTGGTGCCTTAAAAAACAAGGTGCATATAGTTAAGAGATAATAAAGACAATTTGTTCGCAAAGGAATATAGATCACATTTGCAAATTTCTGATGTAAAATATATGAAACTTTAGTTAAATCTTATATTTGAGCTTAAAATTTTATGACGGTTTAATAAAATTGCCAAGAAAATGTTTGCGAAACAACTTTTTTCATCAGGTTTGACACATTAATGCTAAGATAAGTTGAAAAGTTGCATAACTACATATTGCTGACCTACGAAATAAAGTTCATATAGTTAAGAGATAAAAAGAAATTTCTTCGCAAAGGAATATAGATCACATTTGCAAATTTCTTATGTAAAATATATCAAACTTTAGTATATCTTATATTTGAGCATAAAATTATATGATGGTTTAATAAAATTGCCAAGAAAATGTTTGCCAAACAACTTTTTTGATCAAGTTTGACACATGTATGCTAAGATAAGTTGAAAAGTTGCATAACTACATATTGCTGACCTACAAAATAAAGTTCATATAGTTAAGAGATAAAAAAGAAAATTTGTTAGCAAAGGACTATAAATCACATTTGCAAATTTCTTATGTAAACTATATGAAACTTTAGTTAAATCTTATATTTGAGCATAAAATAATATGACGGTTGAATACAATTGACAAGAAATTGTTTGCAAAACAACTTTTGTTCATCAGATTTGACACTTTAATGTTATGTTCAGTTGTAAATATGCATGAGTACATATTGGTGCCTTAAAAAATAAGGTTCATATAGTTAAGAGATAATAAAGACAATTTGTTCGCAAAGGAATATAGATCACATTTGCAAATTTCTGATGTAAAATATATGAAACCTTAGTTAAATCTTACATTTTAGCTTCAAATTTTATGATGGTTCAATAAAATTGCCAAGAAAATGTTTGCCAAACAACTTTTTTCATCAAGTTTTACACATTTATGCTAAGATAAGTTGAAAAGTTGCATAACTACATATTGCTGACCTACAAAATAAAGTTCATACAGTTAAGAGATAAAAAAGAAAATGTGTTAGCAAAGGAATATAGATCACATTTGCAAGTTTCTTATATAAAATATATAAACCTTTAGTTAAATCTTATATTTTAGCTTAAGATTATATGATGTTTTGATAAAATTGCCAAGAAAATGTTTGCCAAACAACTTTTTTCATCAAGTTTGACACATTTATGCTAAGATAAGTTGAAAAGTTGTATAACTACATATTGCTGACCTACAAAATTAAGTTCATATAGTTAAGAGATAAAAAAGAAAATTTGTTAGCAAAGGAATATAGATCACATTTGCAAATTTCTTATGTAAAATATATGAAACTTTAGTTAAATCTTATATTTGAGCATAAAATAATATGACGGTTAAATAAAATTGACAAGAAATTGTTTGCGAAACGACTTTTTTCATCAGATTTGACACTTTAATGTTATGTACAGCTGAAAATATGCATGAGTACATATTGGTGCCTTAAAATAAGGTTCATATAGTTAATAGATAATAAAGAAAATTTGTTCGCAAATGAATATAGATCACATTTGCAAATTTCTTATATAAAATATATGAAACTTTAGTTACATCTTATATTTGAGCATAAAGTTATATTACGATTAAATAAAATTATTTAACATTATATAACATTATTGAAATGTTAAGACCAAACATTTCTTATGCAAGCTAAAAATGTATAAGACATTTAAAATCTAATGTTTGAGCTTAATATTATATGATGTTTTTATAACGATCACAAAAAAAACTGTTTTCAAAATAACTTTCTGACTAGATTTCAAAATGAGGTATTTCAAAACATAATATATTTGACATCAAAAATCGTATGAATTTTCGCATTTAAAACAATAATGTGTTATGTCTTTCCATTTAAGTTTTACTTTAGTATTTATATATTTAAGCACAATTCTATTTTTTATTATTAATATAAAACTTGTCAAATGTCCCACTCTTACATTTATTTTTATGGAAGTGTCTGCGCGTCCACGCCGCGTGGACGAATAGACTACAGGCTGCGCGTCCACGCCTCCGGTATTTGCATTTCGGCATGCACATTTCGCATCTAATGTCACGGAACTTTGACATTTCCAGGTACAAATAATGACAAAGAATTCAATTTCATACTACAATGAATGGAAGTTCAGTAAATGAAAGTTCTAATTCATATAAACTTTAATAACGAGAACAAGTAGTCAAAATCTTTAGAAAAAAGGAGAATATTCGGCAAAAAATAACAACAGAATGCAAAATTTCGGACATCCCAGCAACGTCCTAACAAAAAACAAAACAAAACCCAACAAATTGTTTTTTCGTATGCACATTGACTCTTAAAATATATCAAATATTGATAGAGACGGATTGTTCAAGCTATAGATTTTTAGTACCAACTTTTATCATTTGAATCCTGGCATAATATTGATAGATGTGAGCAAGTCCTCATTCTATCATAAGTATATGTAGTAGTGTATGCCGTAAGCTTAAAATTCCTGTGGAAAGATTCTTTCCGTGTCCGACTGATAGCTTAACTGTTACATGTATACGATTTTAATATATCTTCACTGCAATTATTTTTATGCAGTCTGCATTAAAACGGTTCAGTTAGAGTTTTCTGGTTTCTTTCAGACTATAATTACGTTTTTATATCATTCTTTATATTTTTTTTCGAATTCCCAAAGAATTATTGTTTACACTGCATTCCCTTTGATGATTTATAAAAATTAATAAAAACAATTACGAAATTCTATCAGTTTTCGCTAATTTTTCACTTATTTAATACTTAAATTGTATATCAGTGAATATCAAAATACATTTTTATGTTTATTAATTACTTTATTGCTCTACGCATTGGGAAGTTTATAAAAATTACGAAATAACGGAAATTGTCCGGAAAAAATCCTTAATTACTCGTTATATTGGAAGCGTGGACGCGCGGCCTGTGGTCTATTCATCCCCGCGCAGACACTGCCTATTTTTATAAAGGATGGGTTGCGATAAGACCCCTTTTTAGCCCATGGCGAAAGTCAAAAATAAAGTTAAGTAAACTATATCACAAAATGTGTTGTTGGAAAGGTTAATATTTCAAATTTTTGAAAATATACATCTGTAGTTTAAAAGCTTTTTCATTTTTTAGTAAATGGTGCTACAAATGAACCAGCGCAAATGATTTTACCATTGTGCCTATAGGAAAGTGGTGCAAATGAGTGATATATATCCTTCCCGGAAGTATAGCCTTGCACGCGGAACCAGGTCCATATTTTATTCAAAAACTTGTTTTTTAAAAAAAACATGTTTTGTGAAAGTTTTAAGCTGGTTCCGCGTGCAAGACATACTGCAAATTTAAAAAGACTATAATTTTTTAACTTGTTGTCAGTAATTTAAAAATATACGAAATTTCTCCGTTTTCCTCGTTTTCCTTGGGATTAGCGATAATTTTAAATTCAAAATTGTTCTTAAAAGTGATGTATATATATTATGAACAATTTATAGAATTGTAAACACTGGCTTCAAGTATATGAGCACAAAATATCAATTTATTGAAGCCCTACCTTGAAATTCTCTTAAAATCAAGATGAAATTTTCATTCAAAATGGGTCTATTTTAACACGATTTTCCAAGCTGTGTTGTTTCAAAAGTTTTTTAAAGTAGTCTTTGACAACAGTACACTCATTTTGCTACAAAATAAGGTATAAAGTAATAGGCTATGAAATACTTTTTATTTTTCGCCTACAGATGGGCCAAAATAGGGCCTTATCGCCACCCATCCTTTCTATTTTATTCAAAGATTTTATGCAATTCGATCTAGGAGTTACGTGATACAATAAGCGAAACGAACTAAAAAAATCAGTATTTTAGATTGAATTGACGCGTGACGGATTGGAAAATTGCATCATGGGATGCAATTGACGGATAAGATCGGACAGATTGGTAACTGATTGATGACGGATCGGCGAATGATCGAGACCGGATCGAAGACTGATTGGTGACTGATTGATGACGCGTGACGGATCGCAAAAACACTGTTGCATTGATCGGTTCAAGTACTGTACTATTGCTTAAACACAATGATTTATAAAAAAATAAAATGAGCAAAAATCTCCGTAGCAACAATTTTTTTCCTAAGAAACCTTTTCAATGACACACGGTTTCTCAAAGAATGTCTGGACAGTGTTTAACACTTCTTTCGACAGTGGATTATGTAATTGGCCAAGAGCAGATGCTTGAGACGAAGCAATTAAACAGATGACACATGCATGTGAAAAAAAAATGTAACTGTTAATTTCATGGTAGAAAATAATGCATTATG
Source organism: Arcuatula senhousia (assembly GCA_963971305.1). Lineage (NCBI taxonomy): Eukaryota > Metazoa > Mollusca > Bivalvia > Mytilida > Mytilidae > Arcuatula > Arcuatula senhousia. The sequence continues at coordinate 5,064,729 of OZ020314.1, forward strand.
TACACTTAAATTATGATTTAAATTGAAAATATAAAGACATTCAAACATTTATAATGGATATATGATAGCACCAAGATATTAATACCAGTGTCTTTAACAAAGTTCAATAAAAAAACTTCCCCCAAACGCTGCAGGATACAACCGCTAATGTATGTCTAATAAGGACAGTCAATTGTTCTTGACACAAACAACCGATGAGAAAAAAACAGTGTTTTTACGCATGCAGCCTTTGGTGGACCTTTCACCATCATTTAACCAGGAATTCTTTTTTAAGGAAGACAAAAACAATTAAAAATATTACCCCTGTTGGTCCCTTATTAAGGGTGTCTCCTACCATTTATATTTGCTACCTTCCACTCTCAATGGCAAACAGGTGGGGGAAGTTCCACAAATTTAATCCTTAATGTTGCAAATTCATTACTACAAAGGAATAATTAGCAAACACAATTTTTGAAATTGGACAATGAATACAAAAAAAATAATCTTGGCTCCATATTTCATACAATACTTGAAACAATCAATGCAAAATTTCTTGCGATCTGTCACTTGTCATCAATCAGTCACCAATCAGTCACCGATCCGGTATCAATCATAGAAGAAGTTGGTCTTATTTTACAATGGGTGTAATTTATTAAATTGCTTCATTAAAATAGGACAAGGACTATAATTATCGGTACATTGAACATACGGCCAAAATGTACGGTATCATGCATATAGATTTATTTGAATCGGATAACTGGTTTCTTTTGTCATGGCAGATTTAGAACAACATAAAAACTGTTTTTTTTTGGGCTTTTAGCTACATTGTTCTTTTAAAATAATTGATCTTTGATGTAACATGCTACTGAACATTGATTCAAAAGCTCCATGAGGAACATGGTAACATCAATATTCTGATGGTCAATTTACCCTTTTTATTCTGCTTTTTGAGTTAACGCTAAGCAACCGATTGTTGACTCCAGATTTGGTGGATTAAGTCAAGATTCCCATACCAGAAAAACAATGCGTACACTGGACTAGTTTGCTTCATATGTGTTCATTACTAGAAACAAAACGGCAGAAATTATGTTTCGTATTCAAAGGTTGTATGATAAATCTTAAAGTGACTACATCTGTTCTAAAGTTTTAGGAGTATTTAGTAAATCTTTTTAGTAACGAAAATCATAAAGGCTATGTTAACCTAACTGAAGTAGAAATGAACCAATTACACTCCACCTATAGCTGACCCTTTTCTTACATTGTTATGAAACACATGCCAAACTACAACAAGATACAAACAAACACCACCTTATCGATATCTTAAACAATTGTCAATTGAAAATTACACAAAAAAGTATATGATAAGCGTGATGACTATTTCTTTTCCTATGTCAATTTTTCTTTTTTGAAAGCGATATACCTGTAGCTCCCTCTTACAGAGTGTACATTTAACAGTTAGTCAGATAAGCGGGAATTTGATGTGTTGTTTCTGATCTTAAAGATTAAAACCGTTACATAAAAGAAAAAATACTTAAACTAGGTTAAAACAATGCTGTATATCAATATTTCAAGGAGTAATATCTCATCAGCAGCATTTGTTTATGTTTATTCAGCAGTTGATAAAGAGTTGCTTCCAGGATCTGTTTCAGAACCTATGGAATGGGACTGTTACTGGCTCTCTCAGTTGATGTTTAGGAATGAAGAAACCTCCAAGGTGTAGAAATGCACTACATTAGATACTTTTTAATTTTCAGAAGATGACTTTCAGAAAGAAACAGTCACAGAAGCAATGAAAGAAGAGACCCATACCACCTCGGCTTTACAAGCAGAAGGTAATACTAGTACATTGTATGCATCTCCTCTTCTTTGCAGCAACATTTTCGTCCGTTTTAGAAGTAGGAGTTTGCAAAATCACAAAAAAATCATGTGTAAAGTTTTCGGAGAGAAGCATAGAAAAATAAACGATTACTATAAATCAACACTAAATATCTTTTGTGGTTTAATTACTATTTAATATCCCTGCGTAACGTCATCGGCATTAAAACATAAAATAATTAATGGTAATTATAAATGATAACTAAATCTATTCTGTTGTTTTATTACTATGCAATGTCCACAATGAGCTATGAGCTGTTTTGAATTAAAATATAAACTATTATTTAGTCCATTTGACGGCTGTTTACCAAGGGAAAATAATTATTTGAAAATCAGATGTTCAATTTATTCAGAAAACAATTGCATCAAACATAATCAATTATGAATACATATGTCTGAATTTCTCGTGTTTCAAATCAAGAAATTAAAAAAAAGTTTTCCATTACCCTTTATGATAAAGAAATAAAGATAGAAAACATGCTAAGGTGAAGGAGTAAGGACATTTAAAAGAAAATCTCTCTACCCATAAATATTACTGGCCTTCTATTGATAATGCATTGATGGTCTTTTAAGAGATCAGAGTATCTATTCAAGAAGATTTGATTGAGTCAAAAGATGAGACAATCCAATTGTATATAAAAAGAAGTGCTGCCTGCCCAAGGCTTTTCATTTAATGGAGTTTTACTCCATAATTGAAATTTACAACTACGGTTTATGGACAACTTTTTTTATTTTAAAATGATGCAAGTAGGGAAATTTAGACAAGATATGTATTTGTATTTGATTACATTCTATGTATTTAATTTTTGCACAAACACATCTAGTGATTTATAATTAATTATTTCCTCTCGCTCTATTATGATCAACTACTGATTGTAAAATATCCGTAAAATGAAGAGCATTCTAAGTCTAGTATTTTCTATTGCAAGTCCTTAAATTTTGAATATTTTGTTTAACAATTTCAAGAAAAAGAAACAGTAATGGTTGTTTCTTAAATAAATAAATAGATACAATTCAAAATGAGAATTTGATTTCCAAAATAATCGATTCCAGTTTGAAATATTATTGTAAAGTAATGGTTTTAGTTTTTTTTTTGTTGTTGACGAATTGCATATTTGACAACACAGTATTTCATGTCGAATAACAAAGAATCGTCTTTTTTTATTTATTAATTTTTCAAATATAACATTAACTCTGCATAATTTTTATACAATTTAATACAACTAAAAATCTTTATTTTTTTTCAGACACCACTCATGCTCAGGCTCCAGTTAATAAATCACAGCTACCAAGAGAACTCAAACAGATCAAACAGATTGACATGTCAGGACACTTTTGGGATTGCACCGCTGTAGATGATATGTTTGTTATCAGTGACAGTCAGAATAAGCGATTAGTCGTCACTGATTCTGATGGTTCTTATATACGTGATATCCCTCTGTCTGGATCGCCATTCAACATAACAGCTATTGATAACAAAACAGTAGCTGTAAATATAGGGAACAGCGATATCGATATAATAAACATCTACAGCGGTGACTACATACGCAGGATTAGTGTCGATGGTGATGTTGTAGGATTAACATACAGTGAACCTCACCTTTACCTCGGTGTTGATGGTAAAGGAATACAGGTGATTGATCTTCACGGTAACAACATTAAGACCATACCAATAGAAGGGACCGCACTTCATATGACTATAAACAAACAAAGCATCTACTACTCAGATTATAACACAATATCGTGTGTTAAACCATCTGGAGACAGGATATGGACAGTTGAAGATCACATGATCAAAGATATTTTTGGTGTAACAACAAACGATACTAACATTTATGTGACTTGTAACGATAGTCACACCGTGTTTGTGATTTCACCTGATATGAAACAAGTCAGACAGTTGCTTTGTGAGTCAGATGGACTTAAACATCCATACGGAATATGTTACAATAGAAAATCAAAAACTTTAATGGTGTGTAACCGGCATGGACCTGCCTATTTGTTCAACATTGTGAAATGAATTTTTTATTCAATATTGCAGATTAGACTTTAGCATATTTTGACATGACGTTAACATTTTTGATTGAATCTGATTTGTATTTAACATGATAATAAAATATACTGTATTGAAACTGTTACTTAACATTGCCGGACATTTATTGTCCTTCAGTTTGAATTGTATTTGGTGATTTATTGTGTAAATTACGTGTTATATTTCAAACAAACGAATATCAAAATCCAAACCAAAACTATCAACCATTTTGTATTTGAGAAACAAAATTGTCTCAATGTGAAAAGCCGAAGATTGAACATTCCATAAACTAATCGGTAGATTAAATCATGACAAAAACACAGTGTACAAAAAACAAATGACACAACCATATTGTAATCAGCATTATGAATTCAATTACAAACGAAATAAAACGCGTGTGCTGTGGAAACAATGTGAACCAGCATGGTCAAAATATAATTACATCGCAAAACATGAACTTTTAGAAGTATTTCTACTGGTTGAAAGAAGAAAACAAATGTTTAAGTAGCGTGAAATTACAGTAAAAGACCAAGGTAAAACATTATCCTATGATGAATGAGACTCCAATGTAAAGATGCACTGGCCAATATTTGTCATTTCAAATCTTCAACAAAACAAGTCTGCCTGGGGTATACAATCTAGGAAAAAATGCATATAATCCAGCAACAAACATGAATGCATGTAATTAAATTTACATATTTACATAGAAAAATACAATATAATTAACCTAGAAACATATAACAATACAAGAGCAATAAGAAAACATCTGTCTCGATATCATTTATTTACTTGACCAATCGTCCTTTGTTATTAGAATAAACATTGTTTCTTTGACAGGGTTTTCCCTTTATAAGGGAAAATAGAAAAAAAATGTTAATTTTTAAATGAAAATTAGTGCATCTAGAAAACAATGGTCCAACGGTGCAACCTCCAGCTTCATGACCAGAAATGACTTCAGTTTGGTCAAACATTCAGTTGATCTCTGAATTAGGCCTTGGCTAAACACAGTGTTTTTTAATGTTAAATAAAGTATGTTGCACTGTGGGTTGTGTATAAATAAATAGATAAATAATTGGATGGTGAAGCCACATTTAAAAGGTAAAAACTAAATAAGAAATATAAAGAAATAAAACCTTTAAAACAAATAAAACAAGTTGGTGTTCAATAAAATAAAAACTGCATGTAGAAAAAGCGTGTTGCTGAAAGGATAGGTTTTTACCTCAGACATAGGTTGTTAGATGGAAAAAAAATGCACCGATTGGCGGGCAATCATGAGTCTGAAGGGCAACGACAAAACCGGTAAACATGAACAAGAACAGCAAGATTAAACGCAAAACATAAAATCAATCGAACAGAAATCAACCAGGCGAACTTAAGTCGTAAAAAGAGTGAACTCTAGTGCTCCGGAAGAGTTAGTGGTTCCTGCCTGCTATAACACACCCGTTGCACTCCCAATTTTCCTTTCAGTGTGTCAAATTAAGTAAAGGAAGACAAAACAAAACCCTATGACAAACCAATATCTTCACTCATCTGATAGATAGAAATCCCATATTTATCTACAAGTTCATGATGTCTAGCGTAGATTTTTTTGAATGAAAACAGAAATCAAGGAGCAAAATAGCTCTGTGTTAGCAATCTCTGTGTTAAAATGGTCTTAGTCTTAATTTCAATTCCAGTAGAACAAAATAATGTTTTGATATTTTCTCCTAAAGTCGTTATGTTTCTACATACTTTTAAATAGAGCACACACATATGGTGACGTTAAAGTAGACGAAATTATTGTAAAATTGTGGTAGCCTCAAAATACGCAGAAAAATACCATTATACTATTTATTGCACTTACATTGTAGCTGGCTTGCATATAAGAGCAAGAGATACAGGTGCAAAGGTGCAAAGCCTGCCTAAGTTTCAATCAAGCAGAAACATACATTACACAATTAAATTATACTAACAAATAATGAAACATTACAATAAAAACATATTATAAACATCATAAGAATACAAAAAGGAACCAAACATAAAATATACACACAGTAAAATACACAACTAAATACAGAAAATAATAAAACAAACGAACTTTGGAAAGGATCAATCTTATTTCAAAGAAAATGGTGGGTGTGGATAAAAAATCAATAAACTAAAGAGAACGAGAACAGTCTTATTAATAAACCGCCGGGAAAAGACTAAACAAGACAGTCGCATGACCAGTCGCAAGTGAATTGAAGTTAACTTGATGTCTGTTTCTCAAGTTCACTTACCGTACAGGTTATGTGTGCACCCATCTGTAAATGTGATGGGGTTGAATTGCAGAATTCAATTGAACTATACTTTAGTTTTATTTAGCTTATCAAAACGTATTGGCATTCAAGTATTTTACCATGCGCTTTCATTTCATATTAGTAAAAACTACAAATCTGGCTATATTCTCTATTTAAGAAAGCACTTTATATGTCTAGTATAAATTTGTCTTTAGCTAATCATTCTCTGCAGAAAAAATCACGTGATAACAAATTGCCAATACAAATGTATGATTATAAAACAATAATTCGATTATCAAACCAGTCTTAAATATCCTGCGCTGCAACAAAAAACGCAAGAAATATATAGTATGTATATACAGAAAATAAAGAGATGTAGAATGAGTGTACGCGACACAGCCCACAATTAAACGGCAATTTAGAAAAAACCACAATGGACAACCGCCAACAACCTTCAACGAGGCCCTTTGGCACTGCTTGCGGTTCTGTAATTAGCCCATGGTCTAGATAAGATGCATATAATTCAAATCCAGCCCTGAAATAGTCACAGATAGACCCCCTTCTTAAAAAAGGAACAGAAAACATCAAAAAGACAAGTACAAACGAAAGCTTTGTCAAAGATTCCTGGCTTAGGACAGGCACATGTAATATTTGGCGTGGTTTAACTAGTTTTTTGGACCCAACATTCCCCCTATCAATATTCCTACACAAAGCACAAAAACTAAACACACAATAAAAATCAAATCGATCAAAATCCAATTCTACTAGAGAGAACCTAAGACAAAAAACAAGAACAAACAAAAGGACGGTATAGGAACTCTCTATGGAACACTCGCTGTTACTGACAGCTAGCTGAGAATCATCAATCGACTGATATAAAAAAAATTAAACGTATCGATTTTAAATCCGACACAACACTTCAAACAATAATGATTTAGAGAAGTGTCATCACACAAAACCGATATGTATATGTAAATATTTTTCTGTCACTTAATAATACGATAAGAAAATAGCAAGAAAACGTTTTCACCCTTCTCTTGTAAACATGATGTGGCTTATCATGTACACAATGTTAATAAAATCGAGTTATCTAAAATATTTCAAAGCATCAACACAAAAAAGGAAGGAGGATCCAATAAATGCTTAGAATGTTAAGTGTCCAAAACGATATAAAACGAGAAAGCAAAAAACATTGACATACACACTAAAAGAAATAACAAAATGTAAGAATGGAGTAGAAATAAAAAAAAAAGCAAAATCAAATCGTAACAAAAGTGAATTGAAGTGTATTCTAGCTTGATCATTATATCCCTATTGTCTCATAACTATGTTGTATTCTATTGTCATTACCGATCCTAAGATCGCAAGGGAAGAGGGAGGTTTTGCGCCATAAAACCTGGTTTAACCAACCATTTCTTAGGAAATGCCTGTACCAAGTCAGGACCATTGAGGTCTTCAATATTTCCGGTATGTCTGCCTTGTTTTGCCTTATCTTTCAGACTTTTGAGATTGATCTTCCAAATTCAGTAGTTTTGTGATTATCTTTATTCATGTCCATTTTATCAGCCCTTTTCTTTTTAAATCTTTAAAAATTCCAATCAAGTTTTACAGTGTTTCAATATGCTTCGTTTATTTTTTGTACTTGGAGATCGCAATGGAAGAGGGATGTTTGGCGCCATAAAACCTGGTTTAGCCCACCATTTCGTTTGAAATGCCTGTACCAAGTCAAGACCATTGCGATCCACCAATTCTCCGGTATGACTGATTCGTTTTTGCCATTTTCTCTGGACTATGAGATTGATTATTCAAGTTTGGTAGTTTTGTTATTACCTTTATTCAACTGTTTCATCAAAAGAAATTTTGCAATAAAGTTTGTACGCTTATTAAAAACTATATCATGTAAACAATGATAGTTTATATAATAAATTTTGGGTTCGTTTTTCTTCATTCTGTTCTTGTTTGTGTTTACCGATTGTTCGTTGCCCTTTGGACTTTTGACACTCGAATGTCCCTTTGGTGCATCTTTGCTTGTGAGGGAATAAATCGACCGTCAAATTATGAAAACAATTAAATTGGAGCTTATAGCAAAATGAACACAGATTATGTTTTTGGTTATATTTGGACTGAAAAACACAACATGTGACCAGATGTAATATAAATTGAGAATTGGGTTATGAACCATTAATTATAGACGATGTCCTATAAACTAACTTTCTATAATACACACATTGAAAGGGTAAAAATTTACAGTTTCTAATTACAAGAATATACTGATCCGTAGAAAAAGTTCTTTTCTGTATAGACCATTTGGAACCATTAACCATAGAAAAGATTTAAACATAACTGCAACATAGAATGTTTGCCAAGTCAGACAAAAACACGATCGGTCATATGATAATTTTATTGGTATATTTTTACGGAATATTGTAAAAACGATAAAATAAGTAGAGTATGAATAAACAAATTTATTTTACAATATTAAATTTGTATATGTTGTTGCATATAACGACACATGTATTAACATAAACTGTAGAGTCCAAATATTAACAGTTGTTCATTTTATTCTATCACTATATCGTGCTGTTCCCGTGAACAACAAGGTTACCACTCTCACATCGCAGATTTGTGTAGGTTAAACGTTACATTAACAAGACAGATATGTACTGTGTGAAACAGAGACAAACAATATTTGGCTGCGACTGCTAGATATCTGCGTTTTGTTTTAAGTAGCAAACGAATATGAAGTCATACTAGCCCAGTGTAAGCATTTTGTTTGTTAGATGAGGCGCTCTGCTTTTGGATCTTGACATAAGCAAAAACATCTGGAGTAAGCGTAAGCTAAAATGCTCGATAAAAAGGGTAAACTGACCATCCGATATTGTTGCTACTGCGTTTGTCATTGAGATTTGGGTTTCATGGTCAGTTGCAAGTAGCGTCAATTTTCGATTATTTTACAAAAATATTGTAGCTAAAAACAAACAAAAATGAAATGTTTTATCTTTTTTGAAAATGTGAGCTGTTATACACAACGAGTGATCCGACTAATATAAATTATATTATGTAGGATACCGTAAATTTTGATAAGAGGATCAGATAATCATAGACGTAGGTTGTCCTACATTCATTAAGCAATTATGTATCAGGTCTAGTCAGGTACAAATCTTGACGTCAGCATAAATTTAAATATTAATTAGTTGACTGCTTTGAAAAATGCATGCCGGGATATTCGTAGTACTTTATGAATGAAAATTTAGTAATAAGTACATATTGCTTCTTTTTACTTTTATTTTTTATAGTTTTTATAATAAAACAAAAGAAAACTAAACTTTATATTATTTTTGAACTTTTCTATGCTCAGATTGCCTTTATTTATAGTGATTGCATAGGTTTTAGCATTTGCGTAAAGTAATGCACAACGTAACGCATACAAACTTATGCATGCATATATATAGTTGTTAATAGTAATGTTTTAAGAAAATGCAATCTTTATCCGTGGAATTACCACATGTATATATACAGTCAAATTACCGTGAATGCTAACTTAAGTAAGTATATGATTGCCAATTTGAAAATTGTATTTTTGAAGGTCGCGTTCGCCTTTACATGCATTTATGCACCTAATGTCGTTTCAAAGGTCTTGCTGCTTTCCCAAACACAAAGGGAGTGAGGGCACAAATATTTCAAAATATGGGAATGTTTTACCTTCCCGCTTGCAAAAAAAGGCAAAGAAATTTTGATTTCTGACAAAAGGGGGCAGATTTGCATTGTATGTATCAAATTTTTAGAGCCGACATATTTCAAGATAAGACAAACTTATCATTATATCTTCGTGAAGTTTTTTGAATTTTCAGGGGAATTTGTAGTGGGGATAATTTTTCTAGTGAAAATTCGATCTATTGAATGGTGAATGTTGAACGGTGGGCGGATGATAGGCGTTGTGCAGCGGCGGATGAGAGGGGAAATATTTGGGTAACAGTTTTCTCAGTAATTACTGGTCTTTGGAATGCAAAATCAGAAAGAGGTCCCATAAACTGGAATATATAATATTCAAATAGTAAAAAACAATGTTATTTTCGTTCACTTTTACCACTTAAACCGACTTTTATGTTTTTAAAGTGCTGCATTCCATGAATCGATTGTATTTTGAATAAAAATGATTCATTTTTGTGTTAGAAGCGTTTTCCATATCGCCAAATGTGTCATTAGAAACTGATCCATTTGTAAAAACAAGCGGTGACAAAGGCAAGGTATATTTCCTATAGATAGATTAAGAGTTATCCTTCTTCGAACGTATGAATGATTGTATTCGACATTTTTTTAAATTTATTTTAAAACTTTCAAAAAACTGACAGTTCTGTTTTACCTTTGCTCAGTCGTCTGTAAAGCTTTTCGCCACAGTAATACATGATAATACAGAAGATCGATATTTTTCATATTTCTCATAATACATGAAATAATATGTGGCGATTAAAAAACTTTTATATATACATAGCTCTTACGAAAGCGCAGTCTTTTATGAAAAAAAACGATGTCACTTTATTTAATTATTACCACATTTTTTTAGTTTAATTCATTTGAAAGAAGTTTCAATGTGTGAAAGCAATATGTTGGTTAATTTAATGCTCCGAACTATTTTTAGCTATCGGCGTCTGTAGTTCCGTCGGTTATTTTTTTCAAACTTGAACTGCATCTTAACATTATACAGCTGAAATATGTTTAATCAGAACAAAACACATATAATGATATATTAATGGGGTTCTCATTCGAAAAAGCACTAACAAGATGCTAAACATAATTGAACATGAAAAATAGTCAAGACAAATCAGACCATATACAATTAAAAGGGGCAAAATTGGAGTTGAGTTGCGAAAAAAAATACATCTTTTCAAAAACCCGACAGAAATATACATGCATTTTACAAAACCAAACCTATATCTCAAAATTTTTTGGACTTTACAAATCCATCAGTCAATAATTTGACACTTTTTTTACAAATTTCACTAAAAGAGGTGTATATCCATCTCCTCTTAAATTTACAAAAATACCTAGCACCCAATCAGAGACAACACGAAAACAAGACAAAAACCCAGCTTCTTGCTATAATCGATGAAAACATAAAAACACCTCCTCGTTAAACAGAAAGAAATCTTTATAAAGCAGAAATAAAATACGCTAAAAAATCAATACGAATCGATTTTCTCAATTTGATTCGAGAAGAAATAAAATATCTAAGCAAATGACGATCATGAATATCTTGACTGACGATAATTTTACCCGTTTTATTGTCAAATTTTATGCATGTATTTTGTATTGCTATTTTTTATGAAGTAATTTGTACTGTTATTTGTTATAAAAAGAAAAAAAAATACATATCTTGATGTGTCTCTTGTATAATTTATCTCCTAAACATGGATATAATATGACTACGAAAATTCAAGCTTTTTTATGCAACCGTGTACAGTCATTTAAAAATATGCATAACATCCCTAGTTTGAACGATTTTTTTTATATCAAAGAGTCGTTCAATTTGAAATCTGAACATGCAATGGATTGTTTGCTTTGTGAGGAAAATATTTTTGCAATTTTCGTTTTTTATAATACATTCAAATTTTCTTCTCATGCTCTACAATTTTCAATACGTCTGTTCAGCACGTTTTGTAGTACTACAAATCAATCATCGTATCCCATAATTCAATCAATTCATTGATAAACGCGACAGGTAAATAAACAATCGAACATGAATATGCAAAATGGATGTGCCCTTATTTGGAAATAATTTTACATATGACTCGACCTGTGTAACGAACACACATTAAAAAGAAAGAAGACCATTTTTTAAGTACGGAGTTTAAAAGTATAAAAAATGTACTGATTCATGTATCCATTTCATTAGCTGTCAATAGTTTCTTTTGTGTAAGTACCCTTAACCGTTGAAAAATTTAAAGGAAACTATTAAATAGAATGTGTTAAGTCAAACAAAACACGACTGGTCATATTTGGATTTTATTGTGATATGTTTGAAGGATTATTATTAAAGCAGATGTGATAAATAGGTAAATAATAAGTGGTATATCTATAAACAATGTTGTACGAAAGCCGATTAAGGCAACTAATATTGATTGACATTATATTATTAATATGGCGCTTTTTTATTGGAATCTTGACAACCAATCAAATTTGGAGTAAAAACATCGGTTCCGATGCAAAAGGAGGAACTTATTGAAAGAACAAAGTAATGAAGAATGATTGTTTCCTTTTTTTGAAATTTGTTAATTATATTACTAAGTAAGAAATGTGCTTTAATATAACTTATTTCAGGACTAGGTATTGCTCGCAAAATGTGATGCAACTATGAATTAGATAATGGAAATACTAAATCGCTGCATCCGTTCTACATACGTTCTAATTAGTATCCCCCTTTTGCAAATAATGCAATTGAAAATTATATTTTCAAAACAAAATAAGACCTTGATAACTATGAACCACCTAAAACATACAGTAATTTAACAAAGCATGAATGACATGCACTGAACAATCTTAAAAGAAAATGTCAGTTAACTATCAAAAAGGCAGATAAGAATTGCAATGTTATAGTAATAAACACTAAGTCTTTCATCAGTGAAGGTATTAAACAACTTCAAACTATACACTATGAAAGGATCGATAAACCTACTACTGATAAAGTGTTATCCGACACATGAGAATTAATATCACATTTAAAACAATCAAATCAAATTGATGATATGACCTACAAATTCTTTACTGAAGGTCGTAAAGTAGACTGCGGAAAACTTTATTTCCTACTAAAAGTTCACAAGCTTCCACTAAATATTATAGAAAATTTGGAAAATAATCCAAATAGAACAGAAATATCCATACTGGGTTGACCGATGATGACATGTCTTCTACCGCGCGTATTAGTAAATTACTTGATTTATTTCTACTACCACTTGTGAAAAAACAAGACACAAACATAGAGGATACTAAGGAGTTCATTAAGAAGTTACAAGTTATTAAGTGCCCAGAAAATGGTGTTTTATGTGTATATGACTTAACATCAATATACACTAATATGTATATTCCAGAACGTATAGAATCAGTAGAGAGTGTATTGGATTGAATAAATCCTACAGATTATACTATACCTATGGTTATCAAAGAAAACTTAATATCAATGCAAAAAATGTACTAAATACTAATGAATTTGAATTTGCTGGTAATTACTTTCGTCAAAAAATAGGATGTGCAATGGGAGCAATACCTAGTCCTGAAATAAGTAACATTAAAGCATATTTCTTACTTAGTAATATAATTAACAAATTTCCAAATAAGGAAAAAAATCATTCTTCATCTTCGTTTTAGAGATGACGGATTTATCTTGATACAGGAAATCTAAGTGATCTTGATTTACTATTTACAATTGCAAATAGTGAGCATGAATTATTAAAATTCACATATGAATGTTTAACGAAAAGTGTTAATTATTTAGACACAACAGTATATAAAGGGAGACAATTCTATCAGGAAACAATCCTAGATATTAAATCATATAGAAAGAAAACAAAAACGTTTAAATATCTCCCCAGCTAACACAAAAACATTATAAAAATGTTATTAAAACATTTTCTTAAAAGGACTGAAAACATTTTTAAGAAATGTTTTAAAAACATAAATTTGTGGAGTGCCAGAAATGTTTTTATAACGTTTGTAAAAACTGTTTCTTAAAATGTTTTAAAAATGTTTTTCTAAAACATTTTTAATAAATATAAAAATAACATAATTTTAAATCGTTACAGAAATGTTTGTACTAAATGTTTTTTACTTGTTTTTTCGAAACATTTTATAAACATATTTTGTACTGTTTTTAAACTGTTATTAAGGCATGGTTTTATCCTGTATTTTTACCATATTATCCTTAAGGGTTTTGGATAGTGACTTGACAAAAGAACATAAAACCCAAGAAATTAAAGTCCACAAAGGAATGAGGGACAAACATTAGAGCAAACTATGCAAAAGTGCATATGCATAATAAAACGAATTCCAATTAGAGGTGTCCCCGAAAAAGCGGATTGGTCGAACCTTCTGCTTGTCACATCACCATATCAAACAACAAACTGCCATATTCTTTATAGAACCATGAGAAAACTACACGACAAGCAACTGCATTAAGAAATAAAACGCAAATTTAGTCCACAAGAATATGATGTTCTTTAAAAAAGCCAACGAGTTATCCATATCATAACTTTTATAGGAATTTCAGGAAAATATCATCTGTCAAGTCTTGTGGTGTTCTTTATACATTTTATAGTTGTTTTCATTGTTCTGAAAAATAAATAAATGCCGATTTATATACCAAAAGTACAAGTATCTTTATAAATGTACAATATAATAAACATAGTAAACATAGAGTAACCATTAGCATGATATTGGATTAAAGTCTAATCTCGAACTAATGGTTAAAGATGAATCATGTGCAAATTTAAAATTATAAAAATTAACATCAGTCTATCTTTTATAAAACAAAACAAATCATTCTACTTACATTTTTTATAGCTGTGTATCAAGATGTGTTTCCTCTCTCTTGAAAGGTTAAATCTATACTGATAAAGACTCCAACGCACAGCGTGTGGCAAACCACTAAACTTACAAATAGCTGGTTACCATGGTGATCTTACTGATAACGATTCAGGATAATTGCTTATCAGACATCTTGAGAAAATTAGTCACAGTATTGCTCGTGTTATACAACTAACATGCCATCGAAGATAATTAACAATGGAAAGAGATGTGTGTGTTTTAATATTTACCATCATTCTTTATCTTAAAAAAACCTTAAATACTAATAAGAAGAAAAAACAACAACAAAACATTAAGAATAAATTTAAATCAGTAAAAGTAAAAAAAAAACATTACTTAAAACAATAAAAAAAATGGACTTTAAAATAAGATAAAAAATTTTTTTTTTGTTATTTCAGTATATTTATCACTGTAATCTGTTCATACTCATTAATAATTTTATATAGAATTCATAACGTTATAACTTGTCTTATTTGTTAGGAGGTAAAATGTGACAAAAACATATCAAAAACATGCTTCTAAAAAGGTTTTAAATTGTTATTTAAAAACATTTCTATGCCATTCTAAAACATATTTAAAACTGTTATGAAAAGATGTAAGCTTTGAATGTTTTAAAAACATTTTTATAACATTCTTATTATATGTTTTTAAATCGTTATGAAAAGATAATATGGAACTGCTTTCTAAATGTTATTATAACATTTCAAAATAATGTTTTAAAATTGTTAAAAAAAGATGTAGAATAAAATGTTAGAAAAACATTTTTTAAACATTTCAAAAAACAGTTCAGAAAACTATTTTCCATCTGTTTTAAGGAAACGTTAATTAACCGTTTTTAAATCATTCTTAAAATATCATAACATTTTAAAAATGTTTTAAAAATGTTTTTTAAAAACATTTTCTTCGGACCTCAGAAATAACCAAATAAAAATGTTTTGAAAAGGGTTCGTGCTACATGGGTCTATAGAACTAGTGCCCATCCAATAGGATGTTTTCAAAGTCTTATTAAAGGCGAGACACTAAGACAAATCAGATTAAACTCTGACATATCAAATCTTCATTGTGCACTAAAACACTTTAAGGTTCATCTTTACACTTCGGAAAAAATGACCGATATATTACGTCTTTTTTCGGTCTATGTGGAGCCTAAACTACGCATTCAATTGCTTAATAAGGCGTAGCAGCGTCTAGATCAATATTTTTTACATAAACTTTTAGTATTTTGTACGTGAACACTCGATCCGTTTTGCCGGGGCATTTTCTTTGCGTTTTTCAGTTCACCCAAATATAGCCAAATATCAACAATGCCCTGCCATTTGGCCTCCACGTGCAAGGTAATTTCATTATTGGTGTTATTAAATCTACTCACAATCGGTTTCATTGAAGGTTATTTAAGGGTAATTCATGCTTTATTTATGGGACAACTTGAACGGAAAGAAAATGAATAGAGAAAACAACAGAAGTAATCTTGTAAACTGGAAGGGAAAATGATCGGCGATTTTTGTCTCGCCTGCGAAGCAGAGCGGGACATAGGTGTTACTTTACCGGCGGCGGCGACGGCGACGGCGGCGTTAACTTTTTGGAAAAGTTTTATGAGCACCTCCATATCTCAAGAACTATAAGACCTAGGTTGATGAAACTTGGTATGCATATGCCCCAGTAGTAGCTTAGCACAGTTGCATCCCCATCTTATGACCTTGACCTTGATTTTATGGTTGAGTGACTTTGACAATTTTCAATACATATAATAGCAATGGAAAAGTTTTGCGAGCACCTCCATATCTCAAGAACTATAGGTCCTAGGTTGATGAAACTTGGTATGCATATGCCCCAGTAGTAGCTTAGCACAGTTGCATCCCCATCTTTTGACCTTGACCTTGATTTTCTGGTTGAGTGACTTTGACAATTTTCAATACATATAATAGCAATGGAAAAGTTTTGCGAGCACCTCCATATCTCAAGAACTATAGGTCCTAGTTTGATGAAACTTGGTATGCATATGCCCCAGTAGTAGCTTAGCCCAGTTGCATCCCCATCTTTTAACCTTGACCTTGATTTTCCGGTTGAGTGACTTTGACAATATTCAATACATATAATAGCAATGGAAAAGTTTTGCGAGCACCTCCATATCTCAAGAACTATAGGTCCTAGGTTGATGAAACTTGGTATGCATATGCCCCAGTAGTAGCTTAGCCCAGTTGCATCCCCATCTTTTGACCTTGACCTTGATTTTCCGGTTGAGTGACTTTGGTTATTTTTATTGCATATATTTGCAATGTTTAAGTTCTATAAACATCTTTTGATCTCAGAAACTGAAAATCCATGTAAATTCAAAATATAATGGAAGTAAGAAAGAATAATTGTTTCTGATGGTGCCGGCAGGCGAGACATACTTTAGTGTTAACTCTTGTTATATCTAGGCGCTGCTACACTTTATTTTCTGTTTCTATGTGTCGTTTAAGTCGTACATAGACTGGAAAAATTGGTCAAATATCGACCACTTTATTCAAAGTGTAAGCATGAACCTTAAGGAAAGGTTAAAAAAGACGAGGCTATAAGTGAGAAGAAATTGAAACTGCAATTACTTCGGCGTTAAATAAACCAAACCTAAGCAGAAAAAATAGTCAAAATGGAAATAAATCTTTTCCATTAACCATGGTCACTATGTACCATCCCTCACTTAAAGGATTGTCAAAACTAATTCGAAAACACTGGTCTTTAATTATAAAAGATGAAGGTGCTAGCAAACTGTTTAAAAGACCACCTCTTATTGCTTATAAAAGAGGTAAAAATATCGCTGACTTTGTTACATCCT
This sequence comes from Arcuatula senhousia, assembly GCA_963971305.1. Classification (NCBI taxonomy): domain Eukaryota; kingdom Metazoa; phylum Mollusca; class Bivalvia; order Mytilida; family Mytilidae; genus Arcuatula; species Arcuatula senhousia. The sequence continues at coordinate 5,082,265 of OZ020314.1, forward strand.
CAGTGTGTAAACTACCTTAAATACATAATGGTAAAAATGATGCATCAATACTTCACTATGAAGGTATATATCAAAACTAAAACTGATGAATATGTCAATTATTCTAGATAACTTTGAGTTATCTTCGGCATATAATATTATGCTTAATAAATATACCCACAACTATATATTACGGATAGTTTTATACATTGTCACCTGTGTATATATTGTCCTCTTATTAATATTATTATTAATAAATATTCTTAGCCTATAAATATGGCTTATAACATAACAAGACAACCCTGGACGACTGATGAGACGGAGGGAAAACCGTCGAAATATACTTATTTGGTGATCTATATTATAAATATTTAAAAGTGTATATACACTTCTTCGGTAAGCCTTTAAAGGGTTATTCTTTATCTTATCAATTTAAAAGATATTTATTACATGAAAGGGGACATACAGTATTATACAGGTGACACTGTTAAACCAAATGGCGGTAGGTCGGAAATGTGGTGCAGGGTCTGTTATTTCACACAAAATATTTGAATTGTATGGTGACATTTTTGACGGATAATTGTTTTAACAACCAAACAGGTAAACATGTGACATGAATCTACAATCGTATTTTACACAATTATATTTGCATATGCTCTTGCATATAACGTCACAATGTATAAACTAGAAATGTTAAGTGCAAGTATTTTAAAACGTTCATTTCATTCAAACATAATATTGGTTTTTTTTTGCTGTGAATAATTAGGTACACATTCTCAAAACTCAGATTAGTGTAGGTATAAGATGCTAAATAAATAAAGACAGATATGTAGTGCGTGAAACATTGACATATATTATTTGACTACGACCACATAATGTCTGCCGTTTTGTTTAAAACCAGGATCTTACTAAAAGTGTGACAATTGAAATATTACCTGTCTGTCCTGGAGCTTGGGAGTTTATATTCAGTTGCATGTAGCATAAATTATCGATTATTTTACAAGAATGTTGTTAAAAAAACATACAAAGCAGAATACTTTGAATATTGTTCTAAATCTGCCCTGTAATACACAAAGAGGAATCCGATTAATATCAATTCACTTATGTATGATACCGTACATTTCGTTAGTATGTAAGACAATTATTGACGTAGGATGTTCTTTAAATATTTAGCAATATTTAAAGACCACACATTGAAAAGAAGACCAAATTCTTAAGTACTAAGTACATAGTTACAAAAAAATGTAACGATTCACATTTCCCTTTAAATATTTGTCAAAAGCTTATTTCATAGGGAAATCATTTTAAACCATCAGCCGCAGAAAATATTTAAACACAGCACGACATAAAGTAGAACGTGTATAAAGTCATTACACAATCGGCCTTATTTGAATTTTGATATTTATTTTAGAATAGTCGATAAGCAGTAAGTAATGTTTAAAAATGCAAATAGCTTTTTTATAAGATTTCTTCTGTTACATATACACACTATTTAAACAGGGGGTCCAATGCGATTGGTAAGTGCGAGGCATAATTTGGTAAGTGACTATAAAGATGGCGGAAAAACCTTGCTTCGTTCGACAAGAGTCAGTTTTCTCTTCATGTTTACAAAAGTAATGTACATCTAATGAATAAAACCATGTTACCTTTCGTCAATTATGATTTATGAGAAATAGTCCATAACAAAAATGTGATGACTGATTTCCTTTTTAAAAAGCTTTTGAAGAAAAAAAGGCCACTTGACAGGAATTTTTTGTCATGCCGATAAACACAGGCTTTGTTTCAGGTACTCTGATCACAAACGTTAGGTCCTTTATGGTGTTTTGTGGTTCATCAACAAGCATTGATATTCCCAAATATTTGTTTCTGTAAAAGAAACATGTATTTGTTGACGTATTTACAATTATTTGATTTTTTGGTAAGTGCAAGTCAGTGTACTAAAAAAATGGTAATATATATTATGACAGTGAAAGAACTTTTAAAAGGAAGTCTTTTGCATTCCTTGCATCAAACCTAATATTCTACCGGCTTTTCAAGTTTTCTACTCATAGCGTGTCTGATGAAGACTTATATAGAAAAGCGCTTCTCACGCAGTGAAATTTTGCTGTTGTACATTAATAAAACCATTTCAATATGTGGATCCGTGTCTTTCTGGCACGTATTTCATATTCTTTCGTTTTTAATATTTATATTTCTATTGTAATCGATTTTTTGGCCGGATTTCACTTGTGAAAATCCGGGTTATAAAATGGTGAATGTTGGGCGGGGAAAATACTTTGGTAACAGTTTTCTCAGCAACTACTAATCACAGCCCCTTGATATTTGGTATGCAGCATCAGCATTGGCTCCCATAACGTGGGATTTGAATTCAGGTCTGTGAATTATACACTTCCTGATTAACGAAATCCGACCATTTCTGTCTTTCTTGAACCATTTTTTTTTGGGGGGTTTGGGTTTTATAATCTTGATGTGTCTGATTGCTTTTCTTTTTAAGAATAAATATTGGGCTCTTTATATTGTGTAAAATCCTAGGCGTAACACGAGTATGAGCAGAAATAAGGCACAACTGAATATAAACAACAATACAGTTTATCCTCTCATTTCAGATTCTACAGACAAAACGGTAGTGTCATATTCAGAAGCTGATTATCAAAATGAAATCTTAAACCACTGTCTAGCAATGTACAAAAAAATGATGATATCCATAAACAAACATCAATGAATTTTAATATACACCACGGTAACATAGAAAGGTGCGAGGTTTGGTCCCGTACAATTTTATTGAAATGCCTAGTCCTCTGAAATTTACCGATGCCATTTTGTTTGGAAATTTTAGGCAGTCTGATATTTTGTTTTGAGCAACTTTATAAACATGACACCATGAATGCAATAATCTAGTAACAATTGCAATACATTGGTCAACGTTCTTTTTTTTCACTGCCATCAGCTTTCCAGCGTTAACGATAGCCGTTAATATCCCATGGCAATAACAAGTAGTTTTTTAATTACAATAGTTTGCCAATTACATTTTGTTGTGATTTTTAACACTCCACGACACTTGAATGTGCCAACCACAATGCATGCAATGGTCTCATATGAAATTGGATGCCCGGTGATGTGCTGTCTCAATTCAGTATCAGTTCCTTTTTTCTTGGTTTCGGTAGTCAAAGCTGAACGATATTGTTAAAGGAGCACCTTCGTTGCTTCAAACCTATTTCTGTAAGTGATACTTTCAAACCGTTTTAAAATACAAAAAGCTCGAAGCATTAGTTACATTTAATTCATATAGGTTTTAACATTGATCATAAATTTATTTGTACAAGTCATGCTAGTACGCCTTTTCAAATAAAACTTAGTGTTAACGCAAGACCATACTCATCATAGCAAGGTAACCGAATTGGCAATGTGAAATTAACATAACTGACTGGCAAATATGTACATCTTTTCAATACATGTTCATGTACTTTGTTGGAAAATATCAAAGTGATTGGAATCAGCCTGATAAACAGATACATATAGTAGAATAAAAATGAATCGGAAATTAAAAAAAAAGTATCTATGTCATTAAAACGTAAACGCACTGCATGAATGATCAATCTCATTGTCAAGAGAAAGTGACAAAGACGAATCAGTCATACCAGGGAACTGGTGGATCGCAATGGTCCTGAAGTTGTACAGGCATTTCAAACGAAATGGTGGGTTAAACCAGATGTTATGGCGCCAAATCTCCCTCTACCATTGCGATCTTAGGATCTGGTAATAACCAAAGAACACAATAAATGTTGTGTGACACAATAGGAATATTGCGGTGATCATCTCAGTACAGCAGACCAGTCAAACACTCATTAAAACAAGTGATCACCATATATTTTAACTCAATTTTGAACTTTTCTACTAGTTGCTGATAACGAAGACAGATTTTTTTTTGGGATCGTATGTGACTTATTTTTTTTATATAATTTATATCTCTTCATTTTTATCTTATGGGAGATGTCACGACAATAACTTGACAAGACCTGTTTGAAGGACGCAAAGGTGTTTTGAAATTTCATAGAACCTTTTTCTCCGTTTGTGGTAATGTGGAGAAACAGTTGGTCCGTTCCAAGAATAGCCATCAGTCAAGCTAAATTGATGGTAGTGTAAGGAAGATTTCTGATATTTATTTAATTGAAAAAACAATTTTTCTTGTAGACAATTGAAAACTTATAAAAAATGAATGGATTCACAGAGGAATTAATATCGACTCTACTTTCGTAAGTAAATAAGATATCTTTAAGTAAATATACAAAAGCTAGTATATGATTTTTTATACACGATATATAGATATACAAATATAAAATTAGCAATAATAATAATAAATCATATAATGTAGGTACAGTATAGTATATTGTCATATCAAATAACACGTGTATCATTTTACATTCTACACTAAAGTTTCTCGATATAAATAGATAACCTTTTTACTTTCTCATTTTTTTTCTAAATCAGATAAACGATGCACCCTTAAACCTAATCTTTGTGACAACGTGGATTTATGTTAGCATATATGTTATACGTCATATATTGTATAGTAGTATAGAGTCAAAGATCTTTATTTCATACTGGTTAAGACAAGTGTGTTATATTTTGAAGTTTTCTATTCCAGAAACCCAAATGTTTACATTATTGCTGCTGTTGTTCTGATATTGACCTTTATATTTAACCGTTACCTTAGAAATCATGGAATTAACCGTGAGTATAGTAGGTTTAAATCCTTAGCACACAAAAGCAAACAAATCCAAACAGTAGAAGAACCCTTTTAGTAAACGAAAGCAAATATAATCAGTAAGTTAAATACCATATAAACACAACCAAATGCCAGGCTAGGTTTGCTTCTTAGAATTGATTTTCTTATAAAACCAAATCTTTTTAAAATGTGACCATGTATAAAAAACATATATTTAACACTGTATAAAAATAAAAACTTTTTTTGAAGAACATGCAGATACCACTCATGTCCCCTCCATGGCATTTCTTATTAAATCAAATCACAAACGATTTACCAAACCATATATTAATGACTGTATAAAATAAAACTATTATTTTTTTTCAGAACATGCAGATACCACTCATGTCCACTCGACTGCTTGTACAAGTACGTGTGCCCTAGTCCAACTGAATGACATGTTACAGGATGAAGTCCTAAACATCCTTCAGACATACTTCGAACTAAAGATAGTACAGATTGAAGGCGGGACATTGTTTTTCTTTTTACATAACAGGCTCCATGAGCTGTTTCATTATTTTACAAAACAGCCATGTTGCAACACTACACCACCTTGTGCAACAATCAGAATGAAAGGAACATTAACGAAGGATCAATTCTTTCTGTTGTTTGAAACTGATTCATCAGTTCAACCTACACATGAAAAGAAGGAAAGGGGGAGAATAACTATGCATTGTATTTGCCCACTCTCACCAAATCGTTCTACAAAAATATTTGCACTCGATTTTACTCTTCTCAACTGCCTTATAAAAACAAGTCGCCAGACACCACCTGCTGGAAACCCGCAATGGATAACGGAGATCATGGTTATTAGAAATCGTTTGAGTCATAAAGGAGATGCAAGTACTGTTACCGATCAGCAGATTGAAGAATGGTGGAAGAGACTTGAAGATGCTGCCATTAACATTGCTGGTACCGTGGGTGAAACTTATCAAGGAGGGGTTAAAAGAAGGATTGCTAGGATGAAGAAACGTCATTCAGAGCTGGAAGAAATGATGAAAGCACTTAAAACAAGAGATGATAGTTTGGAAAAGGTCAGGATAAAGTCAATAATTTGAGTGTCTCCTCGTTTTTAGCTATTGCCATCACTTGGCGTCCATCGTCTGTCATCATCTTTGTCGTCTGTTAACAATTTTTCAAAAATATTCTCCTCTGAAACTACTGAACAGAATTCAATGAAACTTAGTATGATTGATCCTTAAGGTGTCCTGCACAAAAGTTGTGTTTCGATTTTTGATTTCTTAAAAAACATGACTGCAGTTGCTAAAAATCGAAAGATCGAAGTTGTCAAATGACCCCTTATAGAGGTTACAACACTAAAAATTAAAATAACGTTATTTTCATGCTTTTGGCCTATGGAATGAAAACTAGAGCAGATAGCGAAAAGCTGTTGCTTGCTTAAATGTTCAGCTCATTTAGCTCCACAAAAGTCTCCATAGGGTTGAAGTTGTCAGATGACCCATTATAGGGGCTATTGCCCCTAAAATAACGTTCATGTTTTTGGCCTATAGAATAAAAAAAGACTATAGCAGATAGAGAGAAGCTGTTGCTCGCCTAAATGTTTAGTTTATTTAGCTCTACAAAAGTCTCCATATGATCGACGTTGTCAAATGACACCTTATAGGGGTTAGAGCCCCAAAAAAAATGTTTTTTCCACGTTTTTGGCCCATGCTATGAAAACTAGAACAGATAGAGAAACGATATTGCTTGCTTAAATGTTCATCTCATTTATCTCTACAAAAATCTCCATAGGGTCAAAGTAGTCAGATGATCCTTTACAGGGGTTACAGACCCTAAAATAACGTTTTTTCATGCGTATGGCCTATGAAATGAAAACTAGAACAGATAGAGAAAAGTTCTTCCTTGCTTAAATGTTTAGCTCATTTAGCTCTACAAAATAGTCCATAGTGTCGAAGTTGTCAAATAAACCTTTATAGGAGTTACAGCCCCTAAAAGGTGAAAAATAGTGTTTTTGGTCTATAGAATGAAAACTAGAATAGAAAGTCAGAGAAAAGCTGTTGCTTGCTTTAATGTTCAGCTCATTTAGCTCTGCAAAAGTCTGTATAGGGTCGAAGTTGCCAGATAACCCCCTTGTAGGGGTTATGGCCTTAAAAAATAACTTTTTTTCTTGTTCTTAGCATACCAAATGAAAACTATAGCAGATAGAGAAAAGCTGTTGCTTGCTTATTTGTTCGGTTCATTTAGCTCTACAACAGTCTCCATAGAGTTGAAGTTGTAAAATGACCCCTTATATGGGGTTACAGTCCCTTTAAGGTGAAAAAATAGGTTGTTGACCTTAGAATGAAAACTATAATAGATAGAGAACAGCTCATTTAGCTCTACAAAAGTCTTTATAGGGTCGATATCAAAACCAGGTGAGTGATTCAGGCTCCTGGGAACATCTTGTTTAGTATGTGCTGCTTATTTTGAGACATGATATAAATATTAAAAGATCTGTCACAGCGCATTTAAGGCAGAATATGACTGCATTCAGCCATAAAACTCATTCCGTCAACCAGATATGAAATATAACCCATCAAAATCAACAGGGTTAAAACAGTATACCCCCCCTTTCTTCAAAGCGGGGGTATAGTTAAGTAATTTACGTGAAAGTTATAGATATTTGTTGTATATTGATATGGGCCGAAATATCTTATAGACGAAAAGGGCGAAATCCTGGGACGAACATTTGACTAAAAAATTCTGGGGCAAGTCAGGGTCACAGCTTCAATTTTTTTATCAAAAAACGATTGCCATATTATATTCTAACCATGCTAAAGGAATATCACCATGCCTTGATATGTTTCATATACATGTTTGAAAAAAATTAGAATTTATTGTTCAAATTATTGAGTCCAAGTCTACCTGGTGACAATTTATGCCAATAATATTATTTGTATACCAAACACACTGCTGGCATGGCAATATTCTGTTAGAATGTAATATGGCAATCGTTTTTAGATAAACAAAAATTGAAGCTGTGACCCCGGCTCGCCCCAGAACTTTTGCATCAAAACGTTCGTCTCAGGATTTCGCCCCTTTTGTCCTCAGATATTTCGGCCCATATCAATCTAAATTGATTTTGATGGGTTATATTTCATATCTGGTTGACGGAATGAGTTTTATGGCTGAATACAGTCATATCAGTATAACATATCTATAACTTTCACATATATTAGTTTATTGATCTTGAGGAGCCATATTTCACATCTTGTTCATGTTGTTGAGGGAAAGAGTTTAATGGCCGAATACAGTCATATTCTTCTTTAAATGCACTGTGGTGTAGTAATTGGTCTTTTCAAGCCAACACAATGCACAAACAATTTAGAAATCTACAACAGAAGGGAGTAAGCAGTCCACTTTGTAAGCAGGTTGTCGGAAGTGGGTTCCAGTGGAAATTGAAATACACTAAACTATTATCCATTGCTGAAATTATTAATGAAAAACACTCTTTATTACATGTACTATTGAAGGTACCACATCTGAAATGTACTAAAACATGTGGCAAATTTCTGTTTCCAAATATATATTTGTTGAAATAAAAACAAACATTTTTCAGCGTATTCCAAATTGCTTCATCGATCTTTAGGTTGTTTCATTTGCTTTTGCTTTTCTTGTAGAAAATGATAGATGCTCTCAGGAATCTTGGTGTACGAGTTGGTAAGTTGACTTTTAATACATTTGCATACAATTTTGATAAATTAAAGATTGCATGATAGGTGATAGGTCTTACATTTGTACTAGGTAAAAAAAAACTAGTATCTTCTGAGTCTGGTAACAAAGTGGTTTCTTATAGTACTTTTGAATCTTTTTTTTTCGAGAATTTGACAACTTAACTGTCTCGCCTGCGACTTTAGTCGCTGAAAGCGAGACATAGGATTTACTTTCCGGTGGCGGTGGCGGCCACGGCGACGCCATTAAATTTTTTGTAAGACTTTTGTGGATAATGAATTACAAGAAAAGTATAATAGCTAGGCATATGGAATTTAGTATACAGACAGTTGGGGTTATGGTCTACGCAACTGTTACCAGGCCGATTGACCCTGACCCCAATTTCATGATTCAGCGACCCTTTTATTTTACCGGTAGATGTTTTTTCGGGCCAAATTACCCCTTTGTAAGACTTTTGTGGAAAATGAATTAAGTAAAAAAATATAATAGCTTGGCATCTGATATTTGGTATACAGACAGTAGGGGTTTAAGTCTATGCAACTGGCGCCATGCTGTTAGAACTTGACCCCAATATCATGGTTCAGCGACTCTTGGAACTTAGATGTTTTAGGGCCAAAATATCCCTTTGCAAGGCTTTTGTGGAAAATGAATTAAATGATAAGCTGTCGGTTCTGATCAGCTGATGTGTCCACGTCGTTCTTGTTCTTTTTGCCCATGAGGAAGGACTTACAGTCCAAAAATTTGGGCATCTTTTATTTTTACATTAATTTTTACATTTTATTGTGATTTTCTTGTTTGAATTTTACCTTTTAAACATGGCTTTACCTTCTAAACTATTGTTTTGTTTACTTTTTAACTAGCCATCTATTATTTGAAAAAGTATGATAGCCAGGCATCTGATACTTGGTACACAGACAGTTGGGGGTTGTGGTTTACGCAACTGGCACCGTGCCGTTTAATCTTGACTCCAATATCATGGTTCAGTGACTCTGTGAATTTTCAGGTCAAAATACCCCTTTAAAAGACTTTTGTCGAAAATGAATTAAGTGAAAAGTATAATAGCTAGGCATCTGATATTTGGTATACAGACAGTTGGGGTTATGGTCTACGCAACTGGCACCATGCCGTCCGACTCTGACCCCAAATTCACTGTTCAGTGACTCTGTGGACTTATATGTTTTTTTATCGGGCCAAAGTACCCCTTTGTAAGACATTTGTGGAAAATGAATTAGGTGAAAAGCATAATAGCTAGGCATCTGATATTTGGTATACAGACAGTTGGGGTTATGGTCTTCGCAACTGGTGCAATGCCGTTTGACCCTGACCCCAATACCATGGTTCAGCGACTATTTTAATTGATGATCAACCTATTTCTCGGGTTAGACCTTTTATGAGTTTTGTGATGGTGCAGACAGGCGACACATACTTTAGTGTCAACTCTTGTTTAAGATATTGGGATTACAAATTTTGTTTTTCTCAAATATGAATAAAAAAAAATGCTCGTCCATGTAAACAGAGGAGATATTCTAGATATTCTGATTTGCATATTTCAGTAAAATCCTGAATCAATGAATCACGGTTCACATATCAGATCATTAAAGTATGCTAGACCAATGTGGTTATTTCATCTGATTGAAATTAGTTGTTTTATATTGTAGGTGAAGTTCCGTTTCAAATAACAACGACAGAGTTCTTTAAAGAAGAGCCACAAATTAGCTTGGTCACACCGGTCCTCTCATCTAGCAATGGTAAAATACATGAATTATCATTTTAGGAAACACGAAAACTGTTAGGGTACTGCCACTTTGAAAATATGATTGTTGAGACTAAAAAATGAGATGTGGAGCTATAGAATAAAGAAAAGGAAAAGTACATGTATATTAGCATAACCTAGACGTTTAGATATGCAAATATCGATGGAATAATTATTTATATAAGATACTGTAAACCAATTAATTTTCGCGTGTTATAAACTTTCGCGAGATTCGCGGAAGCTTTGCATACGCGAAAGTTTATAGCCGCAAAACAGTCTGAGTGAAAAGGTTGTAATGATGGGGAATTACGATACCGCGAAAGATTATCTCCGTGAAAATGTTCATTCTAAGGAAACCGCGAAAGTTTGTAGCTGCGAAAATTAATTGGTTTACAGTATGAGAAACTCTGTGAAAAATATACATGACATTTTGTACTATATTCTATTTCAAATTCAACCGCAGACGTTTATACCCCCTTCACATTTGCAATATTCTCTTACGAGTTGTTACGATTTTCGAAATTTAAAGTTTTATGAGTTTTTGCGAGATTTTCTTGCAACCTATTACAATCTATTTCCAAGTAGTCACGATTTCGTCAGTTGTGCGGAAATTTTTCCCACTCCCGTCCAGAGACGATATGAATTTTATTTTCGAAGTGTTTACGAGCATGTTACGTTGCCTTTACGACGTCTTTACAAGTGAGTTGCGATATTGGAAATGATATCGTAACTAACTCACAAACCACTCGTAAAAGAATTCCTTTGCGAGGTCTTCCTGAGTTAGTTACGAGTAAATGCGAGTCATTTACAATCTCTACGAGTTCTTTACGAGTTATTTGCGATGTGTTTACGAGTTCAATTATGACATTGTTGTTTTTTCAACTCAAAAAAAGTCTTACGAGGATGTTTGACATGTCAAAAATCCTCGTAAAACTTTCACGAGTTCTTACGATTTCGCACGAGTTAAAAAGACCTGTTTACCAGCAACAAAGAGTGATTTACGAGTCTTTGCGATGGAATACGAGTTGAAAACTCGTAAGAACTCGTAAGGAAATTTCGTATATGTGAAGGGGGTTTTAAGTAAATATTCTTGTATTTTTAGCCCTAAATATGAGAATTGAAAAATCCAGTTTCAGCTGTTAATGAATCATTCCTCTTTCTTTTCAGATCCCAATAAGTGCACAGTAGTCTGGACCTTTTCAAGCCCTGGTGACTGGGATGTCGAAAAGATGCAACAGAAGCTGGAACAAATGAATAGGCTAGGAGATTTCAATATTCAATTTGTTTATCGTGGATCGTTGGTTATACATACCCAGGCAGATGCAACTATCCTTTATGATGACAAAAGTCTTAAAGATTCAATCGAAGAATTCTTGTGCTTGTTTGTAATGTCGCTCCAAATACAAGCACCAGGATCTGGAAGAATTGCGGTCACCATCTCAATATGGAGTCCCAGACTTAGGGACGGAAGTAAAAGTAATTTCCTAAAATAAAACTACAAGTTTTCATACAATATCGGTATTACGTCTCAAAACTGTGTTTTGTTTTGTGTTAATGCTAGACACTTTAAGACTGCAATGAAAGAGGGAGGTTTTGCGCCAAGACACCTTGTTTAACTAATATTTTTGATACCAAGTAATGCCCATCGCGGTCTTCAATTTTACTGGTATGTCTTCCATGTGTTGTCGTTTCTCTTAGACATTTGACATCAATTCACCAGTTTCACTAGTACCGTTACTTACTCCGGATTTGGAAAAAAAACCACTTCATGCAAAAATCAGTAAAATACACTTAACAGTTACGGGGGGTTGCGATCACAAATTGTTTCTAAGCATAAAATACAAGAACTCAATAATAAAGGTAATAACCGAACTTCAAAGATCTATTGCAATGTCCAAGAGAAAGACAAAACATGGACAAAATTACGAGATAAATGAAAATCACAATGGAACTGATTTGGTGCATGCCTTCAAAAAGAAATTGCTAACTAAACTCTAATCCTCTGTTGCCATCTTGCCGCTGTCTGGAAGTAACAATAATAATAATAATAATAATAATGTTACACAACTCCTACAAGTGTTTGCAAATAAAAATGTCATTGAACTGCAGTATGTTCTCATATTTCAGAAGATGAATATTATGGAACAGTTAGTGGTTCAGTTAAAGAAGATAAACAGACCAGTTCCGTGTTGTCTCTTGAAGGTAATAGTTATGCATAGTTAAGGTGTCTTTCCACATCTGAAATTTGTCATCAATATTAAGCATTCAATGTTTGAATCAACTTTCCAATCGTCAACTTTCCCTTCTTGTGTAGCTCCAGCTTATGAAGCTAACGTATCTCAATTGATTCGTTAATCCAGAGCGTGCGGGACTTGCATCGATTTCTGAGCAGAGCGACACGTCTGACGCAAAAATTGCTCACACAGAGTTTTGTTGCCCCTCAGTTGCTGTCATCACTCAAGAAATTTAACGGAAGACAGCATGCACTTATAGACAAATATGGGATTTTGATCTCTCATATGAGTGCAGATGTTGGTTTGTCATAGGGTTTTGTTTTGTCTTCCTCTACCAGATTTGACACGCTGAATGGGCTATTGGCAACGCGACGGGTGTTCTATAGCAAGTAGGGACTGCTTACTCTTGCAAAGCACCTGTTCCTTGTATCAACTTGAGTTCGCGTTGTTGATTGATATTCAGTTATTTTGTGTTTCCATGTTTTACATGTTGTCTGTTTTTGTCCCGTTCTTGTTGGTATTTACTGGTTTTGTCTCTGCCCTTTCGGACTTTTGACATTCGGATACCCTATTGGTACCTCTGCTTCTCTCAGACAATCTTCATAGTAAATATATAATGTTCGAATACTTTGCATTCTATAAAATAATGATAACATATAATGAATATTTTGGATTGAGTCCTATAAATACTTAGAGTTTTTTGTTCATTTCAAATTGACGTTGCAGTATGGTTATATACAATCCTACAAAATACAGCGGAAGGTAATACTAGTGCATTTTTTGTTATTTTCCCCCTTTTGAGCTCACCTGGACCAAATGTCCATGTGAGCTATTGCCATCACTTAGCTTCCGTCGTCGTCGTCCGTCATCGTCTGTCGTCGTCTGTAGTCGTCGTCGTTAACTTTTCTTTGAAAATCTTCTCTTCCAAAACTACTGAAGGGAGTGCTTTGAAACTTTGCACACCTCATCTATGGGATGTCTTCTACCAAGATTGCAAAAATGGTGATGGCCGTCCAAACAACATGGCTGCTGTTACTAAAAAAAGACCAGTGGGGTCAGACAACTGTTTTTGGCTTGTAAATCAAAAAGTATAAGAGATAGATGAAATTTGATGCACGCTTCTGCTTTAGCATCAAAAGCTCTACAAAAGTCTTTTATTGAGTCGAAGTTGTCAGATGACCCCTTATAGGAGTTACGGCCCTTAAAGGTGAAAAATAGCATTTTTCATGTTTTTGGATTATAGAATGAAAACTATTACAGATAGAGAAAAGTTGTTGCTTGCTTAAATGTTCAGCTCATTTAGCTCTACAAAAGTCTCCATAGGGTCAAAGTTGTCAGATAACCCCTTATAGGGGTTACAGCCCCTATAATAACGTTTTTTTTTCATCTTTTTTGCCTATTGAATGAAAACTATAGCAGATAGAGAGAAGCTATTGCTTGCTTAAATGTTCAGCTAATTTAGCTTTACAAAAGTCTCCATAGGGTCAAAGTTGTCAGATGTCCCCTTATAGGGGTTACGACCCCTAAAAAACGTTCTTTCATGTTTTTGGCCTATAGAATGAAAACTATAGCAGTTAGAGAGAAGCAGTTGCTTGCTTAAATGTTCAGCTTATTTAGCTTTACAAAAGTCTACATAGGGTCGAAGTTGTCAGATGTCCACTGATAGGGATTATGTCCCTTAAAATTACGTTTTTTCATGATTTGGGCCTACGGCTACAGAATGAAAACTAGTAGAAAACAGTAGATAGAGAAAATATTTTACTTGCTTAAATGTTCAGCTCATTTAGCTCTAGAAAAGTTTTTTTTAGGGTCGACACCAAGACCAGGTGAGTGATTCAGGCTCCTTGGAGCCTCTTGTTGTGTTGCACCTTTCCTTCCATTTGAACAGCTAGAGGTTGCAAATAAAAAAAAATTACAGAGCTGGTATACTGTAATATGACTCCTGTGATACAACAAACATTCAAGTGACAAACAGTTTCGATACAAAAGATCTTCGTTTGTTGTCACAACTTGTTTGGCTATATCATGTATTTATTTACTAAAGTTCCTTGACCATAAGTGGATAATGTCCTGTGAGTCCCAAAAATTTATCGATTGAAATCAATAAAATGCCCGTTAAACCTTTCAGCAGCATTTTAGATAAATTTTGCAAAAGGTATTATGGATGAACTTGGCACACGGGCGGTTCGTGGAGAAGACTTTTGTTTGTTTTGTTACATAAAGGCTCAGGACAAAACAAAAACACAAATATTGAGTCTTTCAGTACATTTTGCTCATTCGTATGTTTCAGAAGGTGAAATATATACAGAAACAGTCATTGAATCAGTTAAAAACGAGACCCAGACCAGTTTGGTTGTTTCTACCAAAGGTAATACTTGTTTTGTTTGAAAGTAAGACAATGAGACTTCGTAAAAAGTTCAATGACCGATGTGGTTATTATGATTTTTTTTTCGTTTACTTCACATCTTTTAGTGAAAAACAGCTTGACATTTGGGTTATGTTGTTTGTGTGGTAGTCACTCCCTGAATCATTCAACGTTCCCTGGCACACGGTACACGCTACACAATGAGCGGTACACGGTACACGGTTCACGGAGCGAAATGATTGGTGATCGGTACACAGAAGGTACACGGATAGACAGAGGGTACACGGTACATGGAGCGGTACACGGTACACGGAACGGAATCCCAATATTATGTTAATGAATGTAATATTGATAATAATATAAACTACAATTTCTTATAAAGTATTTTTTTATTCTTGATTCGTATTTCTTTGATATTTAATTGGTCACACTCTCTATTTTCTAATACAATGTTTAATAATCTTTATTAACAAATATATTGTTATTAAAAAAAAGAATCTGAAAGGTTAATTGTTAAACAGCTATATTTTGAGCAATTCATGTCATTGAGCAATCGGAAGAAATAATTACATGTATGTTTAATATTTAAATATTTTATAAATAACATGAGTATTTTCAATGACGGTGTTACTATAAATAATATGCTTCCGAAGCATAATTTTAACAACTTTACGTTGCAAACCCAATACATTATATGTAACAATCTCATTTGTCTGAACTTGATTGCATTTGGCTAGGCCAAATACAGGTTTATTTAAATGTCAGCGGACTCGAAAAGTTTACGCCCGTACATATGCACAGAGGATGCAAAGGGGGATGTTTTGCTATCTTGTGTGAGAAATGTGTACAATTCCAAGGGATTTCTTGTCAATTTTTTTTACCGTATCCAAACGGTATGACATTATTTTAAGTATTTTAAACAAATCAAGGCATGTCAAATGAATACAGAAGTCCGTTATAGACGCGAATTACATGATAAAGGCAAGTTTTAACTTTTGTGACCAAAATAATCGAATTACATGCATGACACGTGTCTATCAAAAAAGAATACAGTTTGTACGCCAAAAGGACATAATACCCTGTCTTGCAACATTATTTGCCTGCAATCACTGAACCCATGCAGTAGTATAATATCGTGATGATTTGGTTTGTTCATATCTTGATGTCTTTGTGTTAACAATTTCATGATGTTATCGTACCTTTTTCCTAAAATAAACTTAAACCTATAAGTAAATCTACATAAAAGTATAACACTCCTTTTTTTTCTGTGATCAACCAAACATGAAGTTGATGAGAATGGTACAATTTTATATATTTTTTTTTATTGTTCATGTCCTGATGTATATGAATATACAGTTTCTTGGTTGGCCTCTAATGGTCATGCAGTGTTATATAGGTAATAAAAGCCTAATATCCCCGAAGACGAAGGCCATATTATATTCAGTCATTTAGGGTCGCTCTGTGAGATGAGCATTACCTGATGTCAGAATCTCAAGACACTTGGATGGTTTCCTTACTGACAAGCTGGGCTCTGCCACTGGCCTATTAGCCACCCGGGCCTGCACATGATACCCTGTCTTATGAGTTCATTTTGCGTGTTTGTTAAACCCACTTTTGTTATAATACTAAAAATCTTCTAAAAATGAAAATTGCTTTCGCCGACATTTGTCAACCTTCGATCGTTTGTTATAATATTTAATATCATCAGAAAAGTTAAATTGCAATTGTCGACATTTTTAGTATAATTGTTCATGTTCATGCACACATGTATTAAGTAAAATGCATTAAAAGAAGCCATATATAATATTGTAGATGTACGTGTATATGTACATTATGAATTTTCGTCAAAGTTAAAATCCCGTTACAGCTATTATGTGGATAATTATGCATTTTACGACACGAAAATGTCTACCTTCGGTAAGTTACAATTCAATTTGTCCACAACAAGTGCAAACAGCGACCTTGCGAGCACTTAACCCCCCACGGGTAACTGTGTGTGTGTTTATCTTACAAGTTTCAGTGTCACCAGCAAAATACCAATTTCTTTGATTTCAAAAGACAACACACAAGACAATGCAGTTCACATTTATTAATTTATAAATTCTTTATTTATATCTATAAACCCACAGTGCTTTTATTTTAAAAAAAATATTTTCAATTATTTTTATTCATTATTTTATTTGTTTGTGTATTTCTATTTTTTATTTATAGTAAGGTCCACTTGTGATGAAAATAGATTTCCGTTAGAAATATAAGAAACAAGTAAAAAAAATATTTCTTTATTAGAAAATATAAAATATATGACCAAAGGAATAATTCCCTTTTGATAATCATGAATGATGAATCCTTGCTTTTAAGCATAGAAATTAAATGCATTTTATTTCTCCGTTTTTCGAGTCGCGAAACCGTATTCTACTCTTAATACTGGAATTACTAAGTGTGTGATTGCTATGGTTTCTTTCATAAATAGATCCAAACTAAGATGGCAAAATAAAATAAGAGTTTTTATTTAAGAAAAACCTGCTTTAAATGTTGACATTTAGACAGAAACCAGCGATATAAGGAATTACGAATTTTCCCTTATTACATTCGTATACATATCTTATTCACTTGGCATTAACCAGAATCGTAAACACTGTCAATTTAAAGAAAGTCCAAAAACTAATGCTAGTCTGTTGTCTACCATTTTCTCAAATTTTCCTATTCTCTGCCAAAAATCATGACCGTACATTTTTATCCCCCGCCGCAACGCATAGCGGGGCATAGAAATGCCGTCGTCCGTCCCTCAGTACGTTCGTCGGTCTATCTACCTTTTTTCGTAACACATTTTCATTAATCCTAGGCTTTCAACATTTGCGGCTTCATGTAGGTATTTATTGGAATAAGTTTCCAGGTCTGTCGCTTACCTACTTACTGTTCAACGAGCCGACTTGGAATTTTTAAGGGTCAAAAAAAGATTTTTTTTTCGTAACAAGTTTCTTAGCTACTACTATTCGAAACTTATCCATATTTGCTACATGTATGCAGCTTTAGTTTGGGGTCCCGTATGCGTTTTCAGGCCTGTCGCTTTCCTACTTCCTGTTTAACGAGCTGACTAAGAAATTTTTTTAGGGTCAAAAATGGAAATATTTTTGTTACAGATTTCTAAGCTACTACAGGTACTATTCATAGGCTTTCGATAGTTGGCATGCAGCTTTAGATATGGGTCTCATATGGTGGGAAGCGTTTTTAGGTCAATCGCTTATCTGTTTCCTGTTAGGCGAGCCGACAAAGAGATTTTGCTACTTGGTGGGGAACCCAGGAATTTCGCTCTTGTTACTCTTCTGAGCCTTTGTCAGTGCTTAACGATACACCACCGGTAATACCTCGTGATAAGGTAAAACATCCTTTATTCGAATCAAGACGTAAATTTGAACATATTCTCGATCTAATCTACATTGTTCTCATATACATCCAATCCTCTTATACATGTATTTAAGTTAGGAGTTTAAAGCAATAAACAGAACAAGTAACTTAGAGGACAACCATTTAATTTTGATGGGTGGCTTGAAGTTTTTGGGGTCAAGAATCTTAGGACAGATTATTCACATTCTTATTTTCTTAGAGGTAGAGGTCAGAATATTTATTTCCAACCTCTTTAGGCCAGAATATTTATTAAGAAACTGCCAGCAACACCCTAACCCAAATAATTCAGCCGTAATATTACACTCCCTACGGTCATTACATTTACGTCGTCCGAGTATACGAAGACAGAAATGACTTGTATTATTCGAGTTAGCAACACCCTTCCTCGAATCAAATGGTCATTTGAAATCAAAGTACAAATCTGAGACAGACATTCGGGGATATTGCACACTCTAGCAAACAATTATTTGCAAACCATTTCTTTCTTTCTTGTTTATCGTCAACAAAGTGCCCAACTTTTAGATGAATAAAACTGGCCTCAAAATTATACAAATGTTGCTGTACGAAGAAGGTATTCTAATATTCAGAGACGAGTATTCGACAAAATAAAGATGCCAAAGATTTATATTTCTTAAATTTTAAGTCAGAATTTGCATGGCTTTCCTCTTGTTTTTTCCTGATTAACTCACAATTCATTTTAGCTCACCTGACCCGAAGGGTCAGGTGAGCTATTGTCATCTTTAAGCATCCGTCGTCCGTTAACTTTTCTTCAAAGATCTTCTTCTCTGAAACCACTGAAGGGATTGCATTGATACTTGGTATACATGATCTTTAGGATGTCCTCTACCAAGTTTGTGAATTATATACACGTTGACCTACCAACATAGCCGCCGTTGCTAAAAATAGAACAGGGGGGGTCAGAACATTGTTTTTGGCTTATAACTCGAAAAGTATAAGAGATAGAGAAAATCCAAAGCAACCTTTCGTGTTCAGCATCAAAAGCTCTACAAATCTCTCTATTGAGTCAAAGTTGTGAAACGACTCCTTATAGGAGTTATTGCCCTTTAATCCTCAAAATTGACCATTTTTGCAGTTTTTGGACTATATCTGGAAAACCGTTAGAGCTAGAGGAAAAGTTAATATCGCAGAATTGATAAGCTCATTGAGATCTACAAAAATGATTTCAGGGTCTAAATTGTCAGATCAGCCGTTTAAAAGTTATCCCTCTTTAACTGTTTTTTCCATTAATTTACACTGATTTTCAAAAATCTTCTTCTCTGAAATCCCTGAAGGGATTGCATTGATACTTGGTATACATGATCTTTAGGATGTCCTCTACCAAGTTTATGAATTATTTACACGTCAACCAACCAACATGGCCACCGTTGCTAAAAATAGAACAGGGGGGGTCAGACCATTGTTTTTGGCTTATAACTCAAAAAAGTATAAGAGATAGAGAAAATCCGAAGCAACCTTTCATGTTAAGCATAAAGCTCTACAAATATCTCCATTGAGTCGAAGTTGTGAAACGACTCCTTATAGGAGTTATTGCCCTTTAATCGTCAAAATTGACCATTTTTGCAGTTTTTGGACAATATCTTGAAAACTGTTAGAGCAAGAGGAAAAGTTTGCATTGCAGAATTGTAAAGCTCATTCAGATCTACAAAAATGATTCAGGGTCAATATTGTCAGATCTGCCATTTAAGAGTTATTCCCCTTTAACTGTTTTTAGCTCACCTGGACCGAAGGTCCATGTGAGCTATTACCATCACTTGGCGTCCGTCGTCGTCGTCTGTCGTCGTCGTCTGTCGTCGTCTGTCATCGTCGTCGTCTGTTAACAATTTTTCAAAAATCTTCTCCTCTGAAACTACTGAACAGAATTTAATGAAACTTGGTGTGAATGATCCTTAGGGTGTCCTGCACCAAACTTGTGTTTCAATTTTTGATCCGTCAAAAAAGATGGCCACCGTTACTAAAAATAGACCAGGGGGGTCAGACTACTGTTTTTGGCTTATAAATCAAAAAGTATAAGAGATAGAGGAAATCTGAGGCCACGCTACTGATTCAGCATCAAAAGCTCTACAAAAGTCTCCATTTGGTCAAAGTTGTCAGATGACCCCTTATAGGGGTTATGGCCCCTTAAAGGTGAAAAATAGCATTTTTTCATGTTTTTGGCCTACAGAATGAAAACTATTGCAGATAAAGATTAGCTTTTGCTTGCTTAAATGTTCAGCTCATTTAACTCTACAAAAGTCTCCATAGGGTCGAAGTTGTCAGATGACCCCTTATAGGGGTTACGGCCCCTTAAAGGTGAAAAATAGCCATTTTTTTATATTTTTGGCCTACAGAATGAAAACTATTGCAGATAGAGATTAGCTGTTGCTTGCTTAAATGTTCAGCTCATTTAGCTCTACCAAATTCTCCATAGGGTCAAAGTTGTCAGATGACTCCTTATAGGGGTTACGGCCATTGAAAAATAGCGATTTTTCATGTTTTTGGCCTACAGAATGAAAACTACTGCAGATAGAGATTAGCTTTTGCTTGCTTAAATGTTCAGCTCATTTAGCTTTACAAAATTCTCCATAGGGTCGAAGTTGTCAGATGACCCCTTATAGGGGTTACGGCCCCTTAAAGGTGAAAAATAGCCATTTTTTATATTTTTGGCCTACAGAATGAAAACTATTGCAGATAGAGATTAGCTGTTGCTTGCTTAAATGTTCAGCTCATTTAGCTCTACCAAATTCTCCATAGGGTCAAAGTTGTTAGATGACTCCTTATAGGGGTTACGGCCCCTGAAAAATAGCGATTGTTCATGTTTTTGGCCTACAGAATGAAAACTACTGCAGATAGAGATTAGCTTTTGCTTGCTTAAATGTTCAGCTCATTTAGCTTTACAAAATTCTCCATAGGTTCGAAGTTGTCAGATGACCCCTTATAGGGGTTACGACCCCTGAAAAATAGCGATTTTTCATGTTTTTGTCCAACAGAATGAAAACTATTGCAGATAGAGATTAGCTGTTGCTTGCTTAAATGTTCAGCTCATTTAGCTCTATGAAAGTCTCCATAGGGTCGAAGTTGTCAGATGACCCCTTATAGGGGTTACGACCCCTGAAAAATAGTGTTTTTTCATGTTTTTGGCCTACAGAATGAAAACTATTGCAGATAGAGATTAGCTGTTGCTTGCTTAAATGTTCAGCTCATTTAGCTCTACAAAATTCTCCATAGAGTCGAAGTTGTCAGATGACCCCTTATAGGGGTTACGGCCCCTGAAAAAAGTGATTTTTCATGTTTTTGACCTACAGAATTAGAATTAGAATTATTTATTGTCAAAACACATTTACGATAAATGGTTATAACACATTAATACATGAACATATTCTTAAATCAAACGAAATTAAAGACTATATATTACAGTAATAAACCTTGGGTGGTGGCAACTCAAAAAAATGGATCATGCATTAATCCTGCATGTATATATAATTTTAATCACGAAAGCCTTTCATTATTTGAATATAAATATAAGGGTTTTTTTTCAAATTACATACAAATGTGGGGTGACCATAATGACTTAATTTTTTCCTTGACAATTGTTTATGTATTTAATTAAAGCTTTATGTACTATTAAAGAACTGCTATTTAGAATTAAAGGTATTTTGTAGTCGGTTAATGAGTCTAAATTCTTAAAACAACATTTGAGTTTAATAATTAATTCTTTTCTAAAAGTTGTATAAGCCGGACAATGAACAAAGAAATGCATTTCATCTTCAATTGCACCGGTGTCACATTTTGGACATATTCTGTTGTTTTGGGGAATATTTTGATATCTGCCTTTCTCTATTGCTAGAGTGTGGGCACTTATTCTGAATTTACAAATTGTTGTTCTATCTGACCTGAATCTACAGTTATCTACATAGAAAGGTCTCTGGTTTTGTCTGTAAATAGTTTTATAGAAAGACAGCTTTTTTACTTTCAGCTATACTGCTGTTCTGAGTTTGTACTGTATGGTCATATAGTCTTTGTTTAATTGATGTTAATGCAGATTTGATATTTTCAGTACAATTAATTAAATAGCCAAAGCCTAGTTTCTTAACCCACATTTTTATTGTTGTAATCCATTTATTGTTATCAGGAATATTATTATAGACTTTATTAACTCATGTATTTGTTGAATTTGAAATATGATCCCAAAATTTTATAGCTAGTAATTTTACTTTTTCTACAAGTGGGTGTCTATTAAGCTCTGTTAAGCATGCAACATTTGTTGCTTTGCTGTGTATTCCTAGTATTTCTTTAATAAATTTTAAATGTAAGTGTTCAAAGGGGTCAGTATCTTTTAAGTGACAAAATGCCAAATGTTTGTTGTCTCATCCGTAAAAAATAAGAAAAGATGATTAAATAAATAATGAACAAAAAAGCAAAATTGTGTCCATTTACCTTCCTCTAAAAGTGTTTTGAAATTTTTAAGTCTATTTCCGAAAAAAAATATTATTATTATTTTTTTGTTTATTTCCCTGTTAGTAACATGAACACAATGGTCGTGAGATTAATTTCCGAAAAAAACTAACAATTCTTGTGTGGATGTTGTCTATTAAGTGATGCATCTTTTCTTTAAACATTTTAATTGCCTAAAAAACACTAGTAAGCCGAAAATTATCTGAAACGGCCAATCAAGACATTTTTCTACTGAACAAATCTTTTCCGATTCTCGTTCAGATAATTTTAGATATTCAGTTTATATTCAGATCAATCATCATTACAGTCGATTCAGATCTGTTCAGACAAATTCAGTTTGTCAAGACTATCCTGTGTTAATTGGTGTCAAGACCCGTCAAGACTACTTCAGTAATTATCGGATCGATACCATTTAATTGAATTTAGATTTGTTTGGACCGTGTTAAGACGTGTTAAGATAATAAGAGTTACATCCCTTTGTACTATCGATACAACCTTTAGATACAAATTCTAAATCATTCGTCGCCGATAACATTTATAAAGATAAGATTCAATAAAAAAAAATTCACATTCATTTATCATTTTTCTGTTCTTTTCGTTTGATTTAATCATGTAAATCGGAAATGTGACTGTCATACTTTTAGTAGTCAAAAATATGAATACACATTAAATCGCTGGGCTTTTTGTTTTTATTCAAAATTTTGGTCAAGATTATTTGTACGATTACAAACTATATTTTCGTATTACACTATCAAGTGAAGTTGGATGAAAACGCGCCCGATATCAACTTAGGTTTATAATTGAAATCTTCTCGATCTTTCTGACAAAGATTTAATTAAGTTTTATTTATTTTATTACTTTATATCACTCAAGAGTGTTTTTCTAAATTTATACGCTAATTATCACGTCTTTTATTTGTACATTAGTATAATTATATTTTTAGATCTTTTTTCATCGCAAGTGTACCGGTATATTATATCTTACATGTACATGCGTGCGTCTTCAGTCGACTGAAATGTTAACAAAATTCCGATAAGTTTATTCCCTAATACATGTAATATTTGAACTCAGTTCTTTTAATTTGGACATTTTTTCATGCCATTTCATGTGCGCTTATGAAGCAATTTGACTAAAAAATTTCAGAAATTCGTACTCTACGATTTCTCTGACCGAAGTTATATTTATTTGTACGACCTAGTGCTTTAGCCAATTATTTATTCGTTCCCCTGTATATATTTCTGATTATTGGCATGGTTTTCATAAACACAGAAAGCATTTAAGAAGAGTACGTATTTTTTCTATATCTTTGAAAATCAAGGAAATGTGTCAAGATGACACTTGTGTCCCACTGGCAAATATCAGTAGACCAGAACGAAACTCAAACTTTACCTGTAACTCATCATGGTAGACTCACATACCAAAAGTCGAAAAAAAGTGCGGAAAACTGTTACTTTTACAAAATTTGCTAAGTTCAGGGAACATAATTTAGGTCAAATCAGTGGACCAGAACAAACTAAAACTTGACTTGTAACTAAACATGGAAGACTCATATACCAAAAAATCTTTTGAATATATGCAAGGATGTGAAAAAAGCGCGGAAAACTAAAGAGTGACGGACGGACGGATGGACTGAAAGACGAACGGACAGAAAAAACTATATGCCCCCAACAAAATTGGTGGGGCATAAAAATTAGCTGACATGGTACATTTGCGTGCCCGTGTGTTTGTGTTTCCTGTAACATAAGTAAGAGAGCCTTTATGTTTCATAATCCATGAAGTGTTTTAACAGATTATTCAACTTTTTTTATCTTCCCTTCTTTATCTTATACCAGATGTCTTATACCATAAACATGATAAATTTAGAATTATACTATATTAAATTGATGTTATTTTCAAGTTGGTCGTTTTCTTTTCGTGGCCTTATTCTGTTTAAACTCGGCATGTATATTTGTATATACATGTACAATACATGCTATAGATATTGTTTATTATACCATAATCTGACAGTAAACAATGCAAACAGAAGTATCCAACATAAACGCGATAGGTGGTGGTGGTCGTGTGTTACTCTTTAATCAATTTATATCTAACTGTGAACAGGCAAACAAAAATCTTTTGGATACAAGAACATTTGCAAAAATAGCGATTTTGATATATTATATATAGTTGAGTGTCAAATAAACGTTGTTGCGGGTTCAAAATAAAGATATTTCAGTCACTGCTCTGGACTTTATTCGAAAAATTCAAGCCTAATCCTTCTTCATATACTTCGGCGGAAAAGTATATTATGCCCCTTTCCTACTGGATAAAGTTCGTACTACATTCTTACTAAGTCCTAAAAAGTGGTAATAATACTTGTAAAACATAGGAAAGACTTGCTAGAAACTTGTATGGTCATAGGCTGAACTTTTATGGACGTGGTACGAACTTCAAGAACGTGAAGGACGTGGAATAATTTTGAACATGTTCAAAGCAAATGTAGTGAGGACGTGGAAAAGTCAAAACGTAGTGCAGACCTATATTAAGAACGTATTGAGAACTTGATGATCAAAAACTTCATGGACGTTGCCTAGACGGTATGATATTTTGTGCCGTTTATGCTACGTGGTTGCTACGTCCATAAAGTTTGCGCTACGTTCTTCGTACGTTTTCACTACGATTTCATATAACGGTATATTTTGTTCAAGTTTGTAGCACGACCATAATGAAGTTTCTAAAGCATCCTTAAGACGTCTATACAGTTTTTACTACGTTCGTCCTAGCGGTTTTAGCGCCGATTGTAGTAAGTTTTCAATGAATTTGTACATAGGGATCTGACATGCATTTAAATAAATCAGTTGTATCTTGTCCGCTGGAACAAGATTCTTTGATTCTGCATTTAAAAAGTTCCCAAAGGACAAGACTCTTCTTTAAATTAGTAGTGGACTTATTATATTTATATACCGATTATATTTTACTAACACTGCCAAAAATGTCAGTCCCCACGCCATATCTATCATAGATTCTGTATTTCCACATGATGAGGACTAAATCTGCATACCCACAAATGTTTAATAATGAAAACTGACAATTGGACATTTATCTGATCACTTATATAAATGTTCTAAGGATACGCTACGGGACCATCCACACCGGGTCGGGTTGGCCAGGTATGGATATTTATTTGTCCGGACTGATTTTCCATATGTATCGTTTTTTTCTTTTTTTCTTTTTGTACTTACTTATTTTTTTTATGTAGCTCTGTCCTGAATACAGCACAGGGGGTTTCCCGAATTATTTATTTTCTTACGAATGATACGATTACGCCATTCAAGATGTTAAATTTACCCATAGCGAACCGTTACAAATAGAATGGGTATTCTGTTTATTTTGTTAAATGGAAAACAGATAAACGACAGACCTGAAATAAAATTATTGGAACCCATCCCGATGCTGCATACCAAATATCAAGCAGATATGATTAGGCATGAACCATTTTCTTTTGGTGGGGGGGGGCTGGGATTTTTTTCAAAAAAAAATATTAATTCCAATTTTTACAGAAAAAAATAAAAATGCTCCTGATGGAGCTGAAAAAAAAATATTCATGAATTTGAAAAAAAAAGTTATGCTTCCTTTGAACACAAATGATAAAACCCCCATTTTTTTTTGCCTCGCTTCGCTCAGCATACATCACCTTATATTCATCATTGCCTTTTGCAGAAGTTTCAAATTTTGATTATAACTGTGATACGAATATTATCACTTTTGATATGTTTACGACATGCATACATAGATAGTATTGTTCTGTAAATAAAGGTAATAACAAAACTACCGAACTTGAATGATCAATCTCATAGTCCAGAGAAAATGACAAAAACGAATCAGTCATACCGGAGAATTGGTGGATCGCAATGGTCCTGACTTGGTACAGGCATTTCAAACGAAATGGTGGGTTAAACCAGGTTTTATGGCGCCAAACCTCCCTCTTCCATTGTGATCTTAGGATCCGGTAATGACTATAGATCACAACATAGTTGTGAGACACAATAGGGATATTGAGGTGATCATCTCAGTACAGCAGACCAGTCAAACACTAATTAAAACAATAAACTATCATATCTTTTAACTCAATTTTGAACTTTTCTACCAATGTATGAACCTCATCTGTATGACTCCCAATCAGGATAATTAAAAGTTACATTGCATTTCTTAGGCTTTGCAATGTGATTATTATAACCTTTTATACATTATAAGCACAATATTGTTGCATTATACCCATACAATAGTTGAGAAGGGTGTAATGTTTTTGACTGGTCAGTCAGTTTGTTTACCCGAGGGATCATTTCCATAACTGATTAACCCAAAAATATTGACCTTCAATATTTGGAATTTGTCATATGGTCGGGTACGTTTTCTGATCTATATATCGTTTACAGGTCTTAGTTGTTTCCAATGCTTTCAGAATATAGATTCTGTATCATTTTGTGATGTCTGTCAGTTTCCATGACCTTCAGCCGCACTTGGACCCCTTGGTATAAAGAACAAACATTTGAAGTGTGTACATATTAAGACACCGATATCCCACTTGGAAAATACAATTATATATATATTTTTTTTAAACCTCCCCATCCCACTGGTAGATCCAGAAATTTCTGTAAGACGGGACGTAGTGACTAGCATTGGTCATTCTTTACAGATTTCTTACATTTCCAACTGCATTCTTGTGTTGTTTTGTAGTTCATATGATGATTTTTTAAAAAAGAATAAATTATGAAATATAAATAATCAAGATTAGCTTTCAGGAAATCACAAGAATGGATGATTATGCATCATTTATTCAAGAGATTTTAAGGCCTTCAGCGATCCCCATATCTGTTTAGTATGCTACTTAACTCGCAAGATCCTTAACCATATCTAAAGGCTTGTTTTTATGATCCCTTATTGGCTTCAACTGGTACTTTTCTTTGTCTTATTTCAACCCCTGACTTGCTGTTTCGGGGAAATTAACTTTAGCCAAAAGGTACCCGTGTGATAAGTCCCCAATGTGACAAGGTGACCAGGGCAACTACAAATGAAATATTGCTTCCACTTCTAGTCTTGATAAGTGGTAGAATAAGATTTCACATGTTAAAAAAAAAGTATATTTATAAAAGAAAAAAATGGATTTTGGATATCCAGCAATTTGATTTTGTCTATAATGTGATTGTCCATTTAAATAAATATTGCTATATACTGAATGTTTATTTTGGGGGGATTCTGGCTTTTAATTATTTTCATCTCTTTACTTTGTGCTTTTATAATAGAGGTTGGCTGACATATTCGCCATATCTCCCTATAACCCATTTTTCCTATAAATATATGTATGTTTTGAATATGCATGTATTCAAAATCAAAATACAATAGTCCAATGTACATTTCATCTCCTACTGAGAGTTTGTCTGTTTGACATATTCCCCATATCCCAATTTTCTTAAAAAAAATATATGAATGTTTTGAATATAAACATGATAAATGTATTCCCAATTCACTGTTTAGGAATACAAAAAAAAAAGTTTTTAAAAAATCGGAATTTGTCTGAAAAAAATTTGCTTTGAGAAGAAAAAAAAAATTGTAACTTTGATTTGGACAGAAAAAAATATAATATCAGGAAACAAAATCCCAGGCCCCCCCACCGTATGAAAATGGTTCGTGCCTTAGTAGTTCCTGAGAAAACTGGTACGAACATTTTCTACTATTGGATATTAAAATCAAAAATTAACTCATGAGCGACAGATCTGTAATGAAATCCCTTAATACGTTATTGGAGCCCATTAAGATGCTGTTTAAATATCGAGAGGCTGTGATAGTAGCATAGGCGCTTGGGTCCAGGATTTTATTTTTTTGCTGTGTGTTATAAAGACAAATATATGACCCTCGCTATATTACTACGTCCAGTATATCGACAAGATGAAAATAATATGATACAGGTTAAACCTGATAAGCTCCCGCAGATAAAGTAACTTTCTTATATATATATGGTGCCTCATATCCATAATTTTGAAAAAGAACGAATCTGCAAACTGAACAAGGAAGTGAATTAGAATAGAATAGAATAGAATAGAATAGAATACTTTATTTCCTAATCATAGGGCCCTTTCAGGCATATAAAATTACAACATTAACATTCACACAACAAATACATTATTATGCATACATTAGACACACAACCATACATACTTGATTAAATGATTTTTAATTAGGACATTTAATATAGGACAAAAAACAAAAAAAAACAAAAACAACTATCAAGAGAAGAGACAGCCAATCAAACATGTTACTTAGTGTGTCTTTCTTTTTTCTAAACAAAGGGTTATATATTCTGATAACGAGGTCATAAATTTAATATCATCATTTACCATTAGCCAGATAAAAAATTGATCAGAATTTATGTTACTTAGATTTAGAAAGTTTGTACGGATATTACTAAAAAAACTTTTACGATCATTTTCATACATAGGACACACAAGTAAAAAATGTTTTTCATCTTCTATAGCCCCTGTTAAACACTTTTGACAGACTCTCTCACTGCGAGGAAGCACTATATTTTTGCCATTGGAATCACATTTGCGTTCATGGCGCCCTGTTTCAATTCTGAGTGAGTGATCACTTATACGGAATTTTGACAATGTTTGCCGCATATCTCCATTTTTTATATTTAGATAATTTTCAAAATCAAAATTCAACTTAAATTTAAAATATGTGTTTAATTTACCTTCGTCCTTAGCATACCGGTTTTTGATTTCGTTCCAGATGTCTAGAAAATTTTCTTTTATTCTCTTCTTTAACAAAAATCTTAACTTGTTTTTGCTATAACGTTTGCATATTGATGAATTTATACATAACTTTTCACTCAGAAATATAATATATGAATACCAGGAGTTCTCTTTCAAAATAGTGTTATTCTTATATTCGTTGTATGCAGATTGCATTAGCCCAGATGGCTGGTTTTCCAACCGATGCCAGTACATAAACATTTGGACTATAATGTCACAATACAATGGGAATCTCCCTAGTTCTGATAGAACTGCTATATTGGTAGTTTGTTTAGAGACCCCTAACAGAAACTTACAAAATTTCATGTTAAGCTTTTCTTGTTCCCAATCTTTGTATATTTCATACAAATTCGATTGTTTTCTTTTTGGTGTTACGTTTGTAATCCCCCAGTTCTCGCATCCGTATAAACAAATAGGTTTTATAGTATGATCAAAAATGTGAAGGAGAACCTTGATTGATGGAGATACCACCTTCATGTCTCTATATAGTTTAAAACTGGCCTTTAATGCCTTTTCATATAACTTAGACTTAGCTTCTGTAAAACGGCCAGTATTTGTCAACACGATACCAAGATATTTATAGCTTTTTACACATTCAATCTTTTGAATGCCAATTAGAAATTCTTCATTTAATAATTTACCAGAGTTATTAAATACGACAACTTTGGTTTTGTTAATATTTATATCTAGACACCATGTTTTACAATACTCCTGCAAAATATCGAGTTTATTTTGTAGACATCTTTTAGAATCGGCCATCAAGACTAAGTCGTCTGCATACAACAGGCAAGGGATTTTCCTGTTATCTAAAGTAACTGATTCTGACTTATCTAACAATTCTTGTGGTAAATCATTTATGAAAAATTTGAACAAGTTAGGACTAAGTACGTCGCCCTGTCGTACACCAACCTTGGCAGTGAAAAAATCTGTCATTTTGTTGCCCACTTTGATGCATAAAGTATCATTTAAGTACATATTTTTTAGTATTCTATAAAAATAACCACTAACATTTCTTTCAAGAAGTTTGAACATAATTCCAACATGGATAACTCTATCAAATGCCTTGCGAAAATCCACGAAGCAAGTATATAATCTTTTATTCCCTTGTTTTAGATATTTATCAATTATACATTTCAACACAAATATGTGATCTGTGGTACCAGATTTTTTTGAAAAGCCAATTTGACTTTCATGTATTACTTTATTATCTAACAAAAATTTGTCAAAGCGATTACAAAGTATTATATTAAAGAGTTTCCCAATACTATTATTAATAGCTATACCTCTATAGTTTTCTGGCTTTAGTGGATTTTCACTTTTATAAATTGGACATATATAACTTTTGGACCATTGTTCAGGGTACTGACCTGACCTAAAGACAGCATTGAACAGCTTCAACAGACTTGGGTTAATATAGGATTGTGATGCCTTGAGCATTTCATTACTAATATTATCAAGGCCAGGACTCTTATTATTCTTGAGTTTTGACATGGCTTTAGATAACTGACCTTGAGTTATTTCGAAATCCAATGGGCCAAATGTACCTATCCCATTTTCTAGTAATTTTGTTTTAGTCTCTATTTCTTTTATTCTATCTTGAATATTATTTGGAATAGAAGAAAGATTTGAAAAATAATCAAACCAGCTTTGACCATCAATGCCATCTTCAGGTTTCTCTGTCTTGTCACTGCGAAGTAAATTAACCAAGTTCCAGTACTCTTTAGGGTTGTTTGAATGCAAATTATCCAGCTTGTCTAAGATCTGTTGTTTAAATTCCCTTTTCTTTTTCTTCCTAAGTTTGGCATATTTTTTGTTCAGTTTAAAGAAAGAACCTCTTATTAATGGATCTTTAGGAAATTTAGACATGAGATTTGCTTTTTCATCAAGATGTTTTTTTCAAAACAGTTAGTTCTTGATCATACCATTTATTTCTGTTTCTTTTTCTATATTTCTTTTTTTCCTTAAAGATACAGTACATACTCTATCAAAGATGTCATGGATTTTATTGGTAGCATTGTTTATACCACATTTATCTAAATTAATTGTTTCTTCTAAAAAAATATTAATTTCTTTTTGGATTGCTGGATGGGAAAAAGAGTTTTGAAAAATCTGAGTACTCTCACTATTCCAAATATATCGGTTTGGAAAATCAATTAGCTTATCATTTATCTGTCTTTTAAAATGTGCCAAAAGTTTTAATGAAACTTTACAGTGACAGTCAGAGAAGTTTGCCTTAAAGTCTGAAACATGCATATATAAGATTTGTGGAAGCAGTGATTCAGATACAATCATATAATCAACAACACTACAACCATTTGGTTTATAACATGTAAAATTGCCATTACTATTTCCTATAAATCTTCCATTAAGTATTCGTAATTGGTGGGCAATACATATTTCTAGTAACTCTTTACCTCTTGCGTCAATGACACTATCTTGGCTGACTCTTCTCTCTGACACAAAGTCAATATTATAGTTAGAACCAATAAGTGGAATGTTGGTGGTGTCATCATTACTGATAAAATCTAATGCAGACCCTGTTCTACAATTCAATTTAATTGCTTCGGACGCGGACCTCGAAGAACGCATCCGTAAACAAAGAATATTTGTACTTTCATTTTCGAATGCAAAGCCGGTTAGAGAGAAAATAACAAAAACAATTTGTTTACTGAGGACAAAGTAAATATATTGCATTGGCTACTGGGAATGACATTTGTCTGCTGAATTTGTTTGGTTGATAATGCACCGCTTTTTTGGGGGGGTCTTGGTTTGCGTAAATTAGAATGACAGGTTCCCACGCTTCTGTCATTTTGTTTTGATAGACGCGACCTCTAGTGGACGCCAATAATAAAAATATCCCTGATGTCCTAATTTTTCATTCAAATTCTCTACATTTAAAACATTTCATAGCTGGAAATACTTGAAATAATTTATATTAATACAATAACTATGTTTATCATTTTTTAAATTGAGAAATTCCAAAAAAGGAATTTAATTTTGCATTCAGTGTTATTGGGGGTGGTACCTAAAATGTGTAACCCGTAACCGTACCCGTACCCGCACCCAGATTTGTCAAAATTTCACATAATCGCTTCGACTGTAGGGAAAACGTTGTCAATCATTGTGATATTTGACAAGAACCTTTAAGATATTACATTGAATGTTTATATGCCTCCAAACATCAAAACTGATATTCTTATTTTGATATATTTTCTGTTTTTACTCGATACTTCCATTAAAAATCTACCCGTACCCGATGACATACAGGGCCTTTTCTAATCAAATAAGAAACAGATTTGTTCAAAATATGACTGAAAAGTTACAAAAATATATCAGTAATTACTATGTGAAAGTTTTATTTGAAAACAATAACTACCCGTTTCACAATTTTACTTTATTTCGAGGGACCTATCGCGATTTTATCCATTGTTTACAAATTACCCGTGCCCGGAGAAAATCCGGGCCAAAGTAGTGATAATTTCTAATGTAAATATTAAGATAAAATAG
Source organism: Arcuatula senhousia (assembly GCA_963971305.1). Classification (NCBI taxonomy): domain Eukaryota; kingdom Metazoa; phylum Mollusca; class Bivalvia; order Mytilida; family Mytilidae; genus Arcuatula; species Arcuatula senhousia. The sequence goes on from OZ020314.1 coordinate 5,115,188, forward strand.
ATTCATATAAAAGTCAATTTCCATAATGTTCGTTATAAACATGAAATATAACATTAAACAATTACAAGAAACCAATTTTACGATTAATAATTTAGATTTAAAGAAGATAAAAATTATCATTTCTTTTGCACCTTTGTCTTAGTGTAAACTTCCGGTTACACATTTTAGGCACCAAAATTTTGTAACATCATCGATTTTTGAAAATAAGAATAACGATTTGAAAAACAAATGATACCAGTTCATTAAATAACTTATCGTTAATCTTCATGTGCAATTTCAGAAAGTTTCATCGCGTTTTCGCTGTTTACGAGCCAAAATTGAAAACAGGTGCGGGTACGGGTACGGGTAAATGAGCCAAAAATGGTACGGGTACGGGTACAGGTTACACATTTTAGGCACCACCGTTATTGGGTGCGGATTTTTGACTAGCTTATACGTCTTCCGGTTGAAGGCATCATACTCAGTCATTTGCGGGAGCTTATTAATATACACATTATTTATGATAAAAAGATAATCCTGGAACCAAACGCCTGTGATTAGTAGTTGCTGAAAAGCTGTTACGAAAATATTTTCTCTGCCCGCACGCCGACCGCCAGCCCGCCCGACATTCACTCTTTTATAGCCCGGATGTTTCCCCGGGGATGTTTCACTCTATTAAATCCGGCAAATTATATCTTGCCAGTACAATTTCGTAATTATACATTGAGTGTTTATTATGCATACATATTTTACAGGAGGCATGAATTTCTGGGCCAAAGATTTTGAATTGAATGCGTAGTATATGCTCGTTTTGTCTATCACAGACCAATGAAAGACGCTAAAGTTGTACGACAACAACCCCATACACCTTCCACGCCCGGTTAAAGAAATCCTTATCAATTAATAAAATATTCTGGTTTAAATAAAAGTAGATTTCTTCAAACCAACAAAAACTTTGAATATCTTTGTCGTAAATTCTACTATTTACAAGACCAGAATTCCTGGGTTCCCACCGAGTTCAAGATAACTTATTAAACAGGAAGTTGTAAAGTAACAGACCTATAAAAACGTCCCATTTCAAATGGTTATGATATATATAAGTTTTAATTTTGTTTAAGAGAAAACTGTCTTTCGCACGTTTTGTTTATATTATTAAACACCCAACAGCCACAATTAAACAAAAACAAAACCAAACACCCATAAAAGGATCACTGAACGCAACCATATTGTATTAAACAGAGTACATCCCGCTTCAAAGCTAAGGCAAACATATGCATAAATATAGAATTAACTTCGGGTTTAATTTTATATAATAGTAAAATATATACCGGTATTGCAAACTTTCTATTGACGTGCGTACGTGCTGTAAACTGGATGGTCGCAGTGCAGTCGCAGCTAGAACGAAGTGGGGACGTGAGGAACGTATAAGACACGTATTAAGGACTTAATAAACCTAGAAGAAACTTTGTCGAACGCTTTAAAGACGTTGTGTGATCTTTGTAAAGACGTAGAGAAATCGTAGTAAAAACGTAGAAGCAATCATTTTTATCCCGTTTTAACTACGTTCTAAGAACGTACTGAGAACTTGTTGGTCTTTGTCCCAATGTGGCGGGGTTATAATGAAGCGACTTCAAGGAGCTAAATGTAACGGCTATATTATTCGGGTTACTCTGGACCCTGCGCAATTCACTTTACAATTCATCTTGAACTTTTTTCTACAGAAAAGCCACAGAATCCATTGTTACCGCAGCTAGAAGTATACTATCAAAAGAACAAAGAAACTCATAAACCATGAATATATCAAAAATAAGAGAATATATTTAATGATGAAATAAATTTCCGAATATTTAGACTCGTCGTACATTAATTGGATAATTGCTCAATTTATTTGCAGCTGCATTGCATTCAGTTTCAATAAGCAAGTTATATGATAGGTATTTAGTGTAGGTCTATTTTTTACAATTTTTAAATGCGACAGTGACTTCCAGTTTGATTAAAATTATTAGAGAATGATAATTGAATAAGAATTTACAAAATCTATGAATTTAGGACTAGACCCCATTTAATTTACTCACCGTTGTGGGTTACAGTGCAGAACCAGAGGGGCCCGATGTATTGTGGTTGGAGCCTCCTCTTTTCCGGAAAATTTTGTTATTTTCAGGCAGATTTACGGCAAAATTGGCCTGGAAACTCCTTCCCCTTTTCGTACCCAGTACATTTTGTACGTAGCCCCGACAAAACCCCACTTTCAAAACTTTCTGGATCCGCCCTGTATTTTTTATTAACTAAACACAGTGTGTCAGGTACATGGTAAATGCTTTATGAAAGTATTTCAAAAATCAACATAAAACAATGACTAGCATTCGTTCCTGTTATTTGATTTGAAGGAAGCACACTAGACATTGGGGGGGGGCAGGGCTTTTGAAAATAGGGGACTAGACAGGTTTTGCAGTGTATCTATATGTTAATGAACATTGAAGAATGGCGGATCCAGCACCCGACCTCTTCCCACCTATATTTGTATCTGCCACTGCATTTCTAACAGTTAAATTGTATTGATCATGACCCTCAAAATTAATGATTTGAACACGCAATACGTACACATTGCAATCATTGATTGAGTTAGTAAAAGCAGGTTTTTTTATCCAAAGAGAGTATAACCGGCTAAATATAATTTACAAAATGTACCGCAAACTTAAAACAGTAAAAAAACTGACGTTTTTTGTGATTTTGACAAGGAGAAAAATAGAAAAAAAACAAAGACAACAGACTACATGTGGTATTAGACTCTTATCTACCATTTCCACCCGTTATCCTAAATTCTTTGTTACATGTATTTGTCATGCGCATGTAAATCTTTGACTGTCTTAAGTTTGCCAGTTCTAACGGTAGCCGGTTATAACCTATGAAGTTAGAAATGAAAGTTTCTTATGGTTGGCTCAAAAACAGCTGAATAAATTATAAGCAGAGTGCATGAGTTCGGCCAGTAGTCTCTCATAAATTGATATACAATTTTTAAAACAGATAAACTATCTGTTTGAATTTGCAATGTTGGTCGGTTAATTTCGAAAAATAATAAAGGGGTTTCTCGAATGACATTTGGCTGTTTCAAATCTTCAAAATATTAAAGATTTAACATAAAGTAAATCAGCTGAAAATGGAGTTTTTGGGTTTTTTTTTGGGGGGGGGGATCTAATGCTAAAGATGCGTGACCTATCAAAACTTAAAACCACTCTTACAAACACATTTTATCCCATATTTGTATACAGTATAATGGACTCCTTTGTTTCTGGTATTATACTATAACAAGAGTTAACACTAAAGTATGTCTCGCCTGCCGGCACCATCAGAAACAATAATTCTTCCGTAAATGACTCTTTTCAGTGTGATATGACCAGGTTGTTATGCAAGCACGTGCAGCGATCTTACACTGGTCAATTAACCAATAACCGGCAATTTTGGGGAGTCTTTTGGCTCATTCCGCTGCGCTCCACTCGAAAAAAGACTAAAAACTTTTATCACTTGTGAAAGATTTACCGGTCTTTTTTCCAAGAACTTATGTTAGAACCTATAATTCTTGCTTACTTCCACTATATTTTAAATTCATAAGGATTATAAGTTCCTGAGTTCAAAAGATGTTTATAGAACTTATACATTGCTCATATATCCAATAAATATAATCAAAATCACTCAACTTGAAAATCATGGTCAAGGTCAAAGGTTGGGGATGCAACTGTGCTAAGCTATTACTAGGGCATATGCATACCAAGTTTCATCAACCTAAGACCTATAGTTCTTGGGATATGGAGGTGCTCATACAACTTTTCCAAAAACGGTTAACGCAGACGCCGTCGTCGCTGGTGAATTAACACCTAAAAACCATGACACCTGGGGTTAATTAGAAGTATGATACTTCGATTTTCATGTAATTAAAAAAAGGATTGATAGATCGGGTCACCTAGGCTGGTACCCCGCTGTTATCTGAAGATAAATGCAGGTATTTGTCTATGTAGACTGGTTTCCGACTATCATACACCCTTCGGCTTAAATTGAACTTTAGTTACATTGTAAAATACACCAGATAAGTGGTAATGGATCTCCAAATTTGATGTATTGCATGTTATCCTGTCCCCGCAGTCTTTTGATTATCAAGCATTTTCATTCAATACTTTTGGTTATCGACATTCAAATGCTGCTCCTTGAAATATTGATATACAGCATTATAACCAAATTAACCGTTTTTATATCCGTTTTTGGTATATTGTTTACTTATAAATCAATTAGTATGATAAAACACGATAAGTAGGTGTTTAATTTAATTTGTGATAATGAATTTTATCTTAAGAAATCTCAAACATGATTGTCAAACGAGTGATAAGAACAGCATGGTACTATAGTCTTAGACGGAAGATTAATACTCTCCTGAGAGATAAAATTGGGCCTAAAATCATACCCGATTTATTAACACCGATTTCCTGTTGTATGTAGCGCTGATAATTCGGCTATAATTCTTTCGGTGTTTTATGTTCGATCAAAACAAGTCACACACACACAAAACAAACAAATAAAAAAATCACATAAACAAAGAAAAGATTAAATGCTTGATATATCTGCATGTACACTAGAACAGAAATAATGTTTAAAATGCAGCAAAAATGTACATCGGGTCCGGGATATAATTGAGTGAGTGGGTGAGCGGGTTGGTGTTTTTCGCCCTCCCACCACTATATATAGGTTATTTGAAGGCGATGAACATGAAAATGATGATAAAATGAACATGAAATGATGACGATAAATGAAATTCGGGAATGGGGTGAGAAACAATGCAAACAGTAAATTTTGAAGAACCACAGGGAAAAGGGGGAGAGATGGTTAGGGCGGAAAAGTTAGCCTATGTGGTCAATTGCTTGACGGTCCACAAAGGGATCCTTTTCGTGCAGGAAGCGTGATCCTCTCCACACACGTTTGCGGTCAGGCTTTCCGCATTATAGCCTGTTAACCCCGTCATTCATTAATATGACAGGCTGCTCCATTCAACCACCTGGGGCACACTTCTGTTCGTTTTATGGGCTAAGCAGCCTGACCCAATGTCAGGTTTCTGAGCGCTCTTTACCATCAAGCTTACCGCTGCTCTTGGTCTATTTCTGGAGATGATATTTAGCTAGTACTTTGGAGTCCATTGAATTGAAGATATTTTTGTCGGAAAATTGATTTTGATCATTCTTATTTTATTGTGTTCCTCAATAAATTCTGTCAACAAAATGTAACAACACCTTTGATGTATCTTGTACGGTTACATTGCTAGAAGGGGTCAAAAAGGGGCCACACCCCAAAAAAATCTACTTTTTTATTTGTGGTCCGATTTTCAAATTTTTTTTCATTGGAATCTTTGTTAAAATCCTTGTCTGCGTTTTTCAATCAGATTTGCAATATCTCATACTGTTTTCGAGAAATTAGGGGTCAAAAGGGCCAAAAACGCCATTTATAAAAGTTTGTCCAGGCAAATAGTTTTTTACCAATATTAAGTTGTAGTGGGCCAGCCAATTGTTATTAAGTTTAAATATGATGATTATATCCACTAATGGAATGTTGGTTTTGTATTTGGGGTTTGTGGCCCCTACTGTTTAAAAAAAAGGGCCAAAGGGGCTAAAACTGGTGGATTGACAAAACTGTTGTAGAATGTTCATTATTCATTCAATTTTGAAAATTCTTTTTTTGTTGAAGTGCTCATAAAATTCTTTCTACTAAATGTGTCAATGATTTTGATACGTATTTCACCATTACATTGCTACAGGGGGCTAAAGACAGGCCACGCCCATAAAATCAACTTTTTTATTTTTGGTCAAATTTTCGAAATCTTTTTTTCATTGGAATCCTTGTGAAAATCCCTGGCTGCGTTTTTCAATCAGATTTGCAATATCTCTTACCGTTTTCGAGAAATTAGGGATCAAAGGGGCCAAAAACACCAATTTTAAAAGTTTGTCAAGGCAAATAGTTTTATACTTAAAATTAAGTTGTAGTTATTACAGTATTACATGTATATAAATAAGGCTTTTGTATTAGATGTTGATGTAAATAAATATGTGTCAAAAATGCATTTTTAAGTCCACCACAGGATGCATGTGTCAAAAAACTTTGTAAGTCCACCATGGGTTTCATGTGACCAAAGCAATGGACTATCCATATTAGGCCTCCAACGTACAGGGTTAAACTTGTTGCGGTCGTATCATGCTGCGCTCGGCGTAGCTTTTTATTACAAAAATATTGTCGACTAGATTTTTGTAATCCATTGTTTCCTTTTGCGCCATAATTCGTATTCAGTTTAAGAAAATAATATCATAATATTCGGATATTTTTGACACGTTGTATTAACCTAAAAAACTGCATATGCACATGTAATTTAGAATATGTCAAAAGAAAAATGATCGCCTACTAAACGATCGCATATAATATAGATGTCAGAAAATTACAATTAGCTATGGAGTTTAATAGGTTCTAGTGTTGCATTATTTATTATCTTCTGTTTGATTTCTCTTTAATTCATATTATATATATTGTTTTATTGTTTTACATATATGTACACTGTATATGAACAGAAAATAAAACACGATGGAAAAGTAAAATAAATTGATCTTTGAGTGCATGTCTTGATAATCGTGTAAAAATAATAAAAATATAGCAATGAATAACAATTACATGTTTGTTAATATTGTTTAAACACTAGGAAAGAAAATTAATTTTCTATGAAAATAGCTCACACGGTACACAGAGCGGTACATGGTACAAGAATCGGTACACGGTACACGGAGCGATATACAGCACAAGGAGCGATACACGATACACGTAGGGGTACACAGTACACAGAAGGCGCACGGTACACGGTACATGGGTCACGGAGGGCACACGGTACACGGAGCGAAATGATCAGTACACAGTACATGTTACATGGAGCGAAATGATCGAACACGGTACACGGTACACGGGTACACGGTACACGCTAAATAGGGAATGTTGAATGATTCAGGGAGTGCAGTTTGCCATAAAGTTCTTAAAGTTATAGTAAACAGATAGTTACAAACGTTATACATATGATATTACAATAATGATCTGCTTACCCTTTCGAGGAACCTTCTTTTTTGTTTATGCCCCCGCGTTGGGGGGGACAAGTTTTACTCATTTCCCTCCGTCCGTCCGTACATCCGTCAGTACGAATTTCCGTCAACTTTTCTCAGTATGACAAAACAAATATATGTCATTAGCCATTTTGAGACCTGTAAGACATCTACTTCCTGTTTGAAACTTAGGTCAATATGACAATATGTGAACATGACTTTGAAAATTTCCGTCAAACTTTTCTCAGGAACAATACATGAGACTGTTTTGAGAATTAATAGGATTGTTAAGTATAACACACTATACAGTTTAGCGATTTTGAGACCTGTCGGACAACTACTTCCTGTTTGGGATTTAAGCCAATGTAAACATATGTGAACATGAATTTGAAAATTTCCGTCAGGCTTTTTTCAGGTACCGTACATGAGAATGATTTGAAACTCAGTAGGAATAATCAGTATGACAAACTATATGTCCTAAGTCATTTTGAGACCGGTCAGACATTTACTTCCTGTTTGGTACTAGGGCGATATAAAAATCAACTTGAATATATCCGTCCAATTTTTCTCAGAAAGTGTACATGGGTATGATTTGAAACTTGGTAGGATGGTTCAGTATAACAAACTGTATGCCCTAAGCAACTCTCAGGGACATCTATTTCCTGTTTGGGGCCTAGCGGGGGCACCCGTGTCCCATGGACACACTCCTTCTTTATTTATTTATATATTACTAAGTTTCGTTATGTGCATTGTGATTTTTATGTTTTGTGATTCTTCCTGCAGTTCTCGTTCGTGTTATTGTTTTTAGTTACCCTTTTGGACTTTTAATATTCCAACTTCATAGGTACCTTTTGCTTCTTTGACAATGTTCCTAAATTCATAAAAAAAAAATAATTTGTTTCAAATCAGTCTTGAGATCCATGTAGAACGAATTTTCTGTACAAACATGCAAAGGGTTTACGAACTTATGGACTATAAATGTGTTTCTCCATTGGTGTTAAGGAATGAAGAAACGTCGAATTTATAAATTCATTAAATACTTTTTAATTTTCAGAAGATGACTTTCAGAAAGAAACCGTCACAGAAACAATGAAAGAAGAGACCCAGACCACCTCGGCTTTAGAAGCGGAAGGTAATACTAGTACATTGTTTGTATTTCCCTCTTCTATGCAGCGACATAATCGTCTGTTTAAGATGTAGGACTTTTACAAAACATATGTGTAACCTCATCGGATAGAAGCATAAAACGATATACGATTATTCTAAACAAACATTAAATCTGGTCTTTGTTTTATTACTATGCAATGTCCTAAATGAGATAAGTTGTTTTGAATTAAAATACATTTGAAAAAAAATTGGTTGCCAAAATAATGGAATCCAATTTGAAATATTATTATCATGTAATGGTTTTTTGTTTGTTTTTATTGATGAAATGCATATTTGACAACAAAATAGTTCATGTTTAATAAACAAACATTGTCTTTTTCATTCAATTCATTTGAATAAACGTTCACTTAGTGTCTTTTCATTCATTTCTTTTTAAATATAACGTTAACTCTGAATATACATTTTTTACATTTTTCTTTTTTTCTTTAAAAAAGAATTACAACTAAAACTTGTTTTTATTTTTCAGATACCACTCATGCTCAGGCTCCAGTTAATAAATCACAGCTACCAAGAGAACGCAAACAGATCAAACAGATTGATATGTCAGGAGACTTATACGATTGCACCGCTGTAGATGATACATTCGTGGTATGTGACTATTACAATAACCGATTAGTCATCACTGATTCTGATGGTTCTAATATACGTGATATCCCTCTGTCTGGAATGCCATACTTGGTTACAACTATTGATAACACAACAGTAGCTGTAAATATAGGGACGAGAGATATCGATATAATAAACATCTACAGCGTTGACTTTATACGCAGGATTAGTGTCGATGGTGTCATTCGTGGATTAACATACAGTGAACCTTACCTTTACATCGGTGTTGAAGGTAAAGGAATACAGGTGATTGACCTTCACGGTAACAACATTAAGACCATACCAACGGGAAGGGACGTAAACCGTATGACTACAAACAAACAACGCATCTACTACTCAGATTATAACACAGTATCATGTGTTACACAATCTGAAGAAAAGATGTGGACAGTTGATGATCCTATGATCAAATACATTCAGGATATAACAACAGACGACACGAACATTTATGCGACTTGTTACTTCAGTCACACCGTGTTTGTGATTTCAACCGATGGGAAACAAATCAGACAATTGTTAACTGAATCAGACGGACTTAGATATCCAAAAGGAATATGTTACAATGGAAAATCAAAAACTTTAATGGTGTGTAACTATCAGGGTCCTGCCTTTTTGTTCAGCATTGTAAAATAAATTTTGGATTTAATATTCTTGATAAGACTTTAACAATCAATTTTCTTAGCTTGTATATGCATTTTTGTAAAATGATATTTGACATTTATCTATTATTATTGTTGTACACGTATTTTGACATGATATCAGTTAAATCTGATTTCTATATAACATGCTAATAAAATATAATGTATTAAAACTGCTACTTGACATTGCTGGATTAGGCTTTAACAAACAATTTTCTTAGCTTTGGTGTACAACATTGTAAAATGATATTTGACATTGACCTGTTATTATTTTTGTACATGTATTTTGTCATGATGTCAACGCATTTTGATTGAAACAGATTTGTGTATGCTTTTTAATAAAATATACTGTATTGAAACTGTTACTTAACATTGCCAAACAGTTACTGTCCTCATCTTTAAACTATATGTCATTTGAATTGCATTTGATGAATAAATAGAAAGTTTTCTCATTTTAAGCATATTAAGTGACGTTTTATTTTATTTCCTATGCACTAAAGTACATGCATTTTTACCATGAAATGTAAATTACGTGCACAATTTTATTACAAACGAGCGAATATCAAAATTCAAACCTAAACTATAGTACATGAATTTTTACTAGATAATGTAAATTATGTGCAAAGTTTTATTCCAAACGAGCCAATATCTAAATTCAAACCAAAACTATAAACCATTTTGTATCTGGAAAACAAAGGTGTGACAATCGAAAGCCGTAGATTCAAAAGTTCAAAGACATAAAATCATGACAAAAACACACTATACAAAGAACACATGATACAACCAAACTAGAATCAGCATTGAAATCAATTTTAACTACTTCTATGCTGCAGAAACATGAACTTAATAAAATCATTACTGCTCGTTGAAAGAAGAAAATAAAAGATGTTTTAGTCGCCAAAAAATTACACAAAAAAAAGAATAAGATAAAACGTTCTGTTTGGATAAATGTAACTCATCAGCGAAGATGTACCGGCCAGTATTGGTTATTGCAAATATTCAACAAAACAAGTTTACCTGAGGTATTCAATTTGGAAAAAAAAAAACATTTATTCACACAAAAAAAAAATGACTGCATGTCCACAATACTCAATGTGGTCATTATAATTTACATACATGTAGAAACATATAAAATACAAGAGAACTAAGAAAACACCTGACTATATATCATTTATTTACTTGACCAATCGTCCTTCGTTATTAAAATAATCGCTGTGTCTTGGACTGTATAAATGAAAAATAGAAAATGTGTTCATTTCAATATAAAAAATTATTGCAACAAAAGAACAGTGGTCCCACGTTTCAACCGCCATCTTAGTGACCGGAAATGACCTCAATTTGGTCAAAGATTCAGTTGATCTCTGAATGGGGCTTTGACTAAACATGGCGTTTTTGTATTTTGGTGTTTTATAAAATAAAACCTGCATGTAAAGAAAATATGTTGCTGAAGAATATGTTGTTACCTAGGTTGATAGACGGAGGCAAAGAGGCACCAATGGGGCATTTATGTGTCAAAAGTCCGTAAGGGAAATGACAAAACCCGTAAACATGAACGAAAACAGCACAATTAAACACAAAACACAAAATCAACCAAATTCAAGTCGACACAAGAGTGAACTCGGGTGCTCCTGAAGAGTAAGCGGTTCCTGCTTGCTATAGAACACCTGCCGGGCAACCAATTTCTAACTCATTGTGTAAAATCCGGTAATTGACGACAAAACAAAACCCTATGACAAACCAACATCTTCACTTATCTAGGAGATATAAATCTGATATTTATCTACGAGCGCATGGTGTCTACCGTAGAATTTCTTGAGTGCAATTGAGGAGCAAAATAGCTCTGAAGTAGCAATTTCTGTGTCAAAATGATCTTAGTCATAATTTTGATTCCAGTCGAACATTCTTTGGTTTGAAATTTGCTCCTAATGTTCGTAATGTTTCTACATTCTTTTGGATAGAGCAAATATTGTGATGTTAAAGTAGAAATAATAATTGTAGAATAGTGGTACCTTGGAAACACTCAAAATAAGCAGAAAAAAAACTATTTCAATATTACACAAAAATATATTTATTGCACTTAGGTAGCTTAAAGAAAAGTACTTGCACATAAATGCAAGAGATTCAGGTTCAAATCATGGCCTAAGTCTGATTCATTTCCAAAAAAAAACATAAAATAAACAACTTAAACGTACACAGAACACACTTAATGTCTTCACAACCACGCTATGTTTTGTATTACTAACAGAACCAAAGATCCCAATGGAAGGCAGGTTTGGTGCCAATTAAACATGGTTTAACCCAACATCAGGACCATTGTGATCTTTAATTTTCCGGTATGTCTACCTTGTGTTGTCTTGTCTATTGCACATTCTAGATTGAATCTACAAGTTTGGTATTGTCATTGATAACGGTACTTTTATTGACAATGTCAAAGCTTTCACATTTTTGTTGGACGGTCAGTCTTTTAAAGCTAATGACAATAATTTGTGGACACATTCTACATAAATTCTATTTTCAAGATTGTTTTATTTTCTTAAAGAAAAAAAAGGCCATATCCAATTCCCATTGTTTCACCTATGTAGACAAAAGGGAGGCTCTTGTTCATCCAAAAATCAAAACCAATCTCATCAAATGTTTTAAGGTCACAAAAATGGCAAAGACTTATATGAATAAAAGGTAAAATAAGCAACACCATTAGAAAGAAATTGGATTTTGTAAACCAATATATGAGCTTTTCAAGCAAAAGAGTTGCCTGGGCAGATATAAATGGCCCTTCATTGGTTGGTATTTAGTATCAAGTAAAAGATTTACATTCACAAAATGGTTAGACATGGTTGGAATACAATACCTAAAAAAACGACATCATCCGAAAAATGAACGACTACAAAACGAAGAAACAATCAACATAACCATACACACAACACAACACCAGAATAGCAACGACGCAAACGATAAATCGCATCGAGAGGAATTCAGGTGCAAGAAGCAAAGAGGCACCAAATTTAAATGTCAGAAGTCAAAACAGGCAATGAAAAACCATTAAAAATGAACAAGAACAGCACAACGAAACACAAAACACATAATCAACCGAATGAAAATCAACAACAGGAATTCAAGTCGTAACAAGAGTGAACTCAGGTGCACAGAAAGAGTAAACGATTCCTGTCTGCTATAGCAAGACTAGACTATATTTTCAAATTTTTCATTAAGGGGAATGTAAATTACATTTAATTTGATGGCTTATGGCCTTCACATGACAAATATAAATAATATGATAAAACAAAGGAAGTAAGTTTAAGATAAATTAAGGTTATTACAAAATTATCGAACTTAGAGGATGAATTTTAAATGTCCGTGAGAAAAGACAAAACAAGGAAGACCTACCGGGAAAATAGTCGATCTTAATGCCCTTGTCTTGGTTCAGGCATATCACAGGATAACGTCTGTGTGCGTGTCCGTCACAGTATATCAGCAACTATTTTTTGCAGGCATTTTAATATTTAATATTCAGCTTTATGTAGCAGTCTCTTATGGTGGAGTGCGTTTTAAAGTCTGTCGCTTATCCAGAACCTGTTTAATGAGCATTTAAATATTTATATGCGCCGGGCGAGTGACTAAAAAGTATATTTTAGCCATTATTTTGCTGGAATCTTCAACACTGCGTACATTTTTTTTCTAAAATCTTTACTAAACTAAATGTCATGCTGATTGTAATATACTTACCTTCATTGGCTTAAAGACATAGAACCTATCATTTTGGAAATTTTTAAAAAATACTAAAATTCACACTATTTGAAGAATACATTGTAAAACCTTTGAAGAAACTATTAAATTTTCAAAAAACCTGCCAGAAAGTATTCTTTTCGACGGAAAACTGATGAAAAAAAAACGCAGTGTCATAAAAGAGGACAAACTAATTATAGAATGCAAACACTTGCGGGTACTGGTAAACCGAGAAACATAAAGTAACCAAACGAAACGGAGCTGCACAAAAACGATATCGGTAAAGAAGGAAACGTAAACAGTAAAATTAGCAACCGAAATTTGTATTTAGAAATGAAACGAAATCAAGTCAAACAGGTAACAGTACCCAGTTTACCAACAGTACATATTTATGTTGGACAATACTTAATCAAAGCGAATTATTAAAATAAGATTATTTTATAAAAAACCTGCAAAACATTGAATTTTTATGTTGGTAAAGGTAAGTTTTAGATAGTATATTTTTAATATATGTACTTTTTATTCAATGTAAAAATTGCGAAATTGGTAGGTTCTTTGTCTTTAATTCAATGCTACAAGACTATTTACAATGGTTTATCATTGCAACGTACTACCAATGAGTCCAGACAAAACCTGTATAAAAGTTAAGACAGTCATTTAGGTTGCTTTTCTTGTTAAATTGAGTTAACCATGTTCCACTTTCTAGTTTACTCAAGTTAACTTTAGCCTTGAAAGAGCAATCCATGGTCTTGGCAATTTGGACTGCTCTTGTCCATGAAATGAACAGCTTAAGGCAGTCCAAAATTAACTTCAGGCCAGAGCAGTCGTAAGTTTACTTTAGGGAACTTTAGTTCGCTAGTGGACCAAAGTTAACTTTAGGTCGGAAAAGTCCAAAGTTAACTTTAAGGAACTTAAGGTCTCTAGCAGACTAAAAATAATTCATTAAGAATAAAAAAATATTCCTTAAATAAATAAATAGTGAAAATAGCAAAATATTTTGATATAAAATTTTATTTTAAAAATAGAATAGTACTTTTGAAACAAAAACATAATATTTATACATAATTCAAATAAATGAGCATTTTATAAATAATTAATTTGAACAAAGAAATATTCTTGAAAAATGTTTTTGTTGCCAAATGTTTAAAATATAGTATTTTTATTTTAAGTGAATAAGTAGTTGCAGTTTGCTAAACACTCTGTCGATATATGATTATAAAACAAATCTTTTAAAATTAACACATATTTTAATTAAATCAATAATTGTATCACTAAATATCGATCATCAGCAAAGATCCATTGGCCAATGTTTGTTATAGCAAATTTTCGACAAAACAATGTTTTGGTTTTCCTTCGTACACTTATTTCAAATCTCATTATCGTCAATTAGCTGGCATTTAAAATATTGAAAACATACCATCAAACAAAAAAATGAATGCGTGTCAACAGTACTTACTGGGTTCACTATCATTCAATACATAGAAACATAAACAAGATAGCATCTGCCTCATTATCATTTGCTTACTGGACTAATCGGCCGTCTTGATTAAACCGGGTTATGGCATTATAGGGGAAAATAGAAAAAGTGTTTATAAAATTATTGCATTTAGAGAACATCTGTCCCATGCTTCAAATTCATCTTAGTGACCTGAAATAACCTAAACTTAGACGAATATTTAATTGATCTCTTTATTGGGCTATGCCCAAACATAGCAATTTTGTATTTTGGTGTTCTATGAAATGAAAGCTGCAGATAGAATAAAGCTGCCGCGTAAAGAAAAATGAGAAAAAAAAGAAAAAAATGCCTTAATATCATTTGTTTACTTGACCAATCGTCGTTGTCTCTTAGACTGGGTTATATCATTATAGGGGAAAATAGAAAAATAAGTATATTTCCTTACAAAATAAAACTACAGAGAATCTGTCCCATGCATCAAATTCATCTTAGTGACCGGAAATAACCTTAACTTAGAAGAATATTTAATTGATCTCTTTATTGGGCTATGCCCAAACATAGCAATTTTGTATTTTGGTGTTCTATGAAATGAAAGCTGAAGGTAGAACAAAGCTGCCGCGTAAAGAAATATGAGAGCACAAAAAAAAAACATCTGCCTTAATATCATTTGTTTACTTGACCAATCGTCATTGTCTCTTAGACTGGGTTATATCATTATAGGGGAAAATAGAAAAATAAGTATATTTCCTTACAAAATAAAACTACAGAAAATCTGTCCCATGCCTCAACCTGCATCTTAGAGACCGGAAATAACCTCAACTGAGAAGAATATTTAGTTGATCTCTTAATAGGGCTATGCCCAAACATGGGAATTGTGTATGTTGGTTGTTCCATAAAAATATAAAACAGAAGGTAGTATGTTGTACGTTTTAGCAAATTAACTGTGAAAAATTGGTAGCTTGAAAATGCTCAGAAGGCAATACACTATTTCACTATTTATTGATCTTAGGTAGCTTAAAGAAAAGCAATTGTAAACAACAGCAAGATATTAAGGTTCAAATCCTGAATAAGTTTCTGTATTACAAAAAAAAACATATAATACGCACTTTAAACGTACACAAAACAGCCTTACATTACAACAGACACTTAATTATCACAAAAAAAACATAAAACAGCGAAACATCACAGAAAAAAACATAAAACACCTAAACATAACTGTAGAAGACACAGCTAATTTGTACAAAAGCCATTTTAACATCACAATGGGAAGGTATCAAACACAGACAATAAAAAAGGCAACCAAACACGGAAAACATACCATATAAAACCATAATAACAGTAACATACAGTATACTGTAACAAGAAATGAACCGAACTTGGGATTAGGAAAAATCTCAAATGTTCAGGAGTAACCACAAATTAAAGACGAGATGCAGGAGAAATGGAGAACCGCAATGGTCTTGACTTGGTTTTGGCTTTTAAAAAAGTTGGCTTGAAATACAAATCACCAAACTAGGTTCTAAACAAAACCAGAAAAATCTTAAAAATTTAGCGAGAAGTAGACTTAACTAACAAAGTTATCGAAAATAGAAATCTAGAAGAATAACAGAATATTTGGGCGTTGGAAGGCTCTTTTCATAGAGAACTTACGGATACATTGTAAGTTGTATATAAAATGGTCAAATTAGGGTGTCAGGTCAAAATATCAGTTTCAATCATTTTCTAGACGCCTAAACTAAAACATACATATATAATTTAATGAGGCATTCAAATGTTCAAAATCATGATCCGATCAAATACGAACAAAGATAAACATACACACAAACATCGGAATAGCGATTTCAGCTCTGAACGACAGTGAGCTCCTGTACAAGATCAATCATTTTCACTGTTTCATTAAAACGGTTTTTAATCACTAAACACATTTTCCGGCTCTTTTTTACATCATTTGCAAAATTGGCCTCAAAGAACGATGCTAGTTCTTCAAAAACAAATTTGTTGTCTCATGTTTGTTTACCTCATGCACGTTACTAACCTTAATGAAGACATATGAAAGAGAAGCTCAAAAGGGACATTTACACTGGTTCTTCTGAAAAAACAAAAAAAAACAAACAAAAAGGTTGTCTCTTGTTTAGGAAAGAAATAGCACATGCACGTTACTTACCTCAATAAAAAGAATGATAAGAGTAACTCAATTAGAATATATATATATATTAACATATGTTAACTCCAACTGTTTTAATTCTAATGTGCTGTATGGCAATTTCGGAAAATAAAATTAACATATACACATGTACACGGTAAATTTGACAAAATTAATAATGATCTTTATATTCAGTTTGTTTGTGTGTGTATATGATAGCAGTAACAAGCAAAAGCAGGCATCAAGCCAAATGCCTAGGCAATAAGGTTATTGCCTAAATTGTACCAGGCATTTAGGTTAAAGACAAGGAAATAAGCCTAATGCCTAAAAATCGAGACCGGCATTAGGCTTATTACCAAACACCTTATGTGTTATAAAACCGTCACATATTTTGGCTTCGAAAGATATTGGCTTTACAATAAGGCTTTATTTCATTAAGGTACTTTAGATATCACCCACATTTATAAGTTGGATGACGGAAAGATCCAGTGCTGTGTGTTGTCTTGTCATTTATTGTCACATGTATCAATTATGTTAATGGCATCTTTTAAATGCAAATCACAGAAAGAACATCATATTGTCTAATAATTGTAATCTGCTAAAGGTTACTTTTGATAATTGTGCTGCTTTAAGCCTATCCAAAAAGAATAATCATGACCAGAATTTCTGTTTTAGATTTTTCCCATTTTCATACCGATTCATCATTTCAGCTTCAATTTCCCTCAACTAGCACTAATTTCTTAAACAGATAGAGGTTTTTATTGATACATCAAATCTTCAATTGTAATGATCTTTGGTCGAATTTGTAGCTACTGTATGTAATATCATATATATTTTTATACCCCCCGCTTTGAAGAAGAGGGGGGTATGCTGCTTTACACTTGTCTGTCTATTTTTATCAGGTTTGATATGATACTTCAAATGCACTGAAATTTGAGAGTGATCAAATAGAAGGACATAATAATTGAAAAAAAAACCTACTGACTTTATAAGGTCTACAATGTTAAATGCATAATCTACTGTACTTGCTGCATTTGATTTCATACAAGTAAAATTTCCAAATAAATCGCCCACAAGTCTACGATATAAAAATCGGAGCTGGGAGGCAATACACATATCTATCATATTTTGACCTTGTGCATTAAATATTTTATCTATGTAGTTTATCTTTATATTAAAATCTGTATATTATAATTTTCGGGTAAAATAGTGTGAATCTCAAATTGAGGTTCAGTTTTATCTTCAATAAAATATGTTGCATTTTAAATTCTAGCATTTAAATCTTCAAGTATCAGAATAATACCTTTTCCTGAGATCCTTGATATTTCAGTTTTAAGTTTTGCAAAATCATCATCATAATAAGGGGAACTAACTTGGGGTGTTTAACATGCACAAATTATAAGATCATTTGAAAATCCAAACTCTTCATCTGACTTGAACCATAATCTAGTTTCAGACTCAGAATTGTCTATGATAGATATTCCTTTATATATACGTCGCTTTAAACTACAATTTTGAAATTGAAATAACCACTTAACTCAAGAAAAACGACGAAAAACGGAAAAATTTCGAACATTTTCACCTACTGATTACAACTTCAAAACGCATAGTCTTTTTGAATTTTCAGTATGCCTTGCACGCGAAACCAGCTTTAAACTTTCACAAAAGATGTGTTTTAGTAATACAAGTTTTTGAATAACTGATTCAGCGTCCAAGGCTTTGTTTCCGGGACAGATATATATCTCTCTTTTGCGCCATTGTCCCAAAGGCACAATGTAAAAATCATTTGCGGTGGTTCATTTCAAGCACCCTGTATTAAAAGATAAAATAAGCTTTTAAACTACAGACATTTATCTAAAACAAAGAAATATTAAAATTTTCAACAAGACATTTTGTGATAGAATTTACTTTATTTTAACTTTCGGGTTTTAGCGCAACCCATCCTTTTATATTTGACTTTGAGGAAAAACATTGAAACACCTTATCTTCTTGCAATGTTACACACGTTCCTTGTAAAAAAAAATGTAACTGAAATTGCTTCCATAACTAAAATATTAAAATAATACCATTTAAAGTACACTCTTTATATGAAATAAAAGAAAGATATATTTGCTAAATTAATACATGTCATCCACTTGAATCGACATTACATAATTACAACTTGTATCTGTACTACAATAACAGGAAATGTTTCAAAGTACTTGCATCCTTCCCTGTATATATTCAATCCATGACATATTATAACGAGGCAGCACAGAGACATGGTTACACGTTTTAACATTGTTTAGTCGAACGTGAGTAAATAGTTTTATTTGTCAAGTATTCATTTGATAATATTTCTATTGCATGGATTTTTATATAATATTATGCCAAACGAGGCATTTAAGGACAGATGTGTATTTGATATTTGTACTACAAATAAAAGTTAGCTTATTAAGTTGTAATCGAGTCTACTTACATTTATGATTATATACTGAGCGTGTGAGGTGAAATGATGTGTTTGGTTGATGTTTATGTATATTCAATGCACAAGATATATGAAAAATATGAACGTCTCCTGTATGTTTATAATGATGTAGGAATGTACATTGTACTTTCTTATACATGTTATATTACTTCAAAGACAAAATTGAGTGGAAAGTTGTAATTAACTAGAGCTGAACTATAGAAAAAATATAATAGCGATTGAAATTCAACAAACTTGTCAGTATACGGTTACATAAAGCAAAATGGCACACATGGGACTTTTAAGTGTCAAAAGTCTGAAAGGGGAACGACAAACTGGTTGGCATGAATAAGAACAGCACGAGGTAACGAAAACACAAAATCATCCGAACAGAAATTAACAACGCGAACTCAGCTCGTAAAAATAAATATTTTCTATTCACTCGGAATTATGGAGGTACATGTCACATTAACCATTTTTTTTCAGTCAGAGAGTTTTCTTAAAAATGTGTTAATGAATCCGCTTTAACAGGCGCTTTAGAAAATAACTTGAATAAGACGTGCATCCCACTTGGTTTTTGATATAAATAACTCCAAAGTCTGGACAACTTTCATTGAAATCTTTAAGAAAGCAACCAATTCCGAAGGAACATTATGTCTGTGCAAAAATTTGGTCAATTAAATTTTGTATTTTTTTATATTAAATAGGGCTTTTATCATGTATTAGAAAAAAAGAAAAACAGAGGCTTCCCAATTCGTTTTTTTTTTGTTTCTGATATTGAGAAAAGAACGACAAAAAGTGACATGATTATTCATATTTGGCCACAAAATATTTCCTTTTGTTTAAATAAAACATACCATTTTACATAATTCTTTGATATTTATTAGTAAGATAAATAAAAAAAAACTAAAACAAAATGTTCAAAATCAAAACCAAAGCAAAGAGCATGTAACAAAGATTTGTTTTACAGCTTACATGACTAGAAACCTTGGGAAATACATTTCTACGATAGTTTCAAGTTCAATTATGGCTTATCACATGAGCACTGTCTAGCACCTCCTTAATATAAAACTAGACTTTAATATGAGTTTGAAAATAGAAAGAAACATCACAAAGTTCTACTTGCTGATTGTCGTTTTGGTTTTCTGTGTTGTAAGAGTTGTTTTTGATGTCAATGATATTCCACCCTCTGCCTACTCAGACTTATGCCATTCCATCGCTTCATCAGTATACCTTTTGCTTTCTTCTTCACAAAACTCCGAATAGCAATCACAAGAAGAAGATTTGACGAATTGAACGTACATAACATACTTGACAACTACTAAACTAATAGATTTACTGAACCTCAACAGGCCAAGTATTTCAAGAAATTCAGTATAAGATTTAATTCAGAAAATCAAGTAAAATCAAGTATATGTGTACTACTGAATCGGCCTCGACGAAAAACGACTATAAATGAATTGAACTCTTGAAACCCTTTGAATAATTAACGAGTTCAATGTAAACAAGACTTGTCAAGTGAATTATTTCCATTCAAGAATTGATTGGCATAACTAGTGAATTCACACCAGATACAGAATTGTATACATTAGTCAATGAATCTAAGTCAATTTTGTAATCTTAAACGCCTAAAAGACGGTAATGCAATGTGTTATTTATATAAGCAAAACGTTTATTTAAAAAGTTTTCCCAGTACTGATACATTTATATAAAATAGTGCGTAACAAAAAAATAAGTAATAGAAGAAAATGATATGTATATATAAACGTAAATAAAAAAAAAATCCACAATGGAAAACAGCCAGCAGCCTTCAATGTGACCACCGGTCGATGCCCGCTGTTTTTTAATTGGCCCCTGGATTGATAATGAAATACATATGATTCAAGCCCAATCCTAAATTGCAATGGAAGACCCTCTTTTTGACAAAAAACATAAATTCGACTAGATACAAACATAAGCTTTAATAAAGATTCCTGTTTTCCTAAAATTCCTAAGATTAATGTTTTCCTAAAATTCGACAAATTCATAAATTATAAAGTTGACTTTGTTAAGTGTAAAACCACTTGAAATTTTACATTTTAAGGAAGAATTTCAGTTGAGGTTTAGAAAGGAAATGTTTCATCTTCCTTGTTTCGTTGAAAATTGTTCCAGTTATTGGAAATTTCATACCATATATATAGAGTATTTTAATGTTATAAAGTTGCCCTATTGAAAATAGATAATTAATCATAATTACCCCAAAAAATTGAATGTCAATCACAATTAAGATATCATCAAGTTTCACCTTGATCAAACACTATACATTGTTTTGTATTATGTTAAAAGTAACAACTATCTGAATAATTAACATGTTCTGTGTAAACACGACTTGTCAAGTGAATTATGTCCTACCAAGATGTGATTGGCTTTACTAGTGAATTCACATCAGATACAGATACACACTGAATCTAAAACTAGTGAATTCACACCAGACACAGAAACACAATGAATCTAAAACTAGTGGATTCACATCAGATACAGATACACAATGAATATATAACTAGTGAATTCACATCAGATACAGATACACAATGAATCTATAACTAGTGAATTCACATCAGATACAGATACACAATGAATTTACAACTAGTGAATTTACATCAGATATAGATACACAATGAATCTATAACAATGTAATTCACATCAGATACAGATACACAATGAATCTATAACTAGTGAATTCACACCAGATACAGATACACAATGAATCTATAACTAGTGAATTCACACCAGATACGGACATACAATGAATCTATAACTAGTGGATTCACACCAGATACAGATACACAATGAATCTATAACTAGTGAATTCACATCATATTCAGAAACACAATGAATCTTTAACTAGTGAATTCACATAAGATACAGATACACAATGAATCTATAACAATGGAATCCACACCAGATACAGATACACAATGAATTTATAACAAGTGAATTGACATCAGATACAGATACACAATGAATCTATAACAATGGAATTCACATCAGATGCAATTACACAATGAATCTATAACTAGTAAATTCACACCAGATACAGATGCATAATGAATCTATAACTAGTGAATTCACACCAGATACAGATACACAATGAATCTATAACTAGTGAATTCACACCAGATACAGATGCATAATGAATCTAAAACTGGTGGATTCACATCCGATACAGAATTACATACCAAGGTCAATGAATCTTAAATAATTTTGTCAAGTAACAAATTATCACTGAATGTGCAATGGCCCTGTACGATATTACATATCAGTTTTCGGTAATAAGCGAACTCGATTTGAATGAGCCTGCTAAACCAATAATTGATAATTGCGAAGAAATCTGCCCTTATACAAAACCCTTGTATTCAGGTTAACTGAACAATCATAACAGAAATCAAATAATCTAAATGGAGACAATGTTGTCTGACTCATATCATAAATTTGCATTCTGTTTCTATCCACCCCCTCTCCTGGTTACTAGTGTTTTACCTTAAATTTGTAGCGAATTAGCTATTTGTTTTCTTTAAAACCGACGTAAATGAATGTTTCAATCGTGTAAATTACATACCAAGGTCAATGAATCTTAATTAATTTTGTCAAGTAACTAATTATCACTGAATGTGCAATGGCCCTGTACGATATTACATATCAGTTTTCGGCAATAAGCGAACTCGATTTGAATAAGCCTGCTAAACCAATAATTGATAAAAGCGAAGGAATACGCCCTAATACAAAACCCTTGTATTCAGATTAAACTGAACAATCATAACAGAAATCAAATAATTTAAATGGAGACAACGTGTCTGACTCATATCATAATTTTGCATTTTGTTTCTATCCACCCCCTCTCCTGGTTACGTTTTTTTTACCTAAAAATCGTAGCGAATTAGTTATATGTTTTCTTTAAACCGGATGTAGGTACATTTATACTCAATATGAAAATACTTGCATTTTTAATTAAATGATAAACTATGATTGGGATGTCCTGAGGATGGTTTAGTTTTATGTGTTCAAATATTTTCGTTGAATCTCTTCGCTTTATTTCATACAAAATACGTTCCATGTGAATAAATGCTATCATCCTCTTGTGTTGATGCTATATAGACATGCTTTATATTGCCCCCCCCCCCTTTTAATTGATGATGAACGTGCTGATTACATATATATAATTATCATGTTTGCTATGCACTAAACACTAAACAGATGAAAAGAATACGGTTAAAATGAATGACAGATGCAATTAAAAACAAATTATTTAGACCGTTTAAGCACATTTATCTGTCCCTCGCAAAATTTACCTGTAGTAATTTTGATCCTTTAAATTACTTTAGGTATGCAATAAACACATATTGCTTATCAAATCTCATCGCATTTTTTGTTTCATAAAACTATGCAAATTAGTTCAGAGCACTTGGACCTTATACACAGATGCCATATCAGACGAGCACAATGCACGAAATATTTAAGTATGCATTTTATTCTCCTCTTCATACAGATGAGACCAAACATAACCAGTACAAAAGTGAACTTAGAGCGGACCTTTGGTTCACTTTTCTAGTCTGGTTTGGTTCACTTGACCAAACCAAGTAGCAGACCTAGGTCCATTTTTCTGGTCTGGTTTGGTTTACTTGACCAAACCAAGTAGCAGACATAGGTCCAATTTTCTGGTTTGGTTTAGTTTAGAAAATTTAGAAAGCAGACCTTACCTCACCACAAGTCGTGGTCAGTCAAAATTCCGATCTGGTCTGCTTTCAATAGTGAACCTAGAGTGGACCATACCTAGAGGGGACAAAACCTATGTAAACCAAGAGTCGACCAGACCAAACCTTAGTCTGTTCTGATTTGCTTTCAATAGTGAACTTAGAGTTGACCAGACCTAGAGCGGACCAAACCTAAGTTTGGGTGGTCTGCTTTCAATAATGAACCAAGAGTGGACAAGACCTAGAGCGGAGCAATTCTAAGTCTGCTCTAAGGTTAGTCCAATCAAGGATTAGTAATTTCTTTATAGGTCTGGTCTGTCAGAGTGAACCATAACTAGGGCAATGTTTGCTTTTGGAGTGAACTTGAGAGCAGTTTACTGAAACCAAACCAGACCAGAAAAAAACCTCTGGTCCGCTTTTTAGGTCTGCTTGGCATACTGGTTAGGTTTGGACCCTTCTCTAGTCGTTTTATTGTTAATCAAAATCTGACAAAAGAAAACCCAGCGAATTACACAGATCTTATTGGCCATAATTTGACATGCATCGTGTTCATTTCCAAATCATGGTAACGACTTTAATAATCGTAAACTGTTACAAATCAGCAATATGCACTCTTAAAAAAAGAAAATCCTAGAGCCTTGGAACCCTAAAAAATGACCCTAGCTTTTATGTTTTGCATCTGTAAAGTACAAAGATCTTTGTATATCAGGTATGGAATTTATTGAAAAAAAAAACAGAAAGATTGAGACACTAAAGAAGTTCAATGCACACTGTAACCAAATCAGGCTATCGTGGGCCTCTTTTTATACTGTTTTTATGATTTGTACATATGTGTGGCTTTCTTAACGCCATAATGCAAACGCTGGTGTTTTACGCAATTAAAAAATCCATACATCAGACTTGGGATTAATCATATCACTATGAGACTCATTTTAAGACAAAACAAATTATAATTTGATCCCTATACTAGACTTTAGAACTTGATTATTATACAAAACAACTAAAAAGGTTGACAAAATTGAATTAAAAATGTATATGTTATCGACAGATATTAAATTTGCTTAGTTAAGGGTAAAAACCACTCGAAATTTCCCATTTTGAGGAAGAATTTTAGATTAGGTTTAGAAAGGAAATGTCAATAAGCATAGTATAAAGGATAATCTTTCATGTTTCTAAGAAAATTCATAGTATGTTCGAAATGTTCAATATTTGGGTAAAGCAGATCATCTCTCAAAAGTATCCAATAGGTGTAACACGCACCAGCCATAAAAAATATATTGGCCTAAACTTTATTGTCATTTTGATGTTAACGCAATGAAAAATGCCAGATATATTTATTCTGTGTGTAAGAGTTGAATGAATGATAACTATAAATGGATTGAAAATCTCTTAATGAAGTATCAAGCATATTTAAACAATTTGTATTATACCCATAAGAACAATTATAATGTTAAGTAAAAGTAAACATATATTATAGTTTGACCATTTATTCGTTCTAATTGTTCCTACTATATTAATAATTCTATACACGTTTCAATTAAGTTGGAAATAACAATACATATGCCAAAGTATTTGTTACGGCCTTTTATTTGTTTGAATATAACATTATTTTAGGCTAGAACACAATGTTGTTTGCCTAAAGTTGCTTAAAAGTAAGCGGAATATCCATTTAAAATAGCTTAATCTTTTTATATGTATTAACTAGAGTATCTACGGACAGTGACTGTTAAGACAACATTGCATATTCACTTAGCGTACATGTCAATATTTGGATATTTGGACACATTTAAATCTGTATTTGCTATATACCCCTTACAGTCCCGTATGTCTTCTCTCTTTTTAGTAAGAAACAGAGGCACCAATGGGGAATTCGAGTGTCAAAAGTCCGAAAGGGCTTCGACGAAACCGGTAAACATGAACAGGAACAGTACAATGATACACAAAATCAACCGAACTGAAATCGTAACGAGAGTGATATCGGCTGCTCTAGAAGAGTAAGCGATTTTTGCCTGCTATAGCAGACCCATCGTGTTTTCAATTTCCTATTCAGTGTGTCCAATCCGGAAAAGGAAGATAAAAAAACCGATGACAAACCAACATCTGCACTCATCTGAGATATAGAAATCCAATATTCATCTAAGAGTACATGATGTCTACCGTAGAATTTCTTGTGTGAATACAGCAACTGAGGAGCATCATAACCCTGTGTTAGCAATTTCTATGTCAAACGTGACGGTCTGCCGAGTAAATCGATGTAATTTCCACAAGCTCTGGAGTAAGAAATCAATTGTGATTTGAAACTCCATTCGCTGGAGCAGACAAAATGTTGGAGTGGACGGAATGTTGGTACACAAGAAGGAGAAGTTGAAGATTAGGAAGTTGAAGTCATAGAGCTTTGTTAATAGTTTTCCTTGAAAGTGTATTTCGAGATGTAGATTTAAATATGAAGCAGACTTCCAAAAATCCGTTGTGTCCTTTATCGAATACATATAATTGCTTTTATTTTGACAGATATTGTGGTACATGCATTTAGTTTAGTTTTCAACAGAACAATAAATAATTTATTATTTTGCAAACAAAGAACACAAACACATTTTAAATTCCATACAATTTAGTATAAAATTTATTATTATTCCAGAAAATACATGGGAAATATTTCATCGCCAAATACATTTATTATGTTTATTTCCGGATTAGACCAACGCCAAGTCGGTATTTGACAACGTGACGGGTGTACTATAGCAAACATAAAGTGTTTACTCTTCCGGGGCACATAATTTCACTCTCGTTTTGACTTAAACTCGCATTCAGTTTGCTAAATGTGATTTCTTTATTACGTTTTCTTTATTATTGTGTGGTTTGTTCCGTTTTTTTTTGTATGTACCGATTTTGTTTTTGTCTTTCGGTATAATGATTACCCCTTTGTTACACCTTTACGTGTTTCTTTCACATAACCATTGGATTCTATGGTGAAAAGTTTTGGATTGGTTATAACTTGTTACCGTGGCAGATCTCGAATGACACACATGGTCATTGTTCTTGTTCCCATTCTCGTGGTCGCGAGGATAAACACGTTAAATAAAACAAATAAAGAGAAAAGTTTCTCATTTCTCTAAAGTGAATCTTTAAAATGTTTTTGTAAGAACCTTTTAGTGGTTTTTAGCTTTTGAAAAGCAACCATTGTATACTTGCATATGGAATAAGATAATTAGCTACTGTAAAAAGTTGTAGCATGACAAAACTTTACATTGAAAAGTTATAGAACCGAACTGCTCAAAATTGCACTATATTGGGTTTGTTGTGCTTGTTTTTTTTTTTCGGTTTGTTTTTGTAGATTAAAGACATTTACTCTAGTTATAATGTTTGTAAAAAAATGAAAATGTTATAATTTATGACTCATGAATATTATCAAATAAAGTTGTCTTGTTAAAGGGTGAAACCACTTAAAATTTTACATTTTGAGGAAGAATTTCAGTTTAGGTTTAGAACGGAGATATCACTTACCATAGTATAAAGGATAAACTTCCGTGTTTAATAGAAAATTCATATAGTGTTCGAAATGATCACTCTTTGAGTAGAGCACTTCAAAAAATATTTAATAGGCGAAACACGAGCCAGCCGTAGCAAATTGTCTAAATTTAAACTTTTATTTTGATATTTGGTAAGTGGAACATTTCAAGACAGATACATGTATTTATATTTCGTGTTGATGATGAAGGATTGATAATTATTGACGGATTGAGAATCCCTAGCAAAGCATGAATAAATAATAGTGTTATGCCTTTAGAATAAAATAATAAGTACAGATTAAATAAACAATTTCCAAAATAATTGAAAGTCAATCAAAACGTTCACTTTGTTGTTATAGACGCGCCTTAGCTTATTTGTTGTTGTTCATATTTATTTAAAAATGTTTGAGATGCTAGTATTTGAAAATAAATATAGGTTTTTATAAAACCGACATCTCCAACCCTGTCATATTATACAAAAGTCAAACGGTTTCTAACAAAAAATATCAAGCACCGTAAACAGAATATTTATTATGTTCACACCGAGATTGACCATCAGTTTTTTACTAACGGGACGATTTTGCAAACATGAATTGCTTACCTTTTTCAGCACCCGATTTCATTCTTGTTCAGACTATCGGTTTACTTGCTTCGTGTTTTTTGTGTTCTTGTGTCATGCCAATCAAAAGGAAGTATATAGTTGTCACTTAATGCTAGAAGCCTTTGCGAACGACTGATTACTGAAATACTCGCTATTTGCCGTAATAATTAACCACCACAAGAATTAGCTGTTCCAGTTCAACCGGAGACGGTGCCTTCTTCCACTTCCGGTTGATTCGGGAGATGTATGAATCATATCATTTTCACGTTTAAGCTTTCCCTTCTTCCACCACGTTGATTCGGGAGATATATGAATCATATCATTTTCACGTTTTAGCTTTTTCTTCTTCCACCACGTTGATTCGGGAGATGTATGAATCATATCATTTTTACGTTTAAGTTTTTCCTTCTTCCACCACGTTGATTCGGGAGATGTATGAATCATATCATTTTCACGTTTTAGCTTTTCCTTCTTCCACCACGTTGATTCGGGAGATGTATGAATCATATCATTTTCACGCATTAAGCTTTTCCTTCTTCCACCACGTTGATTCGGGAGATATATGAATCATATCATTTTAACGTTTTAGCTTTTCCTTCTTCCACGACGTTGATTCGGGAGATGTATGAATCATATCATTTTCACGCTTTAAGCTTTTCCTTCTTCCACCACGTTGATTCGGGAGATGTATGAATCATATCATTTTAACGTTTAAGCTTTTCCTTCTTCCACCACGTTGATTCGGGAGATGTATGAATCATTTCATTTTTACGTTTAAGCTTTTCCTTCTTCCACCACGTTGATTCGGGAGATGTATGAATCATATCATTTTCACGTTTAAGTTTTTCCTTCTTCCACCACGTTGATTCGGGAGATGTATGAATCATATCATTTTCACGTTTAAACTTTTCCTTCTTCCATCACGTTGATTCGGGAGATGTATGAATCATATCATTTTCACGCTTTAAGCTTTTCCTTCTTCCACCACGTTGATTCGGGAGATGTATGAATCATATCATTTTCACGTTTAAGCTTTTCCTTCTTCCACCACGTTGATTCGGGAGATGTATGAATCATATCATTTTCACGTTTAAGCTTTTCCTTCTTCCACCACGTTGATTAGGGAGATGTATGAATCATATCATTTTCACGTTTAAACTTTTCCTTCTTCCACCACGTTGATTCGGGAGATGTATGAATCATATCATTTTCACGCTTTAAGTTTTTCCTTCTTCCACCACGTTGATTCGGGAGATGTATGAATCATATCATTTTCACGTTTAAGCTTTTCCTTCTTCCACCACGTTGATTCGGGAGATGTATGAATCATATCATTTTCACGTTTAAGCTTTTCCTTCTTCCACCACGTTGATTAGGGAGATGTATGAATCATATCATTTTCACGTTTAAACTTTTCCTTCTTCCACCACGTTGATTCGGGAGATGTATGAATCATATCATTTTCACGTTTAAGCTTTTCCTTCTTCCACCACGTTGATTCGGGAGATGTATGAATCATATCATTTTCACGTTTAAGTTTTTCCTTCTTCCACCGCGTTGATTCGGGAGATGTATGAATCATATCATTTTCACGTTTAAGTTTTTCCTTCTTCCACCACGTTGATTCGGAAAATGTATAACCCATATCATTTTCACGTTTAAGTTTTTCCTTCTTCCACCACGTTTATTCGGGAGATGTATGAATCATATCATTTTCACGCTTTAAGCTTTTCAGTCTTCCACCACGTTGATTCGGGAGATATATGAATCATATCATTTTCACGTTTTAGCTTTTTCTTCTTCCACCACGCTGATTCGGGAGATGTATGAATCATATCATTTTCACGTTTAAGCTTTTCCTTCTTCCACCACGTTGATTAGGGAGATGTATGAATCATATCATTTTCACGTTTAAACTTTTCCTTCTTCCACCACGTTGATTCGGGAGATGTATGAATCATATCAGTTTCACGCTTTAAGTTTTTCCTTCTTCCACCACGTTGATTCGGGAGATGTATGAATCATATCATTTTCACGTTTAAGCTTTTCCTTCTTCCACCACGTTGATTCGGGAGATGTATGAATCATATCATTTTCACGTTTAAGCTTTTCCTTCTTCCACCACGTTGATTAGGGAGATGTATGAATCATATCATTTTCACGTTTAAACTTTTCCTTCTTCCACCACGTTGATTCGGGAGATGTATGAATCATATCATTTTCACGTTTAAGCTTTTCCCTCTTCCACCACGTTGATTCGGGAGATGTATGAATCATATCATTTTCACGTTTAAGTTTTTCCTTCTTCCACCGCGTTGATTCGGGAGATGTATGAATCATATCATTTTCACGTTTAAGTTTTTCCTTCTTCCACCACGTTGATTCGGAAAATGTATAACCCATATCATTTTCACGTTTAAGTTTTTCCTTCTTCCACCACGTTTAT
The DNA here is from genome assembly GCA_963971305.1 of Arcuatula senhousia. NCBI lineage: Eukaryota > Metazoa > Mollusca > Bivalvia > Mytilida > Mytilidae > Arcuatula > Arcuatula senhousia. The sequence goes on from OZ020314.1 coordinate 5,145,744, forward strand.
TCGGGAGATGTATGAATCATATCATTTTCACGCTTTAAGCTTTTCATTCTTCCACCACGTTGATTCGGGAGATGTATGAATCATTTCATTTTCACGTTTAAGTTTTTCCTTCTTCCACCACGTTGATTCGGGAGATGTATTAATCATATCATTTTCACGTTAAAGCTTTTCCTTCTTCCACCACGTTGATTCGGGAGATGTATGAATCATATCATTTTCACGTTTAAGCTTTTCCTTCTTCCACCACGTTGATTCGGGAGATGTATGAATCATATCATTTTCACGCATTAAGCTTTTTCTTCTTCCACCACGTTGATTCGGGAGATGTATGAATCATATCATTTTCACGTTTAAGCTTTTCCTTCTTCCACCACGTTGATTCGGGAGATATATGAATCATATCATTTTCACGTTTTAGCTTTTCCTTCTTCCACCACGTTGATTCGGGAGATGTATGAATCATATCATTTTCACGCTTTAAGCTTTTCCTTCTTCCACCACGTTGATTCGGGAGATGTATGAATCATATCATTTTCACGTTTAAGCTTTTCCTTAATTACATTTTACACAGAAAATGACTAACCCGTTTGAGTAACTCGGAAGTTGACACAAAATCACGATCTTAATGACACGTGACTAGAAGCCGCAACATTTATAAAAAAACTATTCTGATTTATAGATGAATATGTAATAAGCATCTAATTGGCAAAGAGTATAATAAATTTCAAATTTCGAATTTCGATCTCCAATTCCCGAGTCTAGAAAGTCGAATATCGAATCTCGTATACATCTTCTTGGCTTTCAAGAAAATCACAAAAAGCTACAGTCTTCTTTATTGAAATACATACTTTTTTTAATACTCAAAATTTAGTGAAAAGATATGATACTTTATTGTTTTAATTAGTGTTTGACTGGTCTGCTGTACTGAGATGATCACCTCAATACCCCTATTGTGTCTCACAACTATGTTGTGTTATATGGTCATTACCGGATCCTAAGATCGCAATGGAAGAGGGGGTTGGCGCCATTAAACCTGGTTTAACCAACCATTTCGTTTGAAATGCCTGTACCAAGTCAGGACCATTGCGACCCACCTATTTTCCGGTCTGACCGATTCGTTTTTGTCATTTTCTCTGGACTGTGAGATTGATCATTCAAGTTCGATACTGTTGTTATTACCTTTATTTCCAATTTTTACTGTATCGTAGTTCAATCTTAGGGAACCAAAATTCATTCTAACTGTACCGGAGTTCACACGAAGTTCACTTTTACTGGACGGGAGTTCATTCTTAATGTGCCGGAGTTCATTCTTACTGGACCGGAGTTCACTCTTACTCTACAGGTGTACACTTTGACTGCATTAGAGTTCACTCTTATTGCACTGGAGTTCACTCTTACTGTATCGGAGTTCACTCTTACTGATCCAGTGTTTACTCTTACTGTACCGGAGTTCAATCGTACTGTACCGAAGTTCAACATTACTGTACCATAGCTCATTCTAACTGTACTGGAATTTACTCTTACTGTACCGGAGTTCATGCTTAATGTACCGAAGTTCACTCTTACTGTACTGGAGTTCAAACGAAGTTCACTTTAACTGTACCGAAGTTCACTCCTACAGTACCGAAGTTCACTCTTACTGTACCGGAGTTAGCTCTTACTGTACCGAAGTTCACTCTAACTGTGCCGGAGTTCACACCTAGTGTACGGGAGTTCATTCTTACTAAACCGGAAATCACTCTTACTATACCGGAATTCACTCTTACTATACCGGAGTTCACTTTTACTGCACCGTATTTTACTCTTACTGTACCGAAGTTCAACGTTACTGTACCATAGTTCACTCTTACTGTACTGGATTTGACTCTTTCTGTGCAGGAGTTCATTCTCACTGTACCGAAGTTCACTCTTACTGTACTGGAGTTCATTCTTATTGAACCGGAGTCCATTCTCACTGTACCAAAGTTCGCACCTAGTGTACGGGAGTTCATTCTTACTAAACCGGAAATCACTCTTACTAAACCGGAAATCACTCTTACTATACCGGAATTCACTCTTACTATTCCGGAGTTCACTTTAACTGTACCGTAGTTCATACTAACTCTACCGGATTCACTCTTACTGTACCAATATTTACTCTTACTGTACTGGAATTGACTCTCACTGTACCGAAGTTCATTCTTATTGAACCGGAGTCCATTCTCACTGTACCGAAGATAAGTCTTAATGTACCGGAGTTCACTTTTACTGGACCGGAGTTCACTCTTACTCTACAGGTGTACACTTTGACTGTATTAGAGTTCACTCTTACTGTACCGTAGTTCACTCTTACTGTACCGTAGTTCACTCTTACTGTACCGTAGTTCACTTTTACTGGACCGGAGTTCACTCTTACTCTACAGGTGTACACTTTGACTGTATTAAAGTTCACTCTTATTGCACTGGAGTTAACTCTTACTGTATCGGAGTTCACTCTTACTGATCCAGAGTTTACTCTTACTGTACCGGAGTTCAATCGTACTGTACCGAAGTTCAACATTACTCTACCGGAGTTCATTCTTACTGTACTGGAATTCATTCTACCTGTACCATAGCTCATTCTAACTGTACTGAAATTCACTCTTACTGTACTGGAGTTCATTCTTACTGTACTGGAGTCCATTCCTGCTGTACCGGAGTTCACTTTAACTGTACTGAAGGTCACACTTACTGTTTTGGAGTTAACTCTTATTGTACCGAAATCCACTCTTACTGTTTCAAAGTTTACTATTACTATACCGAGTTCATTCTTACTGTATCACTCTAACTGTACTGGAGTTCACTCTTATTGGACTGAAGTTCATTCTTACTGTACCAAAGTTCACTCTTATTGTACTGCCGTACACTCTTATTGTACTGCCGTACACTCTTACTGTACTACCGTTCACTCTTTCTGTACTGCCGTTCGCTCTAACTGTACTGGAGTTCACTCTTTGTGTACTGCAGTTCACTCTTTCTGTACTGCCGTTCACTCTTACTTTACTGGAGTTCACTCTTACTGTACCGGAATTCACTCTCACTGTATCGGAGTTCACTCATACTGTAGCAGAGTTCGTTCTTACTGTACAGGAGTTTACTCTAACTGTACCGATATTAACTCTTTCTGTACCAGAGTTCATTCTTACTTTACCAGAGTTCTTTCTTTCTGTATGGGAGTTCACTCACACTGTACCGTAGTTCACTCTTACTGTAATGGAGGTCACTCTTACTGTACCGTAATACACTCTTACTTTATCGGAGTTCACTTTAACTGTACCGTAGTTCACTCTTACTCTACCGGATTCACTCTTACTGTAACGAAGGTCACTCTTACTGTACCGTAATACACTCTTACTGTATCGGAGTTCACTTTAACTGTACCGTAGTTCACTCTTACTCTACCTGATTCACTCTTACTGTACCAATATTTACTCTGTACTGGAATTGCCCCTTTTGTACCGGAGTTCATTCTTATTGAACCGGAGTCCATTCTTACTGTACAGAAGTTCATTCTTACAGTACCGAAGTTCACTCTTACTGTACCGGGGTTCACTTTGACTGTACCAGAGTTTACTCTTACTGTACCGGAGTTCACTCTTACTGCACCGGGGTTCACTTTGACTGTACCAGAGTTCACTCTTACTGTACAGGATTTCAGTCATACTGTACCAAAGTTCAACCTAGCTGTACCGGAGTAAATTCTTACTGTACTGGAATTCATTCAAACTGTACCATAGTTCAATCTTTCTGTACTGAAACTCACTCTTACTGTACTGTGTATTGGAAGAACATCATATGATGTTGTGCATATGGCCAGGAAATTTTGATCCTCAATTTTACTTAAGGAGGCTGGGGGTCTAAATATTTTACATAGGATCTTTTTCAAACTTTTATAGTAAATTGACATTTGTATGAGCTTTGAAAATAAACAATAAAAACAATAGGTCACGGTGCTTATTTCTGAAATAATTGGGTTTCAATCTTTAAGAAATTTGTATAGATTATATAGGAAAATTTTTTTTAAAAATGCGTATATTTTTAAAACATGACATAAGAGTGTTTATAAATTTGTGTAAAATAACAAAAATGGGATATACTTTTGATTTCTATAATAAAAACATGGGGGTACGGGACCACTTTTCGGAATATTTAAGGAAAATATTTTTCTAATACATTTCTTTGTAAAAATAGTCACACATTTTCCCGCCAATTATCTCCCCTGAAATAAGATTTTTTTTAAGAAAAAAACGTAACATCTTTTGAAGTGTTTATTTTGTAAATTTTTTTTATTAATAAAATATACTAAGAAAATAAATTTTACATCATTTATGCTGTAACAAGTCTCGAAAACTGAAATATAGGCTAAAAATTTGCAAGATGACTGAAAAAGGTGCTCCGTATTAGAACCAGAGCCTCGATCCTTAATAAATTCAAAACGATACTATAACATAGTCTTCCAGAATTCCGACCAGTACCTCCCCGCGGTGGAAGACGGGCCCTGCTCCAGCGATAACAAAGGATACTCTGGAGCAGCTAACACTGGCGGTGGTGTGTCATGGGCTGGTCGACCCATGGCACATAGCGAGTCTAATAGTCGACGCAGAGGGGCTTTCCCCTAGTCGCGACTATAAATACCCATCTGTCTGACTATAACATATCTGGGGCTCGTTCTAACCTCAAGGCGTTGCTTATTGTAATTTAAATGCTTCTGTGTTTTGTTTTTTTTTGGCTGTGCTGTTCGTTCCTCTTTTAGTACGTGTTATATTGTTTTCATATATGATAACGCTTCGCTTACTCCTTCTTTTTAAAAATGTTTGTTAATTTTAAAACCCATACCAGATATTCCATACCAATGTACGCATTACTTTCTCGCACCGTGATATTTTTCCGTTGTAGTATGCATCTAAGTAAGTAAGCACTAAGTAAATTTTCGGCACATGTATACATCACAAAGACAAACATGAGCTTTATTGCTCTTAACCGACTAGGTAACAAATAACAAAGATAAAAAACACATACGTTACAAACACATATGTCGTACATGTATTAAATTAAACTTTTAGAAAATTCTAGTTTATCTTTTTTTTAAAACTTAATGATAATTTCTTCAGTTAATCCTATATTAAGTTACCTAAACTATGATTATGTGCCAAAGAGATGATAACTTTTAACTTCTTTAACATTATTTTTTTCATCGTAAATTGGATTCGTTTTATTGTTTAATGTTAGATTTAATGTTTATAGCGCTTATTTTGTAAATTGACTCTAAAATGAAACTGTTTTTACTTATTTTGTACACTCCAATATTATCAAAACTTTTGCCCGGATTTTCACCGGGTATGGTTTATTTGTAAACATTTGATAACATCGCGATAGGTCCCTCGATCGGTATAAAGTGAAATTGTGAAACGGATAGTTATTGTTTTATTTTCTTTAATAAATTGCTGATATATTTTTGTTGCTTTTAATTCATGTTTAAAACAAATTTGTTTCTCATGTGATAAGAAAAGGCCCTGTATGTCATCGGGTACGGGTAAATTTTCAATGTCGGTTTCGAGTATCTGTATCTGTATCTGAATTGGTACGTCACAGAATTCCCTTAGTTAGGGCTACCGTGTGATGGGGTTGGTCTGTGTTGGTCTAGTCGCGCAAACAGACGCGAGTTTTATACTCCTTTGTTTTGTTGGTCTGCACCACGGTGTCTTCCAGATGGTTCAAGTCTATAGCGGTGCGAACGAATAAAGAGTTTCTATATTGTTCAGTTTTGCTTGGTGGGATTTTGACTGTTCGGCTATTGTTTCTTACTTGTTTGTCTATAATGTTTGAAGCGACACAGTCCTTGTAGTTTGTTGCTTAAATATGTCTCTTAGGTCTTTGCTACGTAATCAGATCTTCAGTTGGCAGCGCTGGTATCTGCCCCTCGACCACTTTGTATAGAAATATTAGCCGTTGTTGTTGGCGTCTTGTTTAGAGTGTTTGTAATTCGAGGTCTTGCAGCATTTTTGTTATGATTCTGGCCCCTCTTCGTTGGATCGATTCTAGTTTATTTATTACATTTTGGGTGTAGGGATCCCATATATTTGACCCGTACTCCATGATAGATCTTACTAGAGCTATGTATGCTGTTTTTCGGCATTCTCTAGGACAATGTTTTAATTTTCGCCTTAGGAATCCAAGCGTTGAGTTGGCTTTGTTACATACATTATTCATATGTTCTTTCCACTTTAGTTCTTCCTGTATTTGTATTCCAAGACATGGATTTGATGTTACTTGTTCCAATATGTGATTGTTTAGACTATAGTAATAATGACTTTTACTTTTGAGACTTGGTATGTAACATTTTTGGCGTGCGGAATCGCATACCCCAGTTGTCTGCCCATTTTTTCCAATGATTGTTGGTTTTTTGTAAAATTGAATGATCGTTTTGGCTTTTTGGATATCTCTGTAGAGTAGGCAATTGTCAGCAAATAATCATACTGACGACTTGACTGCATTTGGGAGATCATTTAAATGGCGCAAGAAAGGTATGGGGCCAAGGACGGTACCTTGCCTGACCCCTGATTATACAGGTGTATCTTTTGAGTGTTCTCCTAGCTGTACTCTCATTTGGCGTTCAGTTAGGAATGATGTTAGCCCTTTATGTATGTTACCTCGAATTCCGTGCTGATGAACTTTGTGGAGTAGTCTTTCGTGGGGGAATAGTATCGAAAGCCTTGGAAAAATCCAGGATAGCGATGTCGACTTGGTTTACTTGGTCATAGGATTTTAACATAACGTCGATGGTGATTGCAAATTGGGTTTCGCACGAATAACCAGACCTGAATCGGATTCCGTGGTTGAGTGATTGTAAGACTTTATGGCGTTCAGGGTGTTTCAGCATGTGACGGCAGATGATATGCTCCAGTAACTTACATGTAATTTTCTGCTGAGTGCCTATCTCCTTTTTCGAATATACATGAAATGTTTGCGTTTTTCCAGTCTGATGGTAATGAGCCGGTATCTAGTGACAATTAAAATATTGGTTCTAGGTGTACAGCACATTCTTTCAAAATTCTATTTGGTATATTGTCCGGACCGGATGCACTTTATATAGGCAATAAATATTTCGCGAGTTTTAATTTTCGCGTCCCGTTGTTGGTCGCGAATAAAGCGAAAATTAAATCACCGCGAAAATAACCACTTATACGGTATTTGGAATATGGAACTGAAACTTGGCTCAGTAGTTGCACATGGATGTAGATTCTGCCAAAGGTTTTGGAATTTTGATATGGCCCCTAGCGGCTGGGCTGCATAGGTAGCCTAAGGGCACATTCCTTCGTCACACAACTCCTCCCAGATTATTTAGAATACAGAACTGAAACTTGGCTCAGTAGTTGCACTATGGGTGTAGATTCTTACGAAGGTTTCCGAATTTTGATATGGCCCCTAGAAGCTGGGCTGCATAGGTACCCTAAGGGCACATTATTCCTTCGTCATGCATAATTCTTTATATTCTATCACTCCCACTACCAGGGAAAAGTCTCAAATTAATACATATACATTTGATAGTACTAGTAATGCTCATTATAGTCATAGTTTATTTCTTTCAATTATTTGCCCTTATACTATCAAACACTAGAATATCGCGGGGATATGCAGCGTGACTGCTTCAACTAGTTAGAGATGTTCTGATCAAAGTTTGAACCAAAATCCAAGCATGTCATTACATGTACATGTATATAACACAATGCCAAATTAAACGTAAAACATCGACTTATAAGTTTTTATACGACCGTAATTTTTTTTCGATCATATAATGTTACGGCGATGTCGACGTCGTCTGTGAACATATGATTTTTTTCGTAAACAATATCCCTTCAATCTACTAAAGAAAGCTTCCTATAGTATTTGGATGTTGTGGACCCTACCGCTTTACAAAAAAAATGGTCAAAAGGGGTTAAAATGAGTGTATTGACAGAATTCCATAGAATGTTTACTTTTATCCAATTATTTGTTTTACTCATGAAACTATGTCAACAAAATGTATCAATTTTTTATGTGTTTTCATCGCTTCTGAGGCTCAAATATGGGCCAAACCACCAAAAAAAACTTTTTAATTGGTGGTTCTGATTTTATTCGTCTGACCAACAAACCCTAGGCTGCTACAGGCCAACCTGGACCCCACATGGATTTCTACATAGTCACTTAGATGTTCTAAGTGTTGTAATTCTGTCAGGCCATCAATTTGATTTTCTAGCACGTTCAAAAAGGATCGAACAGATGCTTTCGCTCTGCTGAAGTAGGCTAAATATCCATTTCCAGTTCTCTGTTGAAAACATTGTACTCTGTAGCTTTTGTGTCTCAATTTTACTTTTTATTCCGACCTGTGTGGGGCCCCTGAGGGCGAATAGGCCCGCTAAGCTTGTCAGTAAAAGTCCACTAAACAGCACTCAGATACCCGACATCGGGGTCTGGCCGCTCAGCCCATTAGGTGTCTGGGATGTGTGCCCCAGGTGGTTGAATTGGACAGCCCTGTAATACTGAATGCCGGAGTAGTCAGGAAGCAGAGGTACCAATGGGGTATCCGAATATCAAAAGTCCGGCAGAAACAAAACCAGTAAACACCAACAGGAACGGGACAAAAACAGACAACATGTTAAACATGGAAACACAAAATAACTGAATATCAATCAACAACGCGAATAATGCGGAAAACCTGACCGCAAACCATAGTGGCCCAACGTTTGTGGAGAAGGTCACACTTCATGCACGTAAGAGATCCCTTTGTGGACCGCCAAGTAGTGCACCACATGGGCTAATTTAAATTTTCTGCCCCTACCCACCTCTCCCCTTTTCCAGTGGTCTTCAAAATTTACAGTTCCTTTGTTTTCTAATCCTATCTATCCCCGATTTTTCTTTCTCAGTGTGTGTAGGTCCAACCAGGAGTCATCATTGTATTTTCGACAGATAAGAGTTGATTTTGTGACACTGGGTAAGGGTTGGCTAAATCCCACACTGGTAAGTGTTCCAACTAGTTCGACCTCATTTCAGGTCAGGGTTCTTCGTTGTCTATATATATAATAGGTAAGGGTTTTCAATTTGTGCGAAATTTTTAGGGAAGGGTTTCGTCACCTATGGTGCGTTGTGGGTACATTGGTCTGTCTTGTGAGTTTGTTCGTTTTCCTCTTGGTTTGTGGTCGTATATTGTCTATATTGGGCCCTTTTTTGGCATGACATATATGCATGGGTCTGTGTTATGGATGCTGCCTCCTGAGCGGGTCTGTGACAATTCAATTTGTTGTTTCAATTAGTTCTTGTCTTGGTTATGACTGAAATATTGTTGACTGGACATAAAACAAACAACAAACAAACACTTTTTATTTCATCATCATATTATTATGGTCTTATCGTGTACTTATTTCAATTATTTCTTCTAGATAAGCCTTATATCCAAAGAGCTTTTTAGTAAAAAAAGCATGATTTTAAAGTAAATGTATGGTCTGTACGTTTGTCGATTCCTTTGCTGAAATTCCAAGAAAATCGCTATCAATGCACCCGCCAATAAACCATGTAATATTTAGGGGGCAACCATTTGATTTTATGGGAGTTTCTCTGATGAAACTTGAAATAATAAGGCAGGGCAGTGCTTTGACTTATTATGCAGGATGGTGTATTAAGTTTTAAAAATTAAACAAATTTATAAAAATGCGCGTGTGTTTTAGATACTTCTTATACGAACCATTGTTTCAAACATCAATATTTGAAATCCTTACCTACAAAATAAATAAAAAGCTACACCGAGCGCAGCATGATACGACCGCAACAATTTTGAACCCTGTACATTGGAGTCCCAATATGGATAGTCTATTGCTTTGGTCACATGCAGCCCATGGTGGACTCACAAAGCTTTTTGACACATGCATCCTGTGGTTTACTTTGAACTGTATATTTGACATGATATATAATTTCATTAACACCTAATAGAAAAAATCTTATTCTATATTCATTGACATTTTAACCCGTTTTAGCCCCTTTTGACCCTTTTTCTTAACATAACAAGGACCACCAACCCCAAATACAATAAAAAGCTTCCTCTAGTAGATATTATCATCATATTAATTAAAACTTCATTATAATTGGCTGGCCAACTACAGCTAATTTTTTTTTGTGTAAAACCATTTGCCTTGACCAACTTAAAAAAAATGGCATTTTTGGCCCTTCAACCCCTTATATCTCAAAAACAATAAGAGATATTGCAAATCTGATTGAAAAACGCAGGGTGGAATTTTCACAAGGATTCCAATAAAAAAAAGATTTTGAAAATCGGACCAGAAATAAAAAAAAAAGTTGATTTTTTGGGTGTGGCCCATCTTTGGCCCCCTGTAGCAACATAACGGTACGATATATACATAACCATTGACTCATTTAGTTGACATAATTTAATGAGAAATACAATAAAAAAAGAATTTTAGAAATCGAATGAATAATAAACATTCTACAACAGTTTTCACTATACACCCGTTTTAGCCCCTTTTGGCCCTTCTTTTCAAAAAAACAACAGGGGCCACCAACCCCAAATACAATAGGAACCTTTCTGTAGTGGTTACAAACATCATATCAAAATTTCATAACTATTGGTCAATATTTGCTCAAGTTATCGCACGGAAACCAAATGTCCCTATACGACGACGACGACGACGACGAGAACAACAACAACAACGACGACGACATCGCCATAACATTATAGTTTTATACGATCGCAAACATTTTGCGGTCATATGAAAAATGAAAGTAAGTATACTAATGATTGGCATTCGTAGCTAATCTGTAGCCCATTTTACGTTTGTTTCTGTCAAAAGTTCTTTCTGAATCAAAATCGATTAGACCCGATTCCTAGTGGTCATCATGCTGTACCTTGTTGTCCACAAGAAATTTTATGTTTGTGGATTTTGATCTCTATCTATGTTGTCTTAAAGCTGTTGTAACAACAACTACTTATCCTCCATTTCAGAAAATTTCCTACCCTTAATAGATCTATCACAATTATTTCATAGACATAAGATTATCTTGAATTGAACATGCTCGTTAAAGTTCTATTTATTTTTTTTTTGCGACGAGTATTGTTGTATTTCGTACTAGAGCTAACACAATTTTGTTTTGAGAATGAAAGAAGTGATATTTTATGTTGTCGGACTAACGTGGCGTCGGACTATTGGGGTGTCGGACTAATGGGGTGTCGGACTATCGAAGTGTCGGACTAACGGGGTGTCGGAATATCGGGGCTGAAATCGCTTGCTAGGATGATGTTGTTATTCTTGTTTTCATTCATTATATGTTGTAATGATTTTTCACTGAGTTCTTCTGGTGAGGTTTTATTTCTATGTGGCATGTAAAATGATCCTATTAAGAACCCTTGGATGTTTTAAGTTTGATTTTTACCCATTCAATTTCGCAGTTAGTGACATCTGGGACTAAATAAAACTAATTTGGGACATCCCTGCATTTTAAGCTGCTTTGTCTATTTAATAATTTGGCACAGGATACGATTACGGCAAAACCGTAACAATAAGAAATTCTTATTGTTACGGCAAAGACGAATATCGGGAACGGATGACGGGACGGACACCGAATCATTTATGACCGTAACAATAAAAAAATTCTTATTATTACGGCACTTATTCTTACGGCATGTACGATGTAATTGGCATAAGAGATTTAATTACCAAAGATAAGATATTTTATAGTTAACTTCTTTCGCTTTTAATAATAATATTTAAACTGATTAACAATATAAGAATAAATTCAGCTCATCGGCAGTTGGTATTGGAAAACATTCTCCGGGCTCTTCTCTTCGTTGAATAAAACTTTTTGCCGTAATGAGTGCCCCTGTTAAAGAAAACTCGATCTCTTCTGTATACACTCCTATGCTAACACTTAATATGTAAACAATGGACAGACCGGATCATTTTTTTTTGTTTTGGGGAAAATTTAAATCAGAGACCGAGATTTAAAACTCAAAATAGATGTAGACGTACAACTTGTTCTGTTGATGATCATAAAATCATTACCATCGTCTTTGATGGATGCCTTGAATGGTTTCACCAGAAATGCGCAGGATTAAAACAAAACCCGAAAACCGCGCATTTGAATAAATTATCAAAATAACTTTGAGTTAAATTAGATTATTATAATTTTTTGCTCGCTTGGATTGCATAAATTAATAAAATAATAAAAATGCCACTCTTCATTACATGGACCTATATCTATATGCCGTAATAATAAGTGCCGTAACAATAAAAACAATCTTATTGTTACGGTCGTAAATGATTCGGTCTCCGTCCCGTCATCCGTTCCCGATTTTCGTCTTTGCCGTAACAATAAGAATTTCTTATTGTTACGGTTTTGCCCAAATTTGCCGTAACCGTATCCTGTGCCTAATAATTTCCTTTTTATGCATCAATTTCAAAACCTCATCACTTAAAAGTCGCCCTTGAACATACTTAAAGTTAAGGGGTAAATTATAATTTTCACATAAAAATATAACCAAAATATGTTTTGCTTCCTCGGTCTTCTAATTCTACTTCTACTTCAACAGGACGAAGAACCTAAAGGATATATCTCCTGACTTCGACTAATTTGTTTGCCACTTGGGCACGAGTACGGGATTTTTATTCTTTAATTTTAGGTTAAAACTTCAATGCAGTTTTTATCTCCCTTTAATTTGTGTTGCTGTTGGACGTTTTTTTTTTTTTCAAATTGAATGACAAGATTTGAATGTATTAACACTTTAACAGTGAGATAAAGGTAATTATTTATCAAGTTAAATCTAAATCCGTGTTAAGGAACATATTTCTAACACTGATAACGTCACTTTTATCTATATATCACTTAAATCAACAAAAAACAATCTACTTTCGTTTTCGATTTAAAATTACATTGTACCTACATCTACATCTACATCTACATCTCTACGGCAATCCATCAAAACACTGATGACTATTATGCAGGCGCAGAGTGAACAGAAGGAATAATTATGAATAAATAAGTTACAAACAAAAGAAAAATGGGGTCCGATCGGTAGTCCGACGTATCAATAGTCCGACAGTCCGTTAGTCCGACAGTTCGTTAGACCGACAGGCTGTTAGTCCGACGGTTCGATAATCCGACAGTTCGATAGTCCGACAGTCCAATTAATTTCAAGTTGTCATATATATTTGTCTACGTTTTTTTATATTTGATAACCAATCATTGTTTAGTAATATGTGTCGTTATCTTTGTTGAAAACATCAGGAAGTGTAGAGGAAACCGGACTCAAAATTGAGAGGCAGGAACCAGTTGCGATAAGCTCACCAGCCTTTAGTTGAGGGGCTGACAGGGGGGACGGGGTCATGGGGGATATTAACGTTGATTTCGGACACGTATCTAAATTCATTTCTGTTTTTAAATATTTCATTTTGGATTCTTTTAAACATGACATACCATTTTTGCATACATGTGTATATGTGTCTATAACTTTCTTAAACAAGACCAACCGATGTCTGGCCCTGCGTCGCATGGCAAAACGTTGAACCATGTACATTCTAGGCCCAATATGGACAGTCAATAATTTTTCACACTTGCATCCTATGGTGGACTTACAAAGCATACATTTTTGTATTTGTCAAAGGCAACCCAATATTTAAAATATATTTAGAAATATAAAGTTTCTATTTTCCCCTTAACTTGTAAAAAAAAATTAAATTGCACCGTAATTAAAAAAAAAGTTACATTTTTGCTCTTTTTGGGCCCCTCATTCCTAAACAAAAAGAGGGGACACCCAAAATCAGCCATTCCCTTCCTTTTATGGTAAGTACCATTACTGTAAAATTTCATAGCATTTGGTCAACCCGAACAAAAGTTATTGTGGAAAAAAAAATAAAAAGTCGCTTTTTTGGCCCCTTTAGGGCCCATAATTTCTAAACCAAACAAAAAGGTGACACCCAATTTAAGCCATATCCTCCTTTAATGGTAAGTTACATTACTATTAAGTTTCATAGAATTTGGATAACCAGAACAAACGTTATCATGGTTATTGTGGAAACAAATAACAAATTCGCCTTTTTTGTCCCTTTTCGGCCCCTAATTTCTAATCGAAAAAGTGGGGACACCCAAAATCAGCCATGCCCTTTCAAAACCAAAAACAAAACAAAACAAAAGTTATTGTGGAAACATAAAATTTCAGTTTTCCTTATTTCTTCAAGTGTATGCAATGAAATAAATCACATATTTGACAATGATAAATAAAAACAAAATTATTATGTAAATCCAACATTGACGTTTAAAACATTTTACTCAAATAAATGTGCGTACTTTACCCCGGGGCCGGGGCAATTGCGGGCGGGTGCGTCGGGAGAAGTCAAGCGGTCACAAAAGCAAAATGTATGAGTACAATATAACAAAATGTTTTGATAGGACTTTTCATCCTTTTCTTATATAGTTTATACATGCATATGCTTTAGAAATAGTTAACTTACATTAAAATTAAACTTTTCATATCAAAACGTCAAATGTGCGGTAAATGTGTGGTTCGATAGCCAAGAAGGATGTTTCATCCCTTTCTTTATATAGTTTATACAAGTATATGCTTTAAAATAGTCAATTTACATTCAAAGTAAAATTTTCATACCAAAACGTCAAACAGTAAATGTGAAAAGTAGTGAAAAGTCATTACACATGCATTTTCGGCATAAAAAATAAAACATTGCGAGGTAAAACTAAAAAAATTCAATATTTTAACTAAAAAATAATTTTTTTAATTCCGTTTTCTTTTTCCGTTTTTCCATTCCGTTTTCCGTTCCGTTTTCCGTTCCACCTTTTAGCAACATCCGCACAAAATAAGATCATCCGTTTTATCAAAAACTTAGATTTTTGATCGAGCATTAAATATCAAGTTTTTAATGAGATTGGGTTTTTAAATGTAAAAAACAGGGAACGGCAGTTGACCAACATGACTAAAGGCCATGCAAATTTACAGTTATGTTACTCACCATACTTTGTAAAGGAAGAATTAGGTTGAATTGGGGTGTCCCCTCTTTATTCCTTTACGGTAGAAATAAAAGACAAAAATAGGGCCGAAAAATGATACTTTGATTTGTTTTTCACAATAACTTTAGTTCTTGTTTTATATTCTTGTTAGATATAAGGATTTTAATTTTTTTTTTCTAAATATTCATTGTCAGTCTATAAATTGGGTTGCATGTGACAAATATCCTTTGTCAGTCCACCATAGGATCCAAGTGTCAAAAATTATTTACTGTCCATATTGGGCCTAAAACGTACAGGGTTCAATGTTCTGCCGTGCGACACAGGGCCAGACATCAATTGGTTTTGTTTCTTTTGGAGACACATACAATTTAAACGGGACATGAATGTTGAATGGAAAGTTGCCAAATAAAAAATGAAGGAAAATTAGCCATTTTGAACATCCTCAATGGTGTTTTTTGTTGTTGTTAATCAACCAACAAAATAAATTTAGATGAATGCCTCGCATGGCCATTACATTATGCAATTGCATGCAAAATGCAATATTTATAGGATAATTCATTGAGTCTAATGAATAACCAAAATATGATCACGAGTCAGTGAACGCACACAGATTTATACGAGTGCGCGGAACTTGTTCCGCGCACAAGTTAAATCCCAGTGCGCTCCCGCACGAGTGATCATATTTTGGTTATTCATGAGACCTAATTGATTATCGTATTTATTACATAGATAAAATGCCGCTAATAAATAGGTTTTAATAAATTTATTTGAATGGTGTATGAATTTAGACTGCAGGAGTCATGCCGACAACGCAATACAATTCACGACGTCATAATTGAGTTTGACCGGAAAGGACGCAAGAGTGAAAATATTTTTGTTATTGCACATTGTGAATTTACCAGATTTTATTTCACGGGGAAAAATTGGTATTTCATACGCATCTATGTAAAAATATCAATATGTTTTACAAGATAAAATAGACTACAGAGTATATCTTTACTTCTATCATATTTCTGAAAATAAAGGTAATAACAAAACTACTGAACTTGAATGATCAATCGCATAGTCCAAAGAAAACGACAAAAACGAATCAGTCATACTGGAGAATTGGTGGATCGCAATGGTCCTGACTTGGTACAGGCATTTTAAACGAAATGGTGGGTTAAACCAGGTTTTATGGCGCTAAACCTCCCTCTTCCATTGTGATCTTGGGATCCAATAAGACCAAAATCTGGAAAAAAATATTAGTCACTGTCTGGCCAAACTCATTTCTTTTGTCATGTCATTGTATTGTCTACTGGTGCAGTGCTTGGTATGGTACTTTTAGTCTGAACAAAAATATGTCATGTTATTGTATTGTCTACTGGTGAAGTGCTTCGTATGGTACTTTTGTCATGTCATTGTATTGTCTACTGGTGCATTGCTTTGTATGGTACTTTTGTCATGTCATTGTATTGTCTACTGATGCTGTGCTTGATATGGTACTTTTGTCATGTCATTGTATTGTCTACTGTTGCAGTGCTTGGTATGGTACTTTTGTCATGTCATTGTATTGTCTACTGGTGCAGTGCTTGGTATGGTACTTTTGTCATGTCATTGTATTGTCTACTGGTGCAGTGCTTGGTATGATACTTTTAGTGTGAACAAAAATATGTCATGTCATTGTATTGTCTACTGGTGCAGTGCTTGGTATGGTACTTTTAGTCTGAAAAAAAATATGTCATGTCATTGTATTGTCTACTGGTGCAGTGCTTGGTATGGTACTTTTGTCAAGTCATTGTATTGTCTACTGGTGCTGTGCTTGGTATGGTTCTTTTGTCATGTCATTGTATTGTCTACTGATGCTGTGGTTGGTATGGTACTTTTGTCATGTCATTGTATTGTCTACTGGTGCAGTGCTTGGTATGGTACTTTTGTCATGTCATTGTATTGTCTACTGGTGCAGTGCTTGGTATGGTACTTTTGTCATGTCATTGTATTGTCTACTGGTGCAGTGCTTGGTATGGTACTTTTGTCATGTCATTGTATTGTCTACTGGTGCAGTGCTTGGTATGGTACTTTTGTCATGTCATTGTATTGTCTACTGGTGCAGTGCTTGGTATGGTACTTTTGTCATGTCATTGTATTGTCTACTGGTGCAGTGCTTGGTATGGTACTTTTGTCATGTCATTGTATTGTCTACTGGTGCAGTGCTTGGTATGGTACTTTTGTCATGTCATTGTATTGTCTACTGGTGCAGTGCTTGGTATGGTACTTTTAGTCTGAACAAAAATATGTCATGTCATTGTATTGTCTACTGGTGCAGTGGTTGGTATGGTACTTTTGTCATGTCATTGTATTTTCTACTGGTGCAGCGCTTGGTATGGTACTTTTGTCATGTCATTGTATTGTCTACTGGTGCAGTGGTTGGTGTGGTACTTTTGTCAAGTCATTGTATTTTCTACTGGTGCAGCGCTTGGTATGGTACTTTTGGCATGTCATTGTATTGTCTACTGGTGCAGTGGTTGGTATGGTACTTTTGTCATGGCATTGTATTGTCTACTGGTGCAGCGCTTGGTATGGTACTTTCGTCATGTCATTGTATTGTCTACTGGTGCAGTGGTTGGTATGGTACTTTTGTCAAGTCATTGTATTTTCTACTGGTACAGCGCTTGGTATGGTACTTTTGTCATGTCATTGTATTGTCTACTGGTGCAGTGCTTGGTATGGTACTTTTGTCATGTCATTGTATTGTCTACTGGTGCAGCGCTTGGTATGGTACTTTTGTCATGTCATTGTATTTTCTACTGATGCAGCGCTTGGTATGGTACTTTTGTCAAGTCATTGTATTGTCTACTGATGCTGTGATTGGTATGGTACTTTTGTCATGTCATTGTATTTTCTACTGGTGCAGTGGTTGGTATGGTACTTTTGTCATGTCATTGTATTTTCTACTGGTGCAGCGCTTGGTATGGTACTTTTGTCATGTCATTGTATTGTCTACTGATGCTGTGCTTGGTATGGTACTTTTGTCATGTCATTGTATTGTCTACTGGTGCAGTGCTTGGTATGGCACTTTTGTCATGTCATTGTATTGTCTACTGATGCTGTGCTTGGTATGGTACTTTTGTCATGTCATTGTATTGTCTACTGGTGCAGTGCTTGGTATGGTACTTTTGTCATGTCATTGTATTGTCTACTGGTGCAGTGCTTGGTATGGTACTTTTGTCATGTCATTGTATTGTCTACTGGTGCAGTGCTTGGTATGGTACTTTTGTCATGTCATTGTATTGTCTACTGGTGCAGTGCTTGGTATGATACTTTTGTCATGTCATTGTATTGTCTACTGATGCTGTGCTTGGTATGGTACTTTTGTCATGTCATTGTATTGTCTACTGGTGCAGTGCTTGGTATGGTACTTTTGTCAAGTCATCGTATTGTCTACTGGTGCAGTGCTTGGTATGGTACTTTTAGTCTGAACAAAAATATGTCATGTCATTGTATTGTCTACTGATGATGTGCTTGGTATGGTACTTTTGTCATGTCATTGTATTTTCTACTGGTGCAGCGCTTGGTATGGTACTTTTAGTCTGAACAAAAATATGTCATGTCATTGTATTGTCTACTGATGCTGTGCATGGTATGGTACTTTTAGTCTGAACAAAAATATGTCATGTCATTGTATTGTCTACTGGTGCAGCGCTTGGTATGGTACTTTTGTCATGTCATTGTATTGTCTACTGATGCTGTGCTTGGTATGGTACTTTTGTCATGTCATTGTATTTTCTACTGGTGCAGCGCTTGGTATGGTACTTTTGTCATGTCATTGTATTTTCTACTGGTGCAGCGCTTGGTATGGTACTTTTGTCAAGTCATTGTATTGTCTACTGATGCAGTGGTTGGTATGGTACTTTTGTCATGTCATTGTATTTTCTACTGGTGCAGCGCTTGGTATGGTACTTTTAGTCTGAACAAAAATATGTCATGTCATTGTATTGTCTACTGGTGCATTGCTTGGTATGGTACCTTTGTCATGTCATTGTATTGTCTACTGATGCTGTGCTTGGTATGGTACTTTTGTCATGTCATTGTATTTTCTACTGGTGCAGCGCTTGGTATGGTACTTTTGTCAAGTCATTGTATTGTCTACTGATGCTGTGGTTGGTATGGTACTTTTGTCATGTCATTGTATTGTCTACTGATGCAGTGGTTGGTATGGTACTTTTGTCATGTCATTGTATTGTCTACTGATGCTGTGGTTGGTATGGTACTTTTGTCATGTCATTGTATTTTCTACTGGTGCAGCGCTTGGTATGGTACTTTTAGTCTGAACAAAAATATGTCATGTCATTGTATTGTCTACTGGTGCAGTGCTTGGTATGGTACCTTTGTCATGTCATTGTATTGTCTACTGATGCTGTGCTTGGTATGGTACTTTTGTCATGTCATTGTATTTTCTACTGGTGCAGTGCTTGGTATGGTACTTTTGTCAAGTCATTGTATTGTCTACTGATGCAGTGGTTGGTATGGTACTTTTGTCATGTCATTGTATTTTCTACTGGTGCAGCGCTTGGTATGGTACTTTTGTCATGTCATTGTATTGTCTACTGATGCTGTGGTTGGTATGGTACTTTTGTCATGTCATTGTATTGTCTACTGATGCAGTGGTTGGTATGGTACTTTTGTCATGTCATTGTATTGTCTACTGATGCTGTGGTTGGTATGGTACTTTTGTCATGTCATTGTATTGTCTACTGGTGCAGTGCTTGGTATGGTACTTTTGTAAAGTCATTGTATTGTCTACTGGTGCTGTGCTTGGTATAGTACTTTTGTCATGTCATTGTATTGTCTACTGGTGCAGTGCTTGGTATGGTACGTTTGTCAAGTCATTGTATTGTCTACTGGTGCAGTGCTTGGTATGGTACTTTTGTCATGTCATTGTATTGTCTACTGGTGCTGTGCTTGGTATGGTACTTTTGTCATGTCATTGTATTGTCTACTGGTGCAGTGCTTGGTATGGTACTTTTGTCAAGTCATTGTATTGTCTACTGATGCTGTGGTTGGTATAGTACTTTTAGTCTGAAAAAAAATATGTCATGTCATTGTATTGTCTACTGGTGCAGTGCTTGGTATGGTACTTTTAGTCTGAAAAAAAAATTGGTCTGGTTAAATCTTATTCAGTCTGGTGGAATTGAGAATTTGCTAGCCCAAATGTCCAGTGGCTGAAATAGTTTTTTGGCACAGACTGAATTAGTGTTGGGGGAATCGGAAATATTTCATAATCAACAACAAATTCAAATATTGACATTATTGTTCACTTTTTGTACACTGCTTTATATATATTATATATTGTATACTGATGAGCCTTGTTGCCTAAAGTAATAAAGAATTGAATTGAATAATCGATCATTAGAAATAATTGAAAGATCTCAAAAGATTAATAATCAATCATAAAATCAGACAATATTTTTTCATGAAAATGATAGAATTTACATGATTTATTCTCCAAATTAATGTAATTCTCGGTAATATTCACATAAATTCACTAAAATCTATTATGTTTTGATTAATTGATTATTGATTTTGAAATCAATTAGTAGCATTGGCAGTCCATTTCGATTAGATTTTCCGATTAATTGATTAATTGGAACATCATTAACAAAGATATATATTAAAATGGGTGGTGCCTAAAATGTTTAACCCGTACCTGTACCTGTACAATTTTTGGTTCATTTACCCGTAAATAAAGGTAATAACAAAATTTCCGAACTTGGAAAATCAATCTCAAATGTCCATAAGACGAGACAAACAAGGAATTCATACCGGAAAAAATGAAGATCACAATGGTCCTGACTTGGTACAGGCATTTCAAAAGAAATGGTGGGTTAAACCAGGTTTTATGGCGCGCCGCACCTGCCTCTTCCATTGCGATCTTATGGACCGGTAGTAACACACACACAACACGTTTGTGAAGACATAATAGGGATAATAAGATGATCATCTAAGTACAACAATCAGCAAAACACTAATCAAAACAATCATTAACCAAAACATTCAACTGAATTTTGAATTTTTCCACCAGTGGCTGATAACGAAGGAAGAATTTTTTTTAGGGTATATACCATCACATATGATCATAAATTTACTTGACAATATTTTATTTATTTCCAGGTCTTAATCATCGTCATGGCGACCGCTGGTACGAGTAATTATGCCCTTGACCAACTAAATGATCTGTTACAGGATGAAGTCCTTAACATCCTTCAGACATACTTCGAACTTAAGATAGTACAGATTGAAGGCGGGACATTGTTTTTCTTTTTACATAACAGGCTCCATGAACTGTTTCATTATTTTACAAAACAGCCATGTTGCAGCACTACACCGCCTTGTGCAGCAATCAGAATGAAAGGAACGTTAACGAAGGATCAATTCTTTCTGTTGTTCAGTCAGGGGACTGACACATTCAAGTCAGAAATCATTTGACTTAATAAAGTAAAAAAGTTTAGACTTGTAGCAGTCATTTCGTAGAAATGACACATTTAAGTCAGAAAAGTTCAGACCTGTTTAAGTCAAAAAGTTTTGATGCAACATGTTCAAAGGAGTCCTTTAATTTTAATATGGTCAGTATTCTCAATAGTTTTCTGCTCTCACCTTTTTAAAATAATATTTTGTTTCCTTGGTCATTGTTGGTATTGATGACACTTGTTCATTAGAAAGTAAGAAATATTTTTCAAATTAAATTATGGTGTCCGATTTTTTAGAGAGTAGTGATTATTTTTCTATTCAATGTGCATGAAAATACTATTCATTTCAGGTGAAAATGTTTTGGCGCTTGACCTGATTGGCAGGGCGTGTGGCATTTCATGCATGTAAATTATTTGACTTCAAGAAGTCAGAAAATGTTTTATACATATTTATCATGTTTATATTACTGACTTGTCTAAGTCGGATGAAAAAGGAAGACAACTCTTTTTTGCACTATAAATGACTTGTATAGGTCAGAAAAGAATTGACTTGCTAATGTCAGTCCCCTGACTGTTGTTTGAAACTGATTCATCAGTTAAACCTACACATGAAAAGAAGGAAAGGGGGAGAATAACTATTCATTGTATTTGCCCACTCTCACCAAACCGTTCTACAAAAATACTTGCACTAGATTTTACTCTTATCAACTGCCTTATAAAAACAAGTCGCCAGACACCACCTGCTGGAAACCCCCAATGGATTACAGAAATCATGGATGTAAGAAATTTTTTGAGTCATAAAGGAGATGCAAGTACCGTTACCGATCAGCAAATTGAAGAATGGTGGAAAAGACTTGAAGATGCTGCCATTAACATTGCTGGTACCGTGGGTGAAACTTATCAAGGAGGAGTTAAAAGAAGGATTGCTAGGATAAAGAAACGTCAATCTGAGCTGGAAGAAATGATGAAAGCACTAAAATCAAGACATGATGATTTGGAAAAGGTAAGGATAAAGTCAATAATTTGAGTGTCTCCTCGTTTTTAGCTAATGCCATCACTTGGCGTCCGTCGTCTGTCATCATCTTCGTCGTCTGTTAACAATTTTTCAAAAATATTCTCCTCTGAAACTACTGAACATAATTCAATGAAACTTAGTATGATCGACTGTTATGGTGTCCTGCAGAAAAGTTGTCTTTCGATTTTTGATTCGTTAAAAAATATGACTGCCGTTGCTAAAAATCTAAAAGATCGAAGTTGTCAGATGACCCCTTATAGAGGTTACAGCCCTAAAATAATGTTCTTTTCATGCTTTTGGCCTATGGAATGAAAACTAGAGCAGATAGCGAAAAGCTGTTGCTTGCTTAAATGTTCAGCTCATTTAGCTCCAAAAAAGTCTCCATAGGGTTGAAGTTGTCAGATAACCCATTTTAGGGACAACGACCCCTAAAATAAGGTTCACGTGTTTGTCCTATAGAATAAAAAAAAAACTATAGCAGATAGAGAGAAGCTGGTTACAGCTTCTAAAAGGTGAAAAATAGTGTTTTGGTCTATAGAATGAAAACTATAATAGATAGTCCAGAAAAAAGCTGTTGCTTGCTTAAATGTTCAGCTCATTTAGCTCTACAAAAGTCTCTATAGGGTCGAAGTTTTCAGATGACCCCTTATAGGGGTTATGGCCCTTAAAATAACTTTTTTTCTTGTTTTTAGCATACCAAATGAAAACTATAGCAGATAGAGAAAAGCTGTTGCTTGCTTAATTGTTCGGTTCATTTAGCTCTACAACAGTCTCCATAGGGTTGAAGTTGTCAGATGACCCCTTATAGCGGCTACAGCCCCTTTAAGGTGAAAAAAGTGTTTTTGACCTTAGAATGAAAATTATAATAGATAGAGAACAGCTGTTGCTTGCTTAAATGTTCAGCTCATTTAGCTCTACAAAAGTCTTTATAGGGTCGACATCAAGACCAGGTGAGTGATTCAGGCTCCCGGGAGCCTCTTGTTTAGTATGTGCTGCTTATTTTGAGACATGATATAAATATTAAAAGATCTGTCACAGCGCATTTAAGGCAGAATATGACTGCATTCAGCCATAAAACGCATTCCGTCAACCAGATATGAAATATAACCCATCAAAATCAACAAGGTTGAAACAGTATACCCCCCCTTTTCTTCAAAGCGGGGGTATAATTAAGTAATTTACGTGAAAGTTATAGATATTTGTTGTATATTGATATGGGCCGAAATATCTTAAAGACGAAAGGGGCAAAATCCTGGGATGAAAATTTCGACTAAAAAATTCTGGGGCAAGTCAGGTTCACAGCTTCAAAATTTTTATCAAAAAACGATTCCCATATTATATTCTAACCATGCTAAAGGAATATCACCGTGCCTTGATCTGTTTCATATACATATTTGAAAAACAATGAGAATTTATTGTTCAAATTATTGAATCTGAGTCTACCTGTTGACAATTTATGCCAATAATATTATTTGTATACCAAACACACTGTTGGCTCAGCAATTTTCTGTTAGAATGATATGTAATATGGCAATCGTTTTTAGATAAAAAAAATGAAGCTGTGACCCCGGCTTGACCCAGAACTTTTGCATCAAAACATTCGTCCCAGGATTTCGCCCCTTTCGTCCCTCAGATATTTCAGCCCATATCAATCTATATTGATTTTGATGGGTTATATTTCATATCTGGTTGACGAAATGAGTGTGATGACTGAATACAGTCATATCAGTATAACATATCTATAACTTTCACATACATGTATATTATTTAATTGATCGTGAGGAGCCATATTTCACATATTGTTCATGTTGTTGAGGGAAAGAGTTTTATGGCCGAATACAGTCATATTCTTCTTTAAATGCACTGTGGTGTAGTAATTGGTCTTTTCAAGCCAACACAATGCACAGACAGTTTAGAAATCTACAACAGAAGGGAGAAAGCAGTCCACTTTGTAAGCAGGTTGTCGGAAGTGGGTTCCAGTACTAGTGGAAATTGAAATACACTAAACTATTATCCATTGCTGAAATTATTAATTATCTTTATTGCATGTACTATTGAAGGTACCACATCTGAAATGTACTAAAACAAGTTGCAAATTTCTGTTTCCAAATATATATTTGTTGAAATAAAAACAAACATTTTTCAGCTTATTCCAAATGGCTTCATCGATCTTTAAGTTGTTTCATTTGTTTTTGTTTTTCTTGTAGAAAATGATAGATGCTCTCAGGAATCTTGGTGTACGAGTTGGTAAGTTGACTTTTAAAATTTGCATACAATTTTGATAAATTAAAGATTGCATGATACCTCTTACATTTGTACTAGGTAAAAAAATATAAAACTAGATAATGTGTCTATGAGCCACAGGATGGCCCTCCCGTTCTTGAAATATCATTGACCCTCAATGTGTATTACCTGGGATATGGACCTTTACCAAGAAATTGATCAAAAGTGTTCATGTGTAAAATATAGGTCGCTGTGACCTTATTTCTGATGGGTGGTGCCATGTACCAAGACTCATCGAGAAGTGAAATATTATTGACCCCTAACATGTAGTATTCAAGATATGGACCTTAACCAAGAACTTAACCAAAGTCATTCATGCGTAAAATATAGGTCACAGTGACCTCATTTCTAGTGGATGGTGTCACTTTACCCAAGACACATCTAGTGGTGAAATATCATTGACCCCCAACATCTAGTATCCAAGTTATGGACCTTAACCAAGAACTTAACCGAAGTCGTTCATGCATAAAATATAGATCACAGTGACCTAATTTTTATTGGGTGGTGTCATGTTACTTAAGACACATCTAGTGGTGAAATACCATTGACCATCAACATGTAATATCTGAGATATGGACCTTAACCAAGAACTTAACCAAGATCATTCATGCGTAAAATATAGGTCACAGTGACCTAATTTCTAGTGGGTGGTGTCACCTTACCTAAGACACATCTAGTAGTGATATATCATTGACCCCCAACATCTAGTATCCAAGTTAAAGACCTTAACCAAGAACTTAACCAAAGTCATTCATGCGTAAAATATAGGTCACAATGACCTAATTTCTAGTGGGTGGTGTCACCTTACCTAAGACACATCTAGTAGTGAAATATCATTGACCCCCAACATCTAGTATCCAAGTTATGGACCTTAACCAAGAACTTAACCGAAGTCGTTCATGCATAAAATATAGGTCACAGTGACCTAATTTCTAGTGGGTGGTGTAGCCCTACCCAAGATCCATCTGGTGGTGAAATATTGTTGACCCCCAACATCTAGTATCCGAGTAAAGGACCTTAACCAAGAACTTAACCAAAGTGTTACGGACGGACGTACGGACGGACGGACGGACGGACGGACAAGGGTAAAACTATATGTCCGATCCACATACGTGGTCGGGCCATAAAAATAGTTAAAGTATTATCTTCTGTGTCTGGTAACAAAGTGGTTTCTTATAGTACTTTTGAATCTAATTTTTCAAGAATTTGACAACTTAATTTTCTCGCCTGCGACTTTAGTCGCTGAAGGTGAGACATAGGATTTACTTTCCGGTGGCGGCAGCGACGGGGACGGCATTAACTTTTTTGTAAGACTTATGTGGAAAATGAATTACAAGAAAAGTATATTAGCTAGGCATATGAAATTTAGGATACAGGCAGTTTGGGTTATGGTCTACCCAATTGTTACCAGGCCGTCTGACTCTGACCCCAAATTCATGGTTCAGTGACTGTGGACTTAGATATACGGGCCAAAATACCCCTTTGTAAGACTTTTGTGGAAAATGAATTAAGTAAAAAGTATAATTGTTAGGCATCTGATAGTTGGTATACAGACAGTTGGGGTTATGGTCTTCGCAACTGGCACCATGCCGTTTGACCTTGACCCCAATACCATGGTTCAGCAACTCTGTGAACTTTTTGGCCAAAATACCCCTTTGATGATCAACCTATGTCTGGGGTTAGACCTTAAATGAGTTCTGTGATGGTGCCGACAGGCGACACATACTTTAGTGTCAACTCTTGTTTAAGATATTGGGATTACAAATTTTGGTTTTTCAAATATGAATAAAAAAAATGCTCGTCCACGTAAACAGGGGAAATATTTTAGATATCCTGATTTGTATATTTCAGTAAAATCCTGAATCAATGAACATCGTTTCACATATCAGATCATTAAAGTATGCTAAACCAATGTGGTTATTTTATCTGATTGAAAGTACTTGTTTTAAATTGTAGGTGAAGTTCCGTTTCAAATAACAAAGACAGAGTTCTTAAAAGAAGAGCCACAAATTAGCTTGGTCGCACCAGTCCTCTCATCTAGCAATGGTAAAATACATGAATTATTATTTTAGGAAACACGAAAACTGTTAGGGTACTGCCACTTTGAAAATATGATTGTTGAGACTAAAAAATGAGATGTGGAGCTATAGAATAAAGAAAAGGAAAAGTACATGTATAGTAGCATAACCTAGACGTTTAAATATGCAAATATCGATGGAATAATTAATTATATAAGATATGAGAAACTCTGTGAAAAATATACACGACATTTTGTATTATATTCTATTTCAAATTCACCCGCAGACATTTAAGTAAATATGCTTGTATTTTTAGCCCTAAATATGAGAATTGAAAAATCCAGTTCCAGCTGTTAATGAATCATTCCTCTTTCTTTTCAGATCCCAATAAGTGCACAGTAGTCTGGACCTTTTCAAATCCTGGTGACTGGGATGTCGAAAAGATGCAACAGAAACTGGAACAAATGAATAGGCTAGGAGATTTCAATATTCAATTTGTTTATCGTGGATCGTTGGTTATACATACCCAGGCAGATGCAACTGTCCTTTATCATGGAAAAAGTCTTAAAGATTCAATTGAAGAATTTTTGTACTTGTTAATAATGTCGCTCCAAATACAAGCACCAGGATCTGGAAGAATTGCGGTCACCATCTCAATATGGAGTCCCAGACTTAGGGACGGAAGTAAAAGTAATTTCTTAAAACACAACTACAAGTTTACATACAATATCGGTATTACGTCTCAAAACTGTGTTTTGTTTTGTGTTAATGCTAGACACTTTAAGATTGCAATGAAAGAGGGAGGTTTTGCGCCAAAACACCTTGTTTAACTAATATTTTTGATACCAAGTAATGCCCATCGCGGTCTTCAATTTTACTGGTTTGTTTTCCATGTTTTGTCGTTGCTATTAGACAATTGAAATCAATTCTCCAAATTCACTAGTACCGTTATTTACTCCAGATTTGGAAAAAAAACTTCATGCAAAAATCAGTAAAATACACAGTTACGGGGGGTTGCGATCATTAATCGTTTCTAAGCATACAATACAGGAACTCAAAAATAAAGGTAATAACCGAACTTCAAAGATCAATTTCAATGTCCAAGAGAAAGACAAAACATGGACAAATTTACGAGATAAATGAACATCACAATGGAAGTGATTTGGTGCATGCCTTCAAAAAGAAATTGCTAACTAAACTCTAATCCTCCGTTGCCATCTTGCCGCTGTCTGGAAGTAACATAAAACACAGCACGGAATAATAAAAATAATAATGTTACACAATTCCTACAAGTGTTTGCAAATAAAAATGTCATTGAACTGCAGCATGTTCTCATATTTCAGAAGATAAATATTATGGAACAGTTAGTGGTTCAGTTAAAGAAGATAAACAGACCAGTTCGTTGTTGTCTCTTAAAGGTAATAAATATGCATAGTTAAGGTTTCTTTCCACATCTGACATTTGTCACCAATATTTAGCATTCAATGTATGAATCAACTTTCCAATCGTCAACTTTCCCTTCTTGTGAAGCAACATTCCGTCCGCTCCAGCTTATGAAGCTTACATGTACGTATCTCAATTGATTCGTTATTCCAAAGCGTGCGGGACTTACATCAATTTCCTTATCAGAGCAACAGGTCTGGCGCAAAATATGCTCAAACAGGGTTATGTTGCTCCTCGGTTGCTATCTTCACTCAAGAAAGGATGGGTTGCGATAAGACCCATTTTCAGCCCACCGCGAAAGTCAAAATTAAAATTAAGTAAATTCTATCACAAAATGTCTTGTTGGAAAGGTTAATATTTCTATTTCTTGAAAATAAACGTCTGTAGTTGAATAGCTTGTTCTTTTTTTAGTAAATTATGCTTAAAATAAACCACCACAAATGATTTCACCATTGTGCCTATGGGAAAGTGGTGCATATGAGTGATTTATATCCCTCCCGGAAGTATAGCCTGCACGCGGAACCAGCTCCATATTTTATTCAAAAACTCGTATTACTAAAATACAAATTTTGTGAAAGTTTCAAGCTGGTTCCGCGTGCAAGACATACTGAAAATTTAAAAAGACTATAAATTTTGATCTTGTTGTCAGTATTTAAAAAATGTGCAAAAACACTCTGTTTTCTACGTTTTTCTTGAGATAAGCAGTCATTTCAATTTCAAAATTGTTTTTGAAAGTGATATATATGTATGATGGACCTTTTATAGAATCGTTAACACTGGCTTCAAGTATATAAGCACTAAATTTTGGATTTATTGAAGTCCTACCTAGAAATTTTCTTTAAATTAAGATGACATTTTCATTCAAAATGGGTCAACTTTGAACAAGATTTTCGAAGCTGTGTTCGTGCGAAAGTATTTAAAAGTAGTCTTTTATAAAAGTACAATCATTTTGCTACAAAAGAAGGTATAAAGTAACAGGATATGAAATACTTTTTATTTTTCGCCTATAGATGGGCCAAAATAAGGCCTTATCGCAACCCATCCTTTTACGAAAGACATTATGCACTTATAGACAAATATGGGATTTCGATCTCTCAGATGAGTGCAGATGTTGGTTAGTCATAGGGTGTTGTTTTGTCTTCCTTTACCAGATTTGACACGCTGAATGGACTATTGGCAATGCGACGGGTGTGCTATAGCAAGCAGGAACTGCTTACTCTTTCGGAGCACCTGTTTCTTTTTTCGACTAGAGTTCATGTTGATGATTGATATTCAGTTATTTTGTGTTTCCATGTTTTACATGTTGTCTGTTTTTGTTCCGTTCTTGTTGGTATTTACTGGTTTTGTCTCTGCCCTTTGGGACTTTTGACATTCGGATACCCAATTGGTACCTCTGCTTCTCTTAGCCAATCTTCATAGTAAATATATAATGTTCGAATACTTTGCATTCAATAAAATAATGATGTCGTAAAGAAAGTCCTTCTTGAACATATAATGAATATAGTGGATTGAGTCCTATAAATACTAAGAGTTTTTTGTTCATTTCAAATTGACATTGCAGTATGGCTATATACAATCCTACAAAATACAGCATAATATCAAACCAAAGTAATCTGGGACGTAACATGTCTCATAAAAAGTCTCAACATGTATACAAATGCGTCAATTCTAATCGCCTATGCGTAATGAATAACAACAAAATGTAACACGAAATCATATGAAAGATGAGCAAAATGCATGCACCAGCATTATAGAAATTTTGATTTGCCAAAATGAATCAAGGATATACCAAACCCACGGATGGACTATTACTATGTCACTTCGTTGCATAAAGGCTAAGGACAAACGTTAAACCACTTTTTTAGGAGTGCAGTACATTTAGCCTTTTTTTCAGAGGAAGAATGTCATAGAGAAGCAGTCACTAGATCAATCAAAGAAGAAACCCAAATAAGAGCTGATTTTCCAGCGGAAGGTAATACATGTACTTGTGCATTTTTTCCCCTTTTTAGCTCACCTGACCCGAAGGGTCATGTGAGCTATTGTCATCACTTGGCGTCCGTCGTCCGTCCGTCATCCGTCCGTAAACTTTTTAAAACGTTAACTCCTCTGACACCATAAGTCCAATTGAAACTAAACTTGGTATGGTTGTTCATTAGCATTTGGTGCTTAGAACTGATGTGGGGATTTTCGATTGGTTGTAAAACATGGCCGCTGTGGCTAAAAATAGAACATAGGGGTAAAATGCAGTTTTTTAGCTCACCTGGCCAAAGGCCATGTGAGCTATTGCCATCACTTGGCGTCCGTCGTCGTCGTCCGTCGTCGTTAACTTTTCTTCAAACTTCTTCCCCTCTAAAACGGCTGCTCAGATTCAAACCAAATTTGGTCTGGTGGTACTTTAGGGTATCCCCCACAGAACTGATGTGGAGATTTTCGATTCGTCGAAAAACATGGCCGCTGTTGCTAAAAATAGACCAGGGGGTCAGACTACTGTTTTTGGCTTGTAAATCAAAAAGTATAAGAGATAGATGAAATCTGATGCCACCTTACAGCTTCAGCATCAAAAGTTCGAAAAAAGTCTCCATTTGGTCCAAGTTGTCAGAGGACCCCTTAAAGGTAAAAAATAGCGTTTTTTCATGTTTTTGCCTTATAGTATGAAAACTATTGCGGATAGAGAAAACCTGTTGCTTGCTAAAATGTTCAGCTCATTTAGCTCTACAAAAGACGCCATAGGGTCGAAGTTGTCAGATGACCCCTTATAGGGGTTACGGCCCCTGAAATAATGTTTTTTCATGTTTTTGGCCTATGGAATGAAAACTATGGCAGATAGAGAAAAGCTGTTGCTTGCTTAAATGTTCAACTCAGTAAGCTCTACAAAAGTCTCAATAGGATCGAAGTTGTCAGATAACCCTTAATAGGGGTTACGGCCCTTAAAATGACGTGTTTTCATGTTTATGGCCTATAGAATGAAACTATAGCAGATTGAGAAAAGCTGTTGCTTGCTTAAATGTTCAATTTATTTAGCTCTACAAAAGTCTGAATAGGATCGAATTTGTCAGAAGATCCTTAATAGGGGTTAGGGCCCCTTAAATAACCTTTTTCATGTTTGGCCTTTAGAATGAAAATTATAGCAGATAGAGAAAAGCTGTTGCTTGCTAAAATGTTCAGCACATAATGCTCTACAAAAGTCTCCATAGGGTCGAAGTTTTCAGATGACCCCTTCTAGGGGTCACGGCCCCTAAAATAACGATTTTTCGTGTTTTTGGCCTATAGAATGAAAACTATAGTAGATAAAAAAACTGTTGCTTGCTTAAATGTTCAACTCATTTAGCTCTACAAAATATAGGGTTGACATCAAGACCAGGTGAGCGATTTAGGCTCCTGGGAGCCTCTTGTTGCAAATAACTCAAAAACGGGTACAGATATCAAAATTCTGGCAAGGGTAAAAGTGATCAGCACCTCATGATCTACCTATCCTGAAATTTTGAAGAAAATCCAACAATCCATGTAGGAGTTATTGCCCTTTGTGGATTTTTTGCAAATTTTGCACCTGTTTAGCTCAATATCTTGAAAACTATACAAGATATTTGAGAAATTTAAATTGCATATTGTTAAGCACATCAAGATCTACAAAATATGTAATAGGGTCAACGTTGTAGAACCTTTCCTTTTATGAGTTATTGCCCTTAGAACGTCAAAATTGAGCATTTTAACAGCATTTCCTCATTACATTGAAAACGTTAACTCCTCTGACACTTCAAGTCCAATTGGAACCAAACTTGATATAGTTTTTTATTAGCATTAAGGGTATAGAACTGATGTGGGGATTTTTGATTGGTCATAAAACATGGCCGCTGTGGCTAAAAATAGAACATAGGGGTAAATGGCAGTTTTTTGCATATAACTCAAAAACAGTGACAGATTTTTAAATTTTGATTGGGAACAAAAGTAATTAGCACCTGAAGATCTACCAGCTCTGAAATTTTGAAGAAAATCCAACGATCCATGTAGGAGTAATTGCCCTTTTTGTGGATTTTTGACAAATTTTGCACCTGTTTAGCTCAATATCTTGAAAACTATACAAGATATTTGAGAAATTTAAATTGCATTTTGTTAAGCACATCAAGATCTACAAAATTTGTAATAGGGTCAAAGTTGTAGGACCTTTCCTTTGAGGAGTTATTGCCCTTAGAACGTCAAAATTGGGCTTTAAAACAGCATTTCCTCATTACATTGAGAATGTTTACTCCTCTGACACTTAAGTCAAATTGGAACCAAACTTGGTATTGTTGTTTATTAGCATTAGGTGTATAGAACAGATGTGGGGATTTTTGATTGGTTGTAAAACATGGCCGCTGCAGCTAAAAATAGAACATTAGGTTAAACTGCATTTTTTGCTAATAACTCAAAAAGGGTGACAGATTTTTGAATTTCAATTGAGATAAAATTGATCCACCATATTGTCAGATGACCCCCTTATTATTTAACTTATAACCCTTTCAATGTCAAATAGATTTTGCCTTATAGCCTTTACTTCAGGCACATATGTCAGGTGAGCGATTCAGGCTCCTGGGAGCCTCTTGTTTGTTGCACCTTTCCTTCGATTTGAACAGCTAGAAGTTGCAAATAGAAAAAAAAAACTGAAATTACAGAGCTGGTATTCTGTACTGTAATATGACTCCTGTGATACAACACACATGACAAATGATTTCAATACAAAATATCTTCGTTTGTTGTCACAACGTGTTTGGCTATATCATGTATTTATTGACAAAATGTTCCTTGACCATAAGTGGATAATGTCCTGTGAGTCCCAAAAATTTATCGTTTGAAATCAATAAAATGCCCGTTAAACCTTTCAGCAGCATTTTAGATAAATTTTGCAAAAGGTATTATGGATGAACTTGGCACACGGGCAGTTCGTGGAGAAGACTTTTATTGTTTGTTTTGTTACATAAAGGCTCAGGACAAAACAAAAACACAAATATTGAGTCTTTCAGTACATTTTGCTCATTCTTATGTTTCAGAAGGTAAAATATATACAGAAACAGTCACTGAATCAGTTAAAAACGAGACCCAGACCAGTTTGGTTGTTTCTACCAAAGGTAATACTTGTTTTGTTTGAAAGTAAGACAATGAGACTTCGTAAAAAGTTCAATGACCGACGTGGTTATTATGTTTTTTTTCGTTTACTTCACATCTTTTAGTGAAAAACAGCTTGACATCTGGCTTATGTTGTTTGTGTGGTAGCCACTCCCTGAATCATTCAACGTTCCCTGGCACACGGTACACACTACACAATGAGAGGTACACGGTACACGGTTCACGGAGCGAAATGATTGATGATCGGTACACGGAGCGCACACGGTACACGGTACACAGAAGGTACACGGATAGACAAAAGGTACACGGTACATGGTACACGGAACGGAATCCCAATATTATATATAATATTGTAAATGTGCATGCACATGTACCTTATGCATTTTCGTCAAAGTTAGAATCCCGTTACTGCTATTATGTGGATAATTATGCATTTTACGACACGAAAATGTCTACCTTCGGTAGGTTACAATTCAATTTGTCCACAACAAGTGCAAATAGCAACCTCGCGAGCACTTAACCCCCCACGGGTAACTGTGTGTGTGTTTATCTTACAAGTTTCAGTGTCACCAGCAAAATACCAATTTCTTTGAATTCAAAAGACGACACACAAGACAATGCAGTTTACATTTATTAATTTATAAATTCTTTATTTATATCTATAAACCCACAGTGCTTTTATTTTTTAAAAATATTTTCAATTATTTTTATTCATTATTTTATTTGTTTGTGTATTTCTATTTTTATTTATAGTAAGGTCCACTTGTGATGAAAATAGATTTCCGTTAGAAATATAAAAAACAAGTAAAATAAATATTTCTTTATTAGAAAATATAAAATATATGACCACAGGAGTAATTCCCTTTTGATAATCATGAATGATGAATCCTTGCTTTTAAGTATAGAAATTAAATGCATTTTATTTCTCCGTTTTTCGAGTCGAGAAACCGTATTCTACCCTTAATACTGGAATTACTAAGTGTGTGATTGCTATGGTTTCTTTCATAAATAGATCCAAACTAAGATGGCAAATTAAAATAAGAGTTTTTATTTAAGAAAAACCTGCTTTAAATGTTGACATTTAAACAGAAACAAGCGATATAAGGAATTACGAATTTTCCCTTATTACATTCGTATACATATCTTATTCACTTGGCATTAAGGAGAATCGTAAACACTGTCAATTTAAAGAAAGTCCAAAAACTAATGCTAGTCTGTTGTCTACCATTTTCTCACATTTTCCTATTCTTTGCCAAAAATCATGACCGTACATTTTTCTCCCCCGCCGCAACGAATAGCGGGGCATAGAAATGCCGTCGTCCGTCCCTCAGTACGTTTGTCGGTCTATCTCCCTTTTTTCGTAACATATTTTTATTAATCCAAGGCTTTCAACATTTGCGGCTTCATGTAGGTATTTAATGGGATAAGTTTCCAGGTCTGTCGCTTACCTACTTACTGTTCAACGAGCCGACTTGGAATTTTTAAGGGTCAAAAAAGATTTTTTTTTCGTAATAAGTTTCTTAGCTACTACTATTCGAAAGTTATCCATATTTGCTAGATGTATGCAGCTTTAGTTTGGGGTCCCGTATGCGTTTTCAGGCCTGTCGCTGTCCTACTTCCTGTTTAACGAGCTGACTAAGAAATTTTTTAGGGTCAAAAATGGAAATATTTTTGTTACAGATTTCTAAGCTACTACGGGTACTATTCATAGGCTTTCGATAGTTGGCATGCAGCTTTAGATATGGGTCTCATATGGTGGGAAGCATTTTTAGGTCGGTCGCTTATCTTTTTCCTGTTAGGCGAGCTGAAAAAGAGATTTTGCTACATGGTGGGGAACCCAGGAATTCCGCTCTTGTTACTCTTCTGAGCCTTTGTCAGTGCATAACGATATATCACCGGTAATACCTCGTGATACCTCCTTTATTCGAATCAAGACGTAAATTTGAACATATTCTCGATCTAATCTACATTGTTCTCATATACATCCAATCCTCTTATACATGTATTTAAGTTAGGAGTTTAAAGCAATAAACAGAACAAGTAACTTAGAGGACAACCATTTAATTTTGATGGGTGGCTTGAAGTTTTTGGGGTCAAGAATCTTAGGACAGATTATTCACATTCTTATTTTCTTTGAGGTAGATGTCAGAATATTTATTTCCAACCTCTTTAGGCCAGAATATCTATTAAGAAACTGCCAGCAACACCATAACCCGAATAATTCAGCCGTAATATTACACTCCCTACGGTCATTACATTTACGTCGTCCGAGTATACGAAGAGGGAAATGACTTGTATTATTCGAGTTAGCAACACCCTTCCGCGAATCAAATGGTCATTGAAAATCAAAGTACAAATCTGAGACAGACATTCGGGGATATTGCACACTCTAGCAAACAATTATTTGCAAACCATTTCTTTCTTTCTTGTTTATCGTCAACAAAGTGCCCAACTTTTAGATGAATTAAACTGGCTTCAAAATTATACAAATGTTGCTGTACTTATATGTACACATGGCCATTGAGTGTTTACTCTGTCTTACGAAGAAGGTATTCTAATATTCAGAGACGAGTATTCGACAAAATAAAGATGCCAAAGATTTATATTTCTTAAACTTTAAGTCAGAATTTGCATGGCTTTCCTCTTGTTTTTTCCTGATTAACTCACAATTCATTTTTTTTAATGCACATACATAACGGTCTCGTATCTTGAGGTATTCTTTAATGTACATTTTTATATTGTGGAGAGGTCAGTCCCAAGCACAGCTCCCCAAGTATTCCTTTACTTGTGTTCAATCAATTTTGTATAGTTTATAATTAAATTATGTTTACTCTAAAATTTTGCAAACAATGTTTAAACGTGAACTTTCAATATTTGTTTTCTTTTATTTTTTTTCTCGTTCATACTTTGAGGTATTTAAGATAGAACAGATTCAAAAAGTAGGATAAATATTAATGGTACACGCCTGGTGAATTAATTAAACTGCTACTGATGAGAAGATATTTATGTTTTTTCACTTTTGTTTTTGATAGTATTTAGGTTTTTAGCTCACCTGACCCGAAAGGTCATGTGAGCTATTGTCATCACTTGGCGTCCGTCGTCCGTCGTCCGTAAACTTTTTAAAACGTTAACTCCTCTGACACCATAAGTCAAATTGCAACCAAACTTGGTATGGTTGTTCATTAGCATTCGGTGCTTGGAACTGATGTGGGGATTTTTGATTCGTCGTAAAACATGGCCGCCATGGCTAAAAATAGAACATAGGGGTAAAATGCAGTTTTTTGCTAATAACTAAAAAATTGCTACAGATATCAAAATTATGGCTGAGTTAAAGTGATCAGCACCTCAAGATCTACCTACCCTAAAATTTTGAAGAAAATCAAACAACCCATGTAGGAGTTATTGCCCTTTTTGTTGATTTTTTGCAAATATTGCACCTGTTTAGCTCAATATCTTGAAAACTATACTAGATATTTGAGAAATTTAAATTACATGTTGTTAAGCACATCAAGATCTACAAGATATGTATAGGGTCAACGTTGTAGGACCTTTCCTTTTAAGAGTTATTGCCCTTAGAACGTCAAAATTGAGCATTTTAACAGCATTTCCTCATTACATTGAAAACGTTAACTCCTCTGACACTTTAAGTCCAATTGGAACCAAACTTAATATTGTTGTATATTAGCATTAGGTGTATAGAACTGATGCGGGGATTTTTGATAGGTCGTAAAGCATGGCCGCTGTGGCTTAAAATAGAACATATGGGTAAATGGCAGTTTTTTGCAAATAACTCCAAAACGAGGACATATTTCTAAATTTTGATAGGTACAAAAGTGATCAGAACCTCAAGATCTAGCAGCTCTGAAATTTTGAAGAAAATCCAACAACCTGTAGGAGTTATTGTCCTTATTGTGGATTTTTTTGCAAAATTTTCACCTGTTTATCTCATTATCTTGAAAACTATACTAGATATTTGAGAAATTTTAATTGCATGTTGTTAAGCACATCAAGATCTACAACATATGTAATAGGGTCAACGTTGTAGGACCTTTCCTTTGATGAGTTATTGCCCTTAGAACGTCCAAATTGAGCATTTAAAAAGCATTTCCTCATTACATTGAAAACGTTAACTCCTCTGACACTTTAAGTCCAATTGGAACCAAACTTGGTATTGTTGTTTATTAGCATTAGGTGAATAAAACTGATGTGGGAATTTTTGATTGTTTGATCTATGAAATGTAAAAGGGTTCTCCCAAAAACAATCATTTCAACAAATTGTTATTTTCATCAACAATTAAAAAAATAAGGAGATATCAATAATCTAGTAAATTTTATTTCATTTTTTTTCAATTGACTATATAACATTTGTTCGCCTAGATCAAATTTGTAAATGTTCTATGTAAAATACATGAACCTTAAGTTAAATCTTATATTTTAGCTTAAAATTAAATGATGGTTTGATAAAATTGACGGAAAAAATGTTTGCGAAACAACTTTTGTCATCAGATTTGACACATAAATGGTATGTT
This sequence comes from Arcuatula senhousia, assembly GCA_963971305.1. NCBI lineage: Eukaryota > Metazoa > Mollusca > Bivalvia > Mytilida > Mytilidae > Arcuatula > Arcuatula senhousia. The sequence continues at coordinate 5,183,599 of OZ020314.1, forward strand.
AAGTTGAAAAGTTGCATTAATACATTTAGGTGACTTAAAAAATAAGGTTCATAAAGTTAAGAGATTATGAAGAAAATTTGTTTTCATATAAATATATATCACATTTGTAAATTTCTTATGTGAAATACGTGAATTTTAAGTTAAATCTTATATTTTAGCTTAAAATTAAATGATGGTTTGATAAAGTTTGCGAAACAATTTTTTTCATCAGATTTGACATATACATGATATGTTAAGTAGTAAAGTTGCATTAATACACATAAGTGACTTTAAAAATAAGGTTCATGAAGTTAATAGATTATTAAGATTTTTTTTGCATATAAATATGGATGACATTTACAAATTTCTTATGTAAAATATATGGACATTAAGTCAAATCTTATATTTGAGCATAAAATTATATGACGGTTCAATAAAATTGACAAGAAATTGTCTGCGAAACAACTTTTTTTATCAGAATTTGACACATAAATGGTATGTTAAGGTGAAAACTTGCATAATTACATATTGGTGACTTAAAAAATAAGGTTCATAAAGTAAAAAGTTAATTCTGAGAAAATTTGTTCTCAAAGGAATATAGATCACATTTGCAAATTTCTGATGTAAAATATATAAGACTTTAGTAAAATCTAAAAATTTTAGCTTAAAAGTGTATGATGGTTTAATGAAATGGACAAAAAATTGTTTGCGAAACAACTTTTATCATCAGTTGAACACCTTAATGCTATGGAATTTTGAAAACTTGAATAACTCCATATCTTTGACTTCAAAAAATAAGGATAATATATGAGATCATGAAGACAATTTATTTCCATTATATAAATGTTAAGACCAAACATTTAATTTCTTATGTAAGCTACATATGTATAAGAAATAAAAAATCTGATACCTGAGTTTAATATTATATGATGATTTAATAAAAATCACAAAAATGTTTTCAAAATAACTTTCTGACAAAATTTTAAATGAGGTATTTCAAAATACAATATATATATATATATGGCATCTAAAACCGTATGAATTTTCTTAGAAAATTTTGCATTATAAAACCGAAATTTGTAATATATTTACATTAAATTTGACTTTAGTATTTATTTATTAATATAAAACGTATTTTAGTTTGAATTGATGCGAGATGGATTGGTAAATTGCATCATGGGATGCATTTGACGGATAGGATCGGACGGATTGGTGACTGATCTATGACGGATTGGTGAATTATTGAGACCGGATCGATGACTGATTGGTGACTGATTGATGACGCGTGACGGATCGCAAAAAATATTGCTTTTTGACCCCTTTGTAGAGTTCGATAAGAGTAGGCTCAATGGGGGCCGCTGCAAAGGCCACACTCGCAAGCTGCTAGCTGGAGAGGGATTTAAATAAGCATTAAGCTTGTTTCCCATTCCAGGATAAATAAATATGTTTAAACTAAACTAATATAGTTATTAATTTTTAGCTCGCCAGAGCAACGGTAATTTGAGCTATTACCGGTGTATCTTGGTGTTTGTCAGCTTCCGTCCGTCCGTTCATTTTTTCCAAAATCTCCAGTTAAAACCGTTTAGCTAAGTTTTTGTGACCTGTAACTTGAAAAGTTTTAAAAAAATAGCTTGCATTTATTGCTAAGTGTTTATATGTCCATGTTGATACGTTAAATTCTTCTTCTGGAATAACAAAATGTTAACGGCTTTCTGTATTAAAGTTGTTATATGTTATAGATATTGAAGCTTCCTAGAAAAAAAATCAAGAAATATTTTTTTTCCGTCCACCTGAAAATTTTCCGTTTTCTCTGTTCTAAAATACTGTTTAGTTGATCACCTCGTCTGTCTTTCTTCCCAATTGTCTGTTCTTCTATATCAGTCTACATTAATCTCAAAATCGCAAATCCTTATAAACCGCTTGGTGGATTTAAGTGAAATCTGAAATGGAAATAAGCACCAAAAAATTTTATTTTGATCGGATATCATTTTTGGTATATTAATTAAATTTTGTTGTATTTATATAGAGTTAATAAAAAAGCATCGGTAAACTTTTGTTATTTCCATGACGGTACCTGTTGTTTCGTTTTTTTATTTGTATATCTATAATTAAGTGCTCTTCAAAACCTGTGAAAAATTTGCCCTCACAAAATCCCAAAATTATATGCTATAAACCATTTCTTTTTATTCTTGCTTATTACAAAAATATTGCCGACTAGATTTTTGCAATCCATTGTTTCCTTTTGCACCGTATTTCGTATTCAGTTTAAGAAAAAATATTATCATAATGTTCGGATATTTTTGACACGTTGTATTAATCTAACAAAAACTGTATGCACATGTAATTTAAAATATTTCAAAAAAAAGATCACCTACTAAACAATCGCAAATAATTTAGATGTCAGAAACTTACAATTAGCTATGGAGTCCATATAGTTTCTAGTGATGCATTATTTATTATCTTCTGTTTGATTTCTCTTTAATTCCTCTTATATATATATATTTTTTTACATACATGTACATGGTATATGAACAGAAAATATAACACTATGGAAAAGTAATATACATTGATCATTGAGTGCATGCCTTGATAATCGTTTAAAAAAATAAAGCAATGAATAACAATTACATGTTTGTTAATATTGTTTAAACACTAGGAAAGACAATTAATTTTCTATGAAATTAGCTCAAGGCACACGGTACACAGAGTGGTACATGGTACAAGAATCGGTACACGGTACACAAAGCGATACACGGTACACAGAGCGGTACACGGTACACGGAAGGCGCACGGTACACGGTACGTGGGTCACGGAAGGCACAAGACACACGGAGCGAAATGATTGGTACACAGTACACGGTACACGGTACACGGAGCAAAATGATCGGTACACGGTACACGGTACACGCTAAAAAGGGAACGTTGAATGATTCAGGAAGTGTAGTGTTCCACAAAGTTCTTAAACTTATAGTAAATAGATCGTTACAAAAGTGATACATATGATATTAAAATTATGATCTGCTAACTCTTTCGAGGAACCTTATTTTCTTTTTGTTATGCCCCCACGGCGACATGTTGGGGGGCACTAAGTTTTACTCATGTCCGTCCGTCCGTACGAATTTCTGTCAAGCTTTTCTCAGGAACCATACATGAGAATGATTTGAAACTTGGTAGGAATTTTCAGTATGACAAATATATGTCCTGAGCCATTTTGAGACCTGTTAGACATCTACTTCCTGTTTGAAACTTAGGTCAATATGAAAATATGTGAACATGACTTTGAAAATTTCTGTCAAGATTTCTCAGCAACAATACATGAGAATGATTTGAAACTTAGTAGGAATGTTAAGTATGACAAACTATATGTCCTCAGCCATTTTGAGACCTGTTAGACATCTATTTCCTGTTTGGAACTTAGGTCAATATGAAAAGATGTGCACATGACTTTGAAAATTTCCGTCAAGATTTCTCAGCAACAATCAAGAGAATGATTTGAAACTTAGTAGGAATGTTAAGTATGACAAACTATATGTCCTCAGTCATTTTGTGACCTGTCAGACTTCTACTTCCTGTTAAGGACTAGGGCGATATAAATCAACTTGAATAGTTCCGTCAAACTTTTCTCAGAAAGTGTAAATGGGTATGATTTGAAACTTGGTAGGATGGTTCAGTATGACAAACTGTACGTCCTTAGCAACTTTCAGGGACATCTATTTCCTGTTTGGGGCCTAGCAGGGGCACCCGTGTCCCATAGACACATTCCGTCCTTATTTATTTATATTTTACTAAGTTTCGTTATGTACATTGTTTTATGCTTTGTGATTCTTCCTGCAGTTCTCGTTCGTGCTAATGTTTTTAGTTGCCCTTTTGGACTTTTGACACTCGAATACTTCATCGATGTCTTTTGTTTTTTTGAAAATGTCTCTTAATTCCAAAAAATCATTTTAAATCGATGT